>JASDDO010000012.1:439140181-439740181 GCA_030015575.1 Agapanthus africanus
AAAAAAGGAGACTTTTGAGGAATGGGGTGAAGCATGGCTTGATGAATATTTTATTCATCTTACTTCACTATTGAAGCATGGCGTCATTTTATTATTGAGAAAAATTGATGCTTCAATAAGTGTGAGTTTGTAAAAGCCATTCTACACTTGCATTTTCTTCACTTGATCAATCTTTCTTGACTTGAGCTTATATGATGAGTTCTCCTCTCTAGCTCTTTGCATCTTCTTCCTCGTCTCCTCCAAGCTCAATCTCTCACATGAGTTGTGAAACTGTAATGTTTTAGGAATCGTTATGCGAATTTTCCGTTAAAAGGTAAAATAGGCGGTGTTTTTCCGTAAAAACCCGGAAGTGATCATTTTTCAGTATAGACTTAACTGAACCTAGTTTAACTAGAAAATTGCTAGTTTGCAGTTTTTAGTTGTCACTTGAAAATTTTAGTTCACTTAGATATTTTTCCCTAATTAAAATATTATTATAATCTTTTAATTGTGCACTTAATTAGTGGTAATTACAATTTTGATTTTAATTATGCTAAAGTGAATCTATGCTAATTTAATCACAAGATTAAGCTTTAAACATTCTCTCCAAAATATCTAGATATTTTTTGAATTAAAAGAAATTTTTTAAAGAAATGATTAAGAGGTGGCATGGATGGGAGGTGCTTTAATGAGCATTAATTGGTGTTTTAGACTAGAAATTTCCACACAATTTCCTAACCTCCTCACTTTTCTTCACTTGGCCGAGCCCCCCTGCTGCCCTCTCTCTTCCTTTGCCCCATTCTCACTTCTTCAAGCTCAAATAAATCATCAAAAATCCTCAAATAATCCCACAAACTCAAATATAAATCCCTACCCATTATTCTTCAACCCTAAAAAAGCTTGGATCTTCATGAAAGTCATTATTTTGGAGGCTAATTTGGAGTTTAGTTGCTAATTTGTGAATCTAGTGGAGGTATAAAATCCTAACCCTAAACATTAATTGTTGGTTAAATACATTAAGCTAGCTTATTAGATATTTAATATAGCTTTAATTAGCATGTTTAGGAATTCATGAAAGAGTTGTGAAGATCAAGTTAGGGTTTGATTTGTTTAAAATGGTTAATGGAGAAGTGTAGACTTTGACAATTTAATTTAGTTGTGAGAATGCTATTTGTTATTTTTCCTAATCGTCTAATTAGCTTAATAGCAAACTAACTTTTACTAAATCTTATATGGGTGAGATTAAAATTGTAGTAAAGATTTGGGTTACTTAGTTAAGCTACTTTGCGATGATTGTGATCGCTAGAATTGTTAAAACTTCTACACTTGAGTTAAAATGATGAAAAGTTGCTTACTAGGTTTTCGGTTAAGTTAGGCGTAGGTTTCAATTGACGTTTCGATGTTATATATATTATCTTCCACGCTATATATTGTGTTGTGAATGCGCGATCGGTACGATCGGGGTCTAGGCTTGGTGGTTGCGTAGTTTAGCGATCCTAGCTAGGGTTGTGCCGATGTCGTACGTGTTCTGTCCACTAGGTGCACAGTGTGTTTATCTTGTGGACGTTATCCTTGCGTTTCGTTATCGTTGTGTCGGCGTAGGATATTTAGCCTTATGTGTTGTGTTTGTGTAATTTTAGGATCGCAAGTGGGGAGTTCGGACGTTGCGGAGAAAGGGAAGCAGGTGGTCGGATTTTCTTAGCTCGAGATCATCGGTGAGTAGATTTAACATCTACGGGGAAATCGCCCCTATGGCGTTATGCATCAGGGATGGATATGATATTATAGCTGCATGTTTATACGCATATGAGTTGACTGCGCATGAGCATCATTGCATATTATTATCTGTTGTGCTTTGACTTGGTACCCATTGGACACTGCACTCACACCGTTGGTAATTGCCATGACACGCACTATATATATATATATATGATATTGTATCGGTTATTGTCATTGAGGCAGCGATTCTTATTCAGTTGCGTATATGAAATGTAGTATACAGGCTATACCTACATGCTTACACATATACCCCTAAGTGGTATTGTATTGTCATTTGACATTGAGACATTGATTATTGTGCTATTGCGCTTATGAATGCATCATACATACCTGCTTACATGTAGATACACATATCTTGCTATAGTTACATGTACACCTCATATGATGCTGCACTTGATTTCGGAGGAATTGGGAACCGCATGATATATTTTAAAACTGGATTCGTTTAAAAGAGCGGTTTTCCCTTAATATGCTCATATAGCTATTTTATATTGCATATATCAGTTTTCATGGATTTACGCATTGAGATATGGATTTCATGTGATTTATGGATTTGAGAATCGTGGGGGTATTTTAAGAAATTTATGTATTGTTTGAAAACCCGGTTTCCCATGATATGATATTTCAGTGCGTCCACCATGAGTTTTCTCGGTTCTGAGACTTGTGTTAGAAACCAAATGCGAGGAGTGGATGAGACCCTGTTGCGGGTTCATGGTGGACCTGGTATGGTGCCCCGGGGCAAGAAAGGTATGTCGATGGATTTAGCCGATGAGCCTGGCAGGGGAGGTGCACTGCCTACCGGTGATAGTTTTAGACTCGGCGGTTATCCGGAGGATATCGACCTGAGTCGTGAGATGGATATGGGCCGATTCGTACCGCCGGAGCCCGCGGGCCGATCCGACAGACCGAGCCCATGGTACGTGGATTTACGTGTCGATGCTGGACACGAGTATTTCATGATGTTTCGAGTGTCGATGTTGGACACTCAGGTTCCATGAGATTTACAGATATGAGGGCCGGTTTTGGTGACGACGCCTGAGGATTTTGGGATTTAGGGTGTCATTGATGGACACCGGGGTTTTTCCATGCTGATGATTTGTGCATGAGGTTTATTATTTATCCCACACTCAGGATTTATTTGATATGCATTTGATTCATGTAGATGCAGTACCCTGGTGGTGTACCTTGATCATGATTGTTGCATTTCCATATTGCCATACTTATGCTATCAGATTACATGTGATAGATTATCATTGTTAATGCATACTTGCGATTACAGTATGATATTATTTACTATTCACGAGTTGGCAACTCACCCCCGTTGTGCCACAGTGTTTTGAAGGACTTGCCATCAGAGTAGTCGCGGCAGGACTTCTTATCATCTCTACTTTTGCGGATACTGCTACGGCTGGCTGTGAAGCCTTTTGCTATAGGTGGGTTTGCGGTTATCCGATGATGTTCATTATGTTTCTTTTGTATGTAGTACTCTCCATCTACCACTTCATGTATTTGACTTAGAGACGAGTTGTGAGGATCGGTGTTGTATTATTTTGTGACTCTGTGTGTCGTGCTCGTGGGAGCCGGCCTTGTTATAAAGTTTTACCTCCTTATGCTGTTTTCATTTAGCTTTCTTCACTACGGCGTCGTATATATGCTTGTGGTGGTTGTTTCCGCCGTTGGGCATGATGTTGCTCCCGTTTGGGACGCTTTATTTATATTCTATGTTGTACCCGTTTTCGGGGCTGGTTTTTACAAAGGAGGTGCTGCCGAAATTTTTAAGTAAAACTTAAGTTTAAAGATTTTTACTTGAGATTTCTGAAGGTTTTTAACTATGTTTTCTCCGCTTACCCTTTTTGGGTGGTTTAGATTTCTGGTTTTCGGCTTACTTAAATTGCGTACGCCTGTTGATGTTATGTGGTTTAAGTGCCGGTCACGTGCCTAAATTTGGGTCGTGACAGAAACCTTGAGCTTGTGAGAACCCTAGTGAGCAAACAAAACCCTTACTTCACCATCATTCACTTGATTAGCAATTAAGTGTAGTGTGTTTCCTTCACTAAAAAGTTTAGTGAAGAGGTAACTTAGATTAGCGGAGTTTCGGGTGAATCATCTTCGGCACGAAAATCGCAAAGGAAGATCGATCCAACTTCAAGTGGAGCCTAGTGGAGTTGCGTGGACTGCTACACTGAGCTTGAGAAGAGAAGGACACGGTCTACAAAGGTTGTAGCCTCTTTCTCTTAGTATAGTTTTATCATATCATCATAGTTAACCTTAATAATCTAGTTAGATTCTAGGTTAGTGTTCTTTAGCACACCGAATTTTTGAAAATTGAATGATCAATGCCCGTTTTAACCCTATGGTGTTGTTAAGAAACACTTTCACACCCGAGTTCCCACTTGTAGATGGTCATCTACTCACCAAGGTATGGCTCGATCTAGTTTAGGCCAATGATCGTCTTGCCCTTCTTCCTTACCGCATCAGATGTCTCCATGACCGAATCTTCAAATCATAACAATAACGCAATCGTATAAGGATTTATATCGACATCTATACCAACGAACGAAGCATACATAAGTTAAAATCTATGAATAACGTGTTCTACGTGTCTTGACTACGTAGAACTGTCCCTCGGAATCATCGTCTAAAGTCAAAATGATCGAATCGAAGTTTAGAAATCCGTTTAAAAACTTAAAACTCAAAACTGCCAATAAAATGAACTGCAGACGCCTGCACCTATACGAGGCAGGCGTCTGAAGAACAAACCAAATTCACCCCGAGACTTTCACATAGACATCTGGAGTGTATCCAGATGTGTGAAGAACAAACCTACAGACGTCTGGTGCTTTGGCTATCCGATGTCTGCACAACAACGAAATTCAAACCAAAGACTTGACGACAGACGTCTGAAGGTTTGATGCCCAGACGTCTGCAGAAGGAATTTGTTGATGTTAATTTTGAAAAACTTGAAAATTCCAAAAACCTTAAAAATCAATTCCTTTACACCAAAATACCCTCTACTTCCCAAAATATGGTGTGTTCACCAAGTAAACCATACTAATTTCCACCACTACAAATGGATCACTTCAAAACTCAATTTTGGAATATCAAATCCAATAAAATGTAATATTTTGCTTGAAAAACCTAGTTAACATGGCAAGACTTGTAACAACTTAAACAAAGTGGGATTTTTACTTATTTTGGTGAGGATTAGAGGGGATCCAAGCTCTAGAGATGTCCACTTGAAACTCTTTAGAGGTCGTGAAGGCTTCTCTTGAAGACTTGAAGGATCTAGTGGGATAACTTGGCAAGATCCATGGATTTTTGGTGGAGGAAACTAGGAATTTTAGTTTGGGCCGAAGAGTTGGGAGATATTTTGGAGATGATAGATATTTTTGAGAGGTGGAGGATTATAAGAGGATGAGAGAATGTAGAAATGAGAATAAGAGAATAAGGGTTTAGTTAACGGGTGTAGGATAAGGGCTCCCTCTCTACCCCATAATTCACTTAACCTTAGTAAATACCCAACCATGGTAAAATCATAACATTTTATGAAAATGTTAACATATACATTTTTCTTGCCATTTAAAATTAAAATATTGGTTTATTTGTAAATTATACGGATATATGCATAGGGTATTTTATAGAAACCAAATACGACTCATTTTTTATAATTAATTAAATTCCAAAATAACATTATTATTTTCGAAATGTTACACACCATTCCTTATTACCATAAGCTGTATTGATGCTGGCCATCCATTCCTTATTGTTACCTACCACCCACCTACACCACCACCTTCTTAGTAGGACCCTATTCATATCCTTAGGTTTTTCACACCCGGTCATCCTTCCTTTTTCGATCTACAAACTTTCTCCTACCTAACTAGATTATATTTCTGTTTTTCCGTAGACTTCCTCCTCCGCAGAAAGTTTTGCCGGATCTAGTCAATCCTTTTGACCATCCATTCCGGACATAGATAAAAGGACATATAGCATCGTGGTATAAATAGTTTGAGTATAGATAAGTGAAATAGTTTTGAGTATAAATAAGTGCAAAAAAGACTAGTATTTACTGGGAGACAGAAAGAGTAATTTTTATTTTAAAATTTTGGATCCACTTTAATAATAATAGTGCCTTATCAATGCACCAAAAAGATGTGGGTTGCGTTGTCTTCTTATACAAGAATTTATCGAATCGTTAGTGCAGTTTCAAGAGTATTTTCGCTTTTATAGATTTTGAATCAGATTCAAAGTGTCAAAGTTATGGCATGCGGCCATGATGATGCTCGATATCGTTGATCTCCCAGATTGTGACACGTGGCAGACGACGTGTCCCGAAGCTAACAAGAGAAGACCAGAAACGGTACGTCGGTAGAATACCCCAGGTCTGCGGCCCATGGACATGGCCGACCTTCTTCTACCGACCACACAATTCCTGTGCCCGCCTTACAAACAACCTTTGGCTCACCTCCGAGCCCCCTGCACAACTGGCCTCCTCGGCCCTCTCAGCTCGTCTCCGGGCTTTAGCAGAACCGGACACCTCAGCCTCCCGCTCGTCCTCGAGCTTCCTGCTGAGCTAATCCTCCTCGGTCTCATCCTGACCGACCCACAGCGCTGACCACAGGCTCCCACGCCACGGCTCCACGAATCTTGCCATGCACGAGATATCTGCCGCCCATGATCCCACGTTCCACGCCATCACGATCCCCTATTAACGAGCCTGTCTTGCCATTAATGCGGGATCCCTCTTATCATGCGGGCGTGACGTCGGGAGCGTAACGGCCGGCGTGATTCTCGTGCCTGCCTGCCCATCGCTGCCGCTATATAAACCCCTCTCTTAGACGATCAAAGTACGCAATTCTCTCCTCACTAAGTCATTACTCTGCTCAAATATCCGGTCTAACTTGATCGTCGGAGGGTCCTCGGTGGTACAACCACCCCGGGAGTTCCTTGCAGGTAACTCAGCCACAACCGCCTCAAACCCATTGAGATCTACACGCTTCAGGAGGCAACCTTCAACTTAATCTCAGCCGTCCATCGTCGTTCAGCAGCAGATCTATGGAAGGTAACATCTTGACGTGATACGACGCACGTCAGCTGGCGCCGTTTGTGGGAAACTCTTGATTCTACTGAACAAAGTTCATATTCCGATCTCAACTCAATGGCGAGCGATCACTGCGATGATCCGAGCACCAGTCGCCGCCTCCCCACAACGGAGACACAGACGAATCTCCTCCCCCGAATGCCATCAATGCCCTAGCCGCCCGGATAGACCGACTAGCGTCCATCATGGATGAGCTCGTCCGTGTCCAAACGGCAGGGCAGGCTCCCCAGGTCGCCGCTCCCCCACATCGGGGCCGGGACACATACCGAGGGAGAGAAGACTCTGCTCACGTCGGCACGGCCGACCACCGCCTCGCTGCCTCCCACGGCCGTCGATCCCCCGGGCCAACATATTTTATGACCCGCTGGGCGTCCCACAGCTCCACACCGAGGTCCATAGACAGAGCGCCTCGCCCCGAGCTCTTTCGCGCTCCCGTCCTTCCCGAGGAGATGTCTGTCAGCTCGCCTGCGCCCAGGCATGACCTACACCCCCTCCCTCGGTGGGGTCGCGCGGATGGGACTCGTTATGGCACCTCGAAGACTACCTCGCCAGGGGACCCAAGGAACCTCATCGAGAGGAACCGGGGCCGTGGCCAGACACAGGTCTCCAACAGCAGAGGCTAAAGATCAGAATGTGCCGAATTGTTGGGATACCACGGCCGACTCGACGCCCTCGAAAAGAAGATCGAAGGTATCAATTGGGAAGGTCGTCATTCGAACGACGGGGCTAAGTACGCCTCCGACTCGCTCACAAAACCCTTCACTGAGGAGCTACTCGTCGTCAATGTCTCCTCCCAAAACAAGCCCCTAAAGGTCTCTCTCTTAAGTCCGACCCGAAGGACCATATGGACGCATTCACCGCAGGAATGAGCTTCCAAGACCACTCTGACGCCGCCCAATGCCGATCTTTCCTGGCCTCTCTCATCCACTCCGGACGGGACTGGTTTCGAGGACTCGCCCCACGCTTGATCTCAACCTTCGACGAGCTGGCCACCCAATTCCTTGTCCACTTCGTCGGGAACGGACGGCAGAAACGTACCGTCGACCACCTCTTTACAATCAAGAGCGGAGATAAGGAGACATTCAAAGGGTACGTCACCAGCTTCTACAACGCCCTTCTTGAAGTCCCAGAACTTCGGGACGAGACAGTCATTACAACACTTAGGTCTGGTGTTAGGCACAAGGAGTGGTTACGCTCCTTTTCATTAGCGCAACCTAAGACCATGGCCGAAGTAAAGGCCTGGACCGAGCGTGAGATCCAGCTCGAGTCCGAGGTGAATAAGAATCTCCCCGGGGCTGAGCAAACTGACTCAAAGAAAAGGGCAAGGGAAGAGAGAAGGAGACTTGAGCGATCAAATCCCTACTCCCCAAAGTTTCAGGAGTACACCCTGCTCAACGTCTCCCAGACAATACTGCTAGAGGAGGCTAAGGCGAGGGTTTCTTCAAGCTCCGTCCGATCTCGCGCATGGCGGCAAAGCGCACCCGGGGTCCTTACTGCGGTTTCCATAGGTCGCAAGGCCACTCCACAGAAAGCTGTAAGCAGCTCCGAGACAACATCGAGGAGCTCTTCCATTCGGTACACCTGGTAGCGTACTTACGGGACAAGCGGCAAGCTGGCCGCGGGCAAGAGTAGCGTCCCCCTCCCGGCGAGTTAACAATCGGCCAGATCATGGTCATGTCGGCGGGGGGGGGGGGGGTACGTCGGATACCTACGAGGCTCAGCACCCCACGCAGTACGCGGAGGCCAACAGACATCCGAGGAGTTCAAACCGTACCAATGATAAGAACATCTACTAGCATGTACTTCTTTTACTAAGGCGATGTAAACTTTTCTCAAGATCTTTCTGTTTATATAATAATATGGGATCAATAAAGCATTGCAAAAAGAAAAGTTTGTTTATTCAAAGGGTACTATAGGCTTCCCATCCATACACCGAAAAATAAAAATTACAATAGGGGGGAACGGGTTGCAGGAAACACTGCTCGTGGTACTCTGAGCATATTTCCGCCAGCTGAACCCTTGCCGCTTCAGCCCTTTGCCTCTGATGCCGCCTACGAATGTCGGCGTGGTGCCTCAATTGATAGTACTCAAGGATGAGCGTCACCGAGCGATCCCGCCGACCCGCGGAGATCAGGCTGAAGCGCCACAAAGACCTTAGCTTACCAACCGCCTCGTCCCTCAGCTGTTCGGACAAGGGGTTGTAGAGCCCCGGCGACGCCCTCCAGATGGAGTACATCAACAACTGGAGCAGGGGGGAGCGCCGGGGAAGCAGTCGACCGAAATGATCCTCAATGTGGCCAATCACTAGCTGCACCGTGTCCTTGGTGCAGTACTGGTCATAGAGGTACACGTCCTCGAAATTTACGATGTCGAGGATCGTAAAAGGGAAGTCCTCCATTCTTACGTTTTGGGTGTGAAGAAAGGAGCGATCAACAATCCCTCTGCTTTATAGCCCGCGACACCCCACGAGTCCAACAGTCGCTCGTTTCACCCACAACTGTACCGCCACGCGGCAGGCATCAAGCCTTTCTCGTTGAAATCGAAACGACGCGGCTCCGGCGCTCCACCTCCCCTACGCGTTCATGACACGTGTCGCCCGCGACCGTCCCTCTTCCTTACACTCACACCAGGAAGGTCGGACAGAACCTCACGAATCGACTGGGCGGCTTCACTTCTCGGTCCGTCCTTAGCAGGCCTCTTACGTCCCTTCCAGCGTTAAGTATTGAAGCCCTCGCCAAGAGGTGGCCGAGCGGCTACCCTGCTCGGCTATCCCTGGCTGGTAGTTCCCTACCCCACGACGCCAGGGATCAAAGCCCTCACCAAGAGGCACCGGGCAGTAACCCTGCTCGGCCCGTCCTTAAGGATCAAAAGCCATCATCAAGAGGCAACCGGGACCGCCCTTGTTCGGTTATCCCTGGCTGGTAGCTCCCTACCCCACAACGCCAGGGATCAAAGCCCTCGCCAAGAGGCACCGGGCAGTAACATTGCTCGGCCTGTCCTTAATAGGCCTCTTACAGCCCCTCTCGCACTAAGGATCAAAAGCCCTCATCAAGAAGCAACCGGGCCCGCCCTTGCTTGGTTATCCCTGGCTGGTAGCTCCCTACCCCACAACACCAGGGATCGAAGCCCTTGCTAAGAGGCACCGGGCAGTAACCCTGCTCGGCCCGTCCTTAAGGATCAAAGCTCTCGCTAAGAGGCACCGGGCAGTAACCCTACTCGGCCCGTCCTTAGTAGGCCTCTTACGGCCCCTCCCGTGCTAAGGATCAAAAGCCCTCATCAAGAGGCAACCGGGCCCGCCCTTGCTCGGTTATCCCTGGTTGGTAATTCCCTACCCCACAACGCCAGAGATCAAAGCCCTCGCCAAGAGGCACAGGGCAGTAACCCTGCTCGGCCCGTCCATAAGGATCAAAGCCATCGCCAAGAGGTACCGGGCAGTAACCCTGCTTGGCCCGTCCTTAGCAGGCCTCTTACGGCCCCTCCCGCTAAGGATCAAAAGCCATCATCATGAGGCAACCGGGCCCGCCCTTACTCGGTTATCCCTGGATGGTAGCTCCCTACCCCACAACGCCAGAGATCGAATTCCTCGCCAAGAGGCACCGGGCAGTAACCCTGCTCAGCTCGTCCTTAAGGATCAAAGCCCTCGCCAAGAGGCACCGGGCAGTAACCCTGCTCGGCCCATCCTTAGTAGGCCTCTTACGGCCCTTCCTGTGCAAAGGATCAAAAGACCTCATCAAGAGGCAACCGGGCCCGCCCTTACTCGGTTATCCCTGGCTGGTAATTCCCTACCCCACAACGCCAGAAATCAAAGCCCTCGCCAAGAGGCACCGGGCAGTAACCCTGCTCGGCCCGTCCTTAGCGGGCCTCTTACGGTCCCTCCCGCGCTAAGGATCAAAAGCCCTCATCAAGAGGCAACAAGGTCCGCCCTTGCTCGGTTATCCCTGGCTGGTAATTCCCTACCCCACAACGCCAGAGATCAAAGCCCTCGCAAAGAGGCACCGGGCAGTAACCCTGCTCGGCCCGTCCTTAAAGATCAAAGCCCTTGCCAAGAGGCACCGGGCAGTAACCCTGGTCGGCCCGTCTTTAGCAGGCCCTTTACGGCCCCTCCCGCGCTAAGGATCAAAAGTCCTCATCAGGAGGCAACCGGGCCCATCCTTGCTCGGTTATCCTTGGCTGGTAGCTCCTTACCCCACAATGCCAGGGATCAAAGCCCTCGCCAAGAGTCCACCGAGCAGCTACCCTGCTCGACCAATCCTTAGCAAGTAACTTCTTGCCCATCAGACGCTAAGAATCCAAAGCCCTCCTCTCGAGGCCGCCGAGTTTCTTCCTGATCGGCGCATCCCCAGCAGGCAGCCTCCTACCCATCAGACGCTGACGGTCTGAAGCCCTCATCACGAAGCCACGGAGTTTCTTCCTGCTCTGCGCATCCCCAGCGGGCAGCCTCCTGCCCATCAGACGCTAGGGATCTGAAGCCCTCATCGCGAGGCCGCCGAGTTTCTTCCTTCTCGGTTATGATGAATGTCGTTCACTACCCCCACGAAGCCAGATACCTATGTAGGGTTCCTAGGCACACCTATGAGGTTCTACAAGTGATCAAACATGGCCAATTCAATTTTTTTTTCATGTGCCTACAAACCCTAATACGGATCGTTAACTAGAGGATATGCGATAAAGATGCGAGTCAACAACTTTAACTAAAAAAGGAAGTGACTACAACCTTTGTAGATCCGGTTCTCCACCTCCATAGCTCCGCGTTGACGTCCCTCCGTTGCGATCATCGGATCCCGGACTCTAGTGATGGTATCGTCGAAGAAATGATCGGGCTAGGTCGTCGACTTCGATGCCGAAGATGATCTACGTCGAGGCAACTCAAGATCAAGCTCCAACTTCACCAAGTCATGAAACTTGTGAAGAAAACACCCTATACTACTTGGCAAGTGGTAGAGGATGAAGAAATAGGAAGTGGGTTCACTTTATATTTGGATTTCTCACTCTTTTTCACAAGGCACCATGGAAGGAAGCAAGTTTTCTTCATCTTGAAGAAGAAGAAGAAGAAAGAATATGATAAGTCTTATTGAAAATAGAAAATAAGTTGATTCTTATCATATAGCAACCATGGTTAAGTGTAGAGAATAAACTAGGGTTAGGTTGAATGGTTAGGTTAAGGCTAAGAAGCAAAATGGTCAAAACTTCAAAGCTTCATGAAGTTTCAACAAAAGACAAAAGAAGCAACCATTTCATTTCTTTCCAAAAATGAATTAAAAGAATAAATAAATGAATAAGTAAATAAATCAAACCCTAACCATTAACCTAATCATAGTTAAAATCATACACACACCCAAGTTTGCATGTATCATCAAATATGATACAGTGCACAAAACTATATCATATATATAATGTGCACATCAAGTGAGAAAATCCATCTTAAGTGAATAAATACTAGCTAATGTAAAGTAATATATCTAATATATAATTATACATTAAATCATTAAATCAACACTTGATTTAACGATCCGGTCATATCGCATATGACCGACTAATATCCAATGTATCGACTTATCGAATCAATCCTCGATTCGATAACTAGGTTATATCGCATACAACCATTCAATACATTCATCGCGAGAATAGAATACGGTATCACATACACGCATTATTCTTGGTCCCGCACATATCTCATATGCGCTCCTATTTTGTTTCGCTTGCGCCAGGAAACCTCTGTGTAGGACTCTAAAGACTCGTCAATACGCCGGCAGCAGGTGATGATCATATCAAACACCCACAAGCCGCAAGTGGTCTGCTAAACGTAACGGCCACCCGGGTATTGAGCGATCAGAAGATCGACGAGCAAGCCCGCTCACACTCCTGTGAATCCAACCAGTAACACTTACCGTACAGTCCGGTCTGTTCGTCTGATATGTCGCATATCTCGCCCAGGGGTGGTAAACGTCAGACCCCAATAGCTCGATAAGTCATGCCGACGTGAGGTCCATAACAATCGTGAAACTACTGATAACTCTTACCAGTATATCACTGCAACCCTGGCCAGGGATTTCCTGTTATGGCCAGTCGTGCATAGCGCAACATCAACCCCTAATACCGGGAGAGACGAATCCCCTCCTATCGCTCATTGCCTCCATGTGAATCGGGACTGTACCCAAAAACCACCTGTTTGCACGACTCAGTAGAGCCGTGGTAGGGTGGAAATCAAAGCACAGTAGGAGACACACAAGACTCTATGACGATCTCGGGTCAACAGACTAAGTTGTACCAGTGTCACCAGAGAACTGCCATCTGACGTGAGGTATAATACCATCTGGGAGTTCTCGGCGAGTCCGTTCAGTGTACCCAGTCTCCACTGAGCACCCGCATACCATCTCTGATGTCAAACACCAATGGATATGGGATCATCCATCGCCCATCACATGGGTCGAGAAGATATACGCTAGTCTACTCTGGAATATCGATGCCCCGTCTCGATATTCCCACGACTAGGAACATTGAAGGATGTACTCATGGACTACCCAGGCCCCACTAGTATGATCTACATCATAGTCCTGGAATTCGAGTACACATCCTAAGGACTTTATCAACATGTAACAGAGAGACAGAAAGTGTACATGTTAAGATAAAGAGCAACCAGATAGCGTACTATCATGTCGAGCAAGAAAGTCCTACCTATATATGTCCCAGCATCCATTACAATATACATCCAATGCACAGTAATGGCCTCTAGGGCATACATATAACTAACAATCTCCCACTTGTACTAGGACCATCTGTAGCAGTGGTTGCAGTATCACATACTCAACCATCCCATATAAGTCTCTCTCTGGGAAAAAGCCTTTGTGAGTGGATCCGCCGTGTTGTCCTCTGAGTCTACTCTCCTAACCTCGATCACCCTGGAGATCATCTATCTCCATGATCAGGTGATGCTGCCTCAGAATATGTCTGGGTCACTGATGGGACCAGGGTTCCTGGGCCAAAGCCACACTTCCATTGTCGTATAATGGTAGGAACCTAGTTCATCTTATGAACCAATATACACCCAAACTGCCTCTTAGGTAGTATCTTTAATAGCGATGTTACCAGCCTTTATCGTCTAGTTTGCCACGGTATCTAATCTTGGAACTCTTCCAACATACCGTCCCTTCACTGAGGGTAAAGATAATACCTGCGACTGACATTCAGTCGTCCTTATCACCCTGGAACCTTTCCAGTGATTCTCCCCAGGATCGATTGATACTATCTTACTACAGCTAGTGAGAATCCTAACATCCATTTAGATCTATCTCATAGACCCAAATCCTAGGATTTAGGAGGTATCATCTTTATCCTATTGGAGAATCCATGTGATAAGAGGAGATCGACCGATCGTAGTATAGGAAACTCTTTTCCTATCAAGAGTATGTTGTCTACGTACAATACGAGGATGACCACCTTACTCTCTACTACCTTTTTGTATATACAAGGTTCATCTACCATTTTGATGAAGTCAAACACTTTGACTACTACTTCAAAACAGACGTTCCAACTCCGCGATGCCTGCTTTATTCTGTAAAGCAACTTGCACACGTTTCCGCTGCTCCCACTGTTTACGAAGCTCTCTGGCTGTGTTCTTATAGACGTTCTCTTCTAAAATATTTTGGAAAAGCAGTCATGGCACCCAACCACCAGATATCGTAGTCATGGTGTGTAGCAATGGCAAGTAGGATCTGGATGGATTTAAGCATAGTCCCTGGAAAAGGTTTCATCATTATCCACGCCTGGTCGATGACGAAAACCTTTAACAAGTCTAGCTTTGAAAGTCTCAACCTTTCCATCTACACCAAGTAATCTTCTCAAGATATACTTGCTCCTGATGGGGATTTAACCCTTCAGATATAGTAGCCAAAGTCCATACTTTGTTGGTGTACATGGATTCCATCTCAGATCGCTAAGCATCCAGCCATTCTTACAGAGTCTCACTCCTGATGGCCAGCTCGAAACTAGTTAGGTCATCATCTCATGATGCAATCCTCGCTCCCACTGTCATTGAGAAACCAAAGTATCTCTCAGGCAGGTGAGGAACCCTACCAGATCAACGGAGAGGCTGAGGTTCGTCGGAAACTATTGAATCCTTTGGTTCTGTCAAATCATCAGCTGCAGTTTTGTATAGCTGGAACCTTTCCAGTTCTACAGAACTGACCTTGCCTCGATCTTGTCCGGATTTTGCTTTAGACATAAGCCGGACAATCCCAAATCTTAACTTACTTAAGAGATAGGCTCTTCCCATACCATATCTCATATGGAATGGTAGGCAGTGATTTGATTCGAACCTAATTCAATAGGTATACAGCTTCTCAAGTGCACAACCCCAAAAGGGAATAGGTAACTCAGTAGTACTCATCATAGAGCACACCATATCTAATATGGTGCGATTGCTCCGCCCTGCTACACCGATGTGCTGTGGTGTATTCAGAGGAGTAATACTGAGAGAGAATCTCATTTTCTTTTAGAATAGTCCAAGAATTCCATGCACAAGTATTCTCCTCGCTGATCTTATCACAGGACATAATACTTATACCCGGTTTTGGTTCTCTACTTCTAACTTATATTCTGTGAATATCTCAAAAGCTTCGGACCTATGTTTCAACAGGAACATATGGCTGAATCTTGAGAGATCATCAGAGAATGTAGTGAAGTATAAAGAACCGGTCCTGGCATGTGTAGACAGGGGACCTTACATACATCATCATGTATCAGTCCCAAGAGTTTACTAACTCTTTCTCTGTTTCCAGTAAACGGAGCTATGGTCATCTAATCTTTGTGACATGACTCGCAAGTTTCACAAGATGTAAATTCAAACTGATTTAAATATGCATCTAAAATGTAACTTCAGCCAGTCGGGTCGCATTGATATGACTTAGTCTACAATGCCTCAAGAATGATTCGTTCATTTCTGAACTCTTCCTCTTGTGTGTGTTCTGTATACTAGGAACTGTAGTTTGATTTAGAACATCAATGCTTTTAGATAACGTGCCTGAACCGATCAACCTTTGATATAGGAAATGTTCAAAACATTATCCATCAATACAAAATTTTATCATTTCTTTACTTGTAAAGAGACTGATATGATTCTGTATATCGGGTTCGGTATCTAATAACATTCGTTCAGAATCAATGTATTGGTAATACAGGGTGACAGTGACTAACAGACTTGGCTGCAATACTTGCCCCATTTTCTGTCTCATGAAACTTATCACCCGTTCTCAGTTTTCTACCTTTCTGTAGCCTTATGTAACAGATTACATATCTGGGATCCTGATCCGGTATTAAATACCCAGGATGCAGAGGATACTGAGAAACAGTTCTTTGTAATGAACACACCCGAAGGAGATGCATCATATGCACTTTCTTTGTTTGGGCGGCATAGGAATTCTGGTATTTCCCTATTTCCTGCTCTGTCTTATAACAATTATAAGTTGGAGAGGGACCAACGTTCCCCAGCTCAGTATAACAAGCGGGTTCGGTCAATACATCCATATTATTATCTTGATTAAGGCATGATATGGTCGCTACTTGGAGAGAGAGAGAAGAAAACACTCTGCGTGCGCTCTTGCAAGATCAGATTGGTTATATATTTTATCTAATCAGGATGGCTTCCACTGTTTTTATCAAATCTTCCTTCAAACCCTAAAAGGAAAGACTAGCCGGGATTAATTACACTCTACAAGTTCGCTAATCTTTCAGTCAGGCCAGTGTTGGTACTTTGAGGGAGGTTCCCCGTGCTTTCGCACGGACCTAATTACAGTAAACCTCGTTTTCCCAGAGGCGTAACCCCGTTGACACCTTTCTAGACACCTACTTGATCGGCTAATTGTAAAGTGCAAAACTCTCCCAGGAGTAACAATTACTCGCAGTGGGTATCGGGATCCAACTATCACATAGAAGGTATGCAATCTCATTGCAAATTTCAACACTTGAAACTCCCGATAAAGATTTTTACCCCTAGCACCTATGACCATAACTATGGTCAACAAATCATAAGCACTAGTCAAGTTCTACCCGTCATTTCGTGATTAATTAGACCCACCCACATGACCCTTAACTAAGGTCAACAAAGTCACGCGACTGTCCTAACTAATCGCATCATATGCGGTGTAGGAAGACATCACTCAGCTACCGTACACTGTGCCTTGACTATGGTCAACAAACACAGCACGAATACTAAGTACTCTACTTCCTAAAATGACGGAGGGTTGCGAATGGTTTTTATGAAAACCTTTAATAACTTGATCCCGTTTCGGAATCAAATGGTTTTTAAATGGAATGTTTTTGAAGCTTTTCTAGTTTTGCTAAAGGGGTCACTCCCGGTGAAGGGATCGTCGGCACTTTCCTCGTCGAATGAGGTGCGGGATATATTATATATATCACTGTGCAAAGCAGAAACTATAGAAGCAATCAAAAGACAAACCGAGGGTTGTAGCATCTGCCAGTTATTGCTAAAGGAGTCACTCCCGGTGAAGAGATCTCGGTCCTTTCCTCATCAAATAAGGTGCAGGATGTTCTACAATGAACACCGCGATGCAAAGCAAGAACTGTAGCTACCTGTTTTATTTTGAAATTCGATTCCACAACATCAATTAGGTTTATTTTCTTTCATTAATCTCATTAATGAATATCCCATCATTTAAGTCCACCTAAACATCACAGACAAATATAACGTACGCTTATGCCATCCGCATTCGTCTCGATGTCCCGTCTGCACCGTTAGGTTAGGTAACTAACGCCAGAACGAGGCAGGGCTAGCGCGGGTGTAAAACATAAGCAACGTCTATATAATATATCATATATACTATATATAATATCTATCTGAACATATCACATGATCACATCACAGATAACGCAGCAAAAAATATCATATGAAATATTGGATATACTAGGACGTCCGTGTTTTCAATACGAGCCAGTATAAAACACGGATTCCACGGTCGTGATGAATAGCCAATCCCACACCCTTAGACCCCTACGAGAGCGGCAAGCAACCCAACCAATTCTAGGGTTAGGAGACCCGGACTCGACTCCTCGAAATGGTCTCCCACTGGACCCTAGAACCCGGTTACTTGTGCTCCCCTCCTTGGGTCTATCTTAATGCGGAAAAGTAAATAATATACAAATGGTGATATCATCCGCAACCTGGAAGTGCCCCAATAAAAGAATATTACATACAAGTTTTTACATGAATGAAAATGAAAAACACTCATCTCACATAAAAAAACCCCGGCTATTCAAACACGACGATCCAATATAACATATCCAGCAACACATAACATCACATGTCATCAACGTAATTAAATATGCGCATCCCAATTGTCGTTGACATATAGCAACGAAACTGGCGATATCACATATTACACTTCGGTCACAGAAAAGAAAGTGTAAAACTACAACAGTTGGAATCCGCAACCTCTTTAGACATCGCATGCCTAACCAAATGAATTCCTTAGACATCGCATGCCTAACAGTTATAAACCCCGCATTTTAGTCTCATTATCGAAAACTCTTTTCAATATCAAGTCGGGCAATTCAACAAGATTCCCGACATCCTGATCGAATGCTCGTCGCAAACTTTATTAGGTGACCGCACCCCCGATACCGTCGACGAAGTGCACTAAGGCGGAACACCGCTACCGCGAGCACCCGAACGGATGCTTTCGGCGACGGGGTTCTCCTACAGTCACTTGGTCGGGACTATGGGGTGAGGCTGTCTATTAAGTTTACCCGGCGAGTATCCGCGTACGCTACGTGATTGCGACGGACTTTTGATCACATCAAAATTCTGTGGCAACCGATCAAGTGAGACTAAACTGCTATGTTTATAACATTCATTCAGTTATCTCATAACTACTTTTGGATTCCAAATATTGTATCACATTCCGGATAAATAGAAAATGTTAAACTTTCCGATCGAACAATCGAACACCCAAGTTTTCCCGAAACTGCTCAACACATGAAATAAGTTTAAAAACATTCACTTCGTGCCTCAGTACCAACGGTCCAGCCGTAGAAGGGTCAAGCCAACGCCTCACATGTGGCACGCCGTACTGCCCCAAACCCGAAGGTTCAAAGGGCAGTTCAAGACGGTCACATAATCGAGTTAAGGTTTGTTGTCTTCTAGAGGGTCCATCGCGTTACTTGCACTACTTAGAACGTTATTAAACCACAGAAAGATCCAACACTTGGAAATTTCCCGACAGGGGAAAACGTGGGTATTTATATCCGGTCGAACTTTTTAACATATTCTAAAATTATCTGGAAAAACACATAGACAAAGTTTGATAATCCGATCGAATCTACGAACTCCCAATACAACCCAGAAAACTCAACTCTTGAGTAGAAGTTAAAAATTCCCAGAAAATACAGCACAACAATATAGGAATTACTGTGCAAATTAAAATGAATGATGCTTCCGTACGGCCGTGGAACCGCCGCACGAGCCATGCGAACCGCGGCGGTTTGATCGATTTAGCCGCTCGAATTTCACAGTAACTCCTACAAACGCCTGCTGATTTTTCTGCATATTTTTAATTCGTAAAAATCCTCGATTTCAAAAAATGTACAGAGAGCAATTTTGCATTAGGGTTTCGGTTCGATCTAACTTCTAACTCCGTCTACGCATCGCCTAAGGCTCTAGCTAGGCTCTGATACCACTGTAGGGTTCCTAGGCACACCCATGAGGTTCTATAAGTGATCAAACATGGCCAATTCAAATTTTTTTCTTGTGCCTACAAACCCTAATACGGATCGTTAACTAGAGGATAGGCGATAAAGATGCGAGTTAACAACTTTAACTAAAAAAGGAAGTGACTACAACCTTTGTAGATCCGGTTCTCCACCTCCATAGCTCCGCGTTGACGTCCTTCCGCTGCGATCATCGGATTCCGGACTCTAGCGATGGTATCATCGAAGAAATGATCGGGCTAGGTCGTCGAATTCGATGCCGAAGATGATCTACGTCGAGCCAACTCAAGATCAAGCTCCAACTTTACCAAGTCATGAAACTTGTGAAGAAAACACCCTATACTACTTGGCAAGTGGTAGAGGATGAAGAAATAGAAAGTGGGTTCACTTTATATTTGGATTTCTCACTCTTTTTCACAAGGCACCATGGAAGGAAGGAAGTTTTCTTCTTCTTGAAGAAGAAGAATGAATATGGTAAGTCTTATTGAAAATAGAAAATAAGTTGATTATTATCATATAGCAACCATGGTTAAGTGTAGAGAATAAACTAGGGTTAGGTTGAATGGTTAGGTTAAGGCTAAGAAACAAAATGGTCAAAACTTCAAAGAAGTTTCAACAAAAGACAAATGAAGCAACCATTTCATTTCTTTCCAAAAATGAATTAAAAGAATAAATAAATGAATAAGTAAATAAATCAAACCCTAACCATTAACCTAATCATAGTTAAAAGCATACACACACCCAAGTTTGCATGTATCATCAAACATGATACAAACTAGTGCACAAAACTATATCATATATACAATGTGCACATCGAGTGAGAAAATCCATCTTAAGTGAACAAATACTAGTTAATGTAAAGTAATATATCTAATATATAATTATACATTAAATCAACACTTGATTTAACGATCCGGTCATATCGCATATGACCGACTAATATCCAATGTATCGATTTATCGAATCAATCCTCGATTCGATAACTAGGTTATATCGCATACAACCATTCAATACATTCATCGCTAGAATAGAATACGGTATCACATACACGCATTATTCTCGGTCCCGCACATATCTCATATGCGCTCCTATTTCGTTTCGCTTGAGCCAGGAAACCTCTGTGTAGGACTCTAAAGACTCGTCAATACGCCGGCAGCAGGTGATGTTAGTTATGTATATGCCCTAGAGGCCATTGTTGTACATATGATGTATATTATAATGGATGCTTGGATATATATAGAGATGACTTTCTTGCTCGTCATGATAGTATGCTATTTGGTTTCACTTTATCTTAACATGTTGACTTGTACTGGTTTACTGTTTTTCTCTCACATGTTGATAAAGCCCTTAGGATATGTACTCGACTACTGGGACTATGATGAGATCATACTAGTGGGGCCACGGTAGTCGATGAGTACATCCTATAACTGTTCCTAGTCGAGGGTATATCGAGACAGGACATCGATACACCAGAGTAAACTAGCGTATACGCATCTTGACCCATATGATGGGCGATGGATGATCCCATATCCATCGGTGTTTGACATCAGAGATGGTGTACGGGTGCTCAGTGGAGACTGGGTACACTGGACGGACTCGCTGAGAACTCCCAGATGGTGATATACCACACGTCAGATGGCAGTTCTCCGGTGACACTGGTACAGGGTAGTCTGTAGACCCGAGATCGTCATAGAGTCTTGTGTGATTCCTACTGTGCTTTGATTTCCACCTTACCACGTCCAAGAGGGCGTGCAAAACGGTGGCTTTTGGGTACAGTCCCGAATCACATGGAGACAATGAGCGATAGGAAGGGATTCGTCTCTCCCAGTATAGGGAGTTGATGTTGTGCTGTGTTCGATTGGCTATAACTGGAAGTCCCTGGCCAGGGCTGATATAGAGATTTGCTGGTAAGTGTTACTGGTAGTTTCTCGACCCGTTATGAGCCACACATCGACACGACTTATCGGTTACTTGGGTTTGACGTTTACCACCCCTAGACTTGATATGCGACATATCAGACGAACAGACCGGACTGTACGGGAGTGTTACTGATTGGATTCACAGGAGAACGCACAGGCTAGCTTGTTGATCTTCTGATCGCTCAATACCTGGGTGGCTGTTACATATAGCTGACTGCTTGCAGCTTGTGGGTGTTTGATATGATCATCACCTGCTACCGGCGTATTGACGATTCTTTAGAGTCCTACATAGAGGTTTCTTGGCTCAGGCGAAACGGAGTAGAGGCACATATGTGATATGTGCAGGACCGAGGATAATGCGATATGAGATACCGTATTATATTCTCGCGATATTTAGATATGAACCGGGACATCAGATCAAGTGTTGATTCGATGAATCGGTACATGATATATTAGTCGGTAATATTCGATATAGTCGGATCGTCGAATCAAGTGTTGATTTGATGATTTAATGTATAATAATATATATGATATATTGTATTACATTATCTAATATTGGCTCGCTTTATTATTTCATTTTCTCACTGGATGATACATTGATATATATGCGATATATGTTAATTGTATTATTTTCTTTTGTTGCAAATATATAATATATATGTGATATATATTATTGTGACATGATATGATTTATTATTAAACATGTTTAAGGATGATTAAATAGGATTAGGGTTTGATTAGGGTTAGCTTCTTCTTGCACCTTTTAGAAGCTTTGCTTTTGTCTTGGTTAAGATATTATGGTTGATATTTTTCCATGACTCATAACTTAACCTAACCAAACCCTAACTCTAGTTTATTCTCTACAAACTCTTAGACACTCATCCTTGACCATGGTTCTATAATCAATCATATACATTTCTTTTCTATTCTTCACAAAAGGATTATCTTTTCCATTATCATATTCTTCTCTCTTGAGTTCTAAAAGAAAAAGCTTTCTTGATTTTCCTTTTGTGATGTTTTCATGTGAGATTATGATATAAAAAGATAGCATAAATACTACTCCCTCATCCTCATCTAATCTAGCCCATTAGATTAGGGTGTTCATCTCTTTAGAGTGAGAAAGCTTTGCTTAAAGCAACTTCGACGTAGATCATTGGAGATTCGGAACACTTCAAGCTAGCATGGATCGTTCGAGTCGTGGAGCCTCTCTTGAGTCCGGGAGATCGAGGATCGCGGCGAAGGGACTTCTACTCGGAGCTTGTGAAGCGAAGGAGCGGACTACAAAGGTTGTAATCCCTCACACTTAGATAAAAAGATGTTATCTTGCATGTTAAACCCTAATAATCTAGCAAAGATCCCGGCTTTGGGTTGTTCGGCACGTCTAAATTTTTATCCGGGCATGTTTTATGCCTTATGAACCTTCACAAGAGTGCCTAGGAACCCTACAGTGGTATCAGAGCCAAGCTAGAGCATTAGGCGACGTGTTTACGAAGTTAAAACTCCGATCGAACCCGAACCGACGAAAATGAACCCCTCTCTGTACATTTTTTAAAATCTGGATATTTTCTGAATTAAAAATACCTGAAAAATACAGCAGATAAAAATAAGAATAACTGTGAAATTCGAGACTGTGATCCGTACAAACGACCGCGGAATCGCGGCCATTGCCTGCTTGGGCCGCGGTTCCGCGGCCGTATTGTTTGGTTGGACATTTTTTTTCCACAGTAATTCTTTAGTTGTGCTTTTATAGTTTCTGGTATTTTTATATTGACTCAAAGGTTGAGTGATCTGGGGTTTGCTTTGTAATCGTAGATTCGATCGGAATATTTAAATTCGTTTTTATTTCCGGATATTTAGAAACTGTTAAACTGTTTGAACGGATATCATTAACTCACTTTTTCCTGGCACGGCAAACTTTCAAGTGTTGAATTTTTATCGGGTTTAAATCTTTCGGAAAAATTGTACAAGTTAAGCGGTGGACCCTCTAGAAGACAACAAACCTTAACTCGATTATGTGACCGTCTTGAACTGCCTTTTGAACCTTCGGGTTTGGGGCAGTACGGCGTGCCACATGTGAGGCGTTGGCTTGACCCTTCTACGGCTGGATCACTGGTACTGTGACATATTCTGGGATTATTTGAACTCCGCTCAAGTGTTGAGCACTTTAGGAAATTTTGGGTATTTGATTATCTGTTCGAAAAGTTTAATACTATCTATTTATCTGGAATGTGATACATTATGTGGAATTCATAGGGTTAGGCATGAAATGCGAAGTATGTGATATTTCGGATTTACGATGTCTAAAGTGATTGTGGATTCAAATGTTGTAGTTTTACACTTTCTTTTCTGTGACCGTAAGTGTAATATGTGATATCGCCGGTTTCGTTGCTATATGTCAACGACAATTGGGATGCGCATATTTACTTACGTTGATGATATGTGATATTATGTGTTGCTGTGATATGCTATATTGGATCGTCGCGTTCAGAATAGCCGGGGGTTTTATGTGAGATGAGGGTTTTTATTTTCATTCATGTAAAATTCATTTGTAATGTAATATTCTTTTATTTGGGGCACTTCCAAGTTGAGGTTGATGTCACCAGTGTATATTATTTACTTTTCCGCATTAGGTAGACCCAAGGAGGGGAGCACAAGTAACCCAGAGGGAGGCCATCTCGAGGAGTCGAGACCGGGTCTCCTAACCCTAGAATTGGTAGTGTTACTTGCTGCTCTCGTAGGGGTCTTGGGATGTGGGTTTGGATATTCGTCGCGACCGTGGAATCCGTGTTTTATACAGGCTCGTATTGAAAACACGGACGTCCTAGTATATTCAATATTTCATATATGTTCTTCTGCTGCAATGTTCTGTGATGAGATCATATTACTGCCTGAGACGAATGCTTATACTATATATATGCTGATATATAATTATTACTGCTTTCGTTTCTTCTGTGATGCTTAGGAAGCATAAGCTGATGGGATTTTTTAAATGAGATTAATAAAAAGAAAAGAAACCTAAAGATGTTGTAGAATCAAAACTTTATAAAAAGGGTAGCTACAGTTTTTGCTTTGCGCAGTGATATATATGATATGTCCTGCACCTTATTCGATGAGGAAAGAGCCGAGATCCCTTCACCGGGAGTGACCTCTTTAGCGAAACTGGCAGATGCTACAAAAACTCGGTTTGTCTTTTGATTGCTTTTAGAGTTTTGCTTTGCACAGCGGTCTATATGATATATCCTGCACCTTATTCGATGAGGAAAGGGCCGACGATCCCTTCACCAGGAGTGACCCCTTTAGCGAAACTAAGAAAAGCCTCAAAACCACTCCTTTTTAAAAACACTTGATTCTACGACAATATCAAGTTCATTACGCTCATGGTTTTCTGAAAAACCTGCGTAGCCCTCCGTTATTTCAGATAAGTCCTATTTAGTATTCGTGCTACGTTTGTTGACCTCCGTCAAGGCGTAGTGTACGGTAGCTAACTAGTTTTTTATCTGCTTATGCATATGATGCAGATTGGATTAGGGTAGTCGTACGGCCTTCTTGACCTCCGTCAAGGATCATGCGGGTAGGTTTAATTCAATCAAGAAATGACGGGTTGAACTTGACTAGTAGCTTATGGTTTGTTGACCTCCGTCAAGGTCATAGGACACTAGGGGCAAAATATGTTGGAGATAGTGCCCTCAGAGTCAATTATTGGATCACAGGCACGTGATTGCAATGATTGAGGGAGGACCTATCCCGGTAGAACAGTCTTACTCGAGATGATAGTTTGCTATCTGGTTTACCTTTATCATCGTGTACTGCGTTAGGTGACCTGATAGGTCGCTATTGCACGTTGATAGAGCCCCTAGGATTCTTGCTTGACTGCCGGCAGTATGATGGCGATCATATAAGTGAGAGCTGGAGTCTATAAGCACATCCTTAAAAGGTCCCTAGTCGTGGGAGTTTCGAGACAGGGCATCGATACTCCAGAGTAGACTAGTGTATACAGTCGAGACCCCGACGAGGGGCGGTGGCCGGTCTCACAAGCCACTGGTGTCGGTTGGTTCACCTAAGATGTATACAGGTGCTCATTGGGTTATGAGTACACCGAACAGGACTCGCCGAGAACATGCTAGTTGGTCTTATACCTGACGTCAGATAGCAGTTCCCAAGTGACATGTGTACAGGTTAGTTCATCGACCTGGGGATCGTCATTTGTCTCGTGTGAGTTCCCACTGTACTTTGATTACTACCCTACCACGGCTCAAAGGAGTCGTGCAAACAGGTTTTAGTTGGGTACAGTCCCGAGCCACATGGAGGCAGTGAGCGGATCTTCAGGGTTCGTCTCTCCCGGTATTGGGGGTGAGGTCGCGCTGTGTCTAGGAGAGCCATTACACGAAGACCTTGGCCAAGGCAGGAGATTTACTGGTAGGTATTCCAGTAGTATCTCAGGGTGTTCTGGGCTACACTCCGACATGACTTGTACCGCTTTTGGGGGTCTGACTTTTACCAACCCCTTAGGCCCGACATGCGATGCTCATAGACGAACGGACCGGACTGTACGGATATTGTCACTGACAGGCTCAGTAGGGCATCAGGATGAGTTCGCTCATCGACGTCCCTTTTTAGTCAATAGCTGGTGGCCCGTTACGTATTGGCTTATACCTCTGACGTGCTAGTGGTTAAATCCACAGCCATAGTATTGACGAGTTTTTAGAGTCCACCACACTTTCAGTTACTCAGCTTTCGGGCGAAACGCTGTAGAGGCCGTATGGAGATATGGCAGGGTCCGATCAGATACGTGCGGTATTGCACGGATCAGGATCAGACAGTTTTGTACTAGTGGCCGTATGGTTATATGGCAGCGTTCGATCAGATACGTGCGGTATTGCACGGATCAGGATCGGACAGATAATACTAGCCGGTTTTGGTTTAAGCCGGATCCTAGTATAGTACAGTGTAGATTTTGTCTCATTGCATTTGTATCCGGACGGAATACAGATGCGGGTGTGTATGCACAATATGGGGATTTTCCTGTAATTTATTACGGGACCAGTTTTCTGGAGTTGGCAGTTTGTTTTCCGTTCCGGCCGGTTTTCCTTTGTTCTTTCCCGGCCGGACTTTTCCGATGGAAGGGGGTTATTTGCAATTGTGCAAATAACTTTTGTGGAGGGGGTTTCTTGCTTTTGTGTTTATTATGATATCTTTCATCCATGCTTTTGCATTAATGAGATTTGATGTGATTAAGGTGTAAGAATGGTTGTTGTTTTCTTGTCTCTTGATGTGGTCACCACTTGTGTTCTACTACCATCACCTCCCTCTTGTTTTTTGTTCACACCTCCACCATTTTGGAACAAAGGGGGGGCCGGCCACATTTTGTGGTAGAAAAGGGGAGAGTTCTTTTTGAGGAAAGATTGGTTCATATCATTTTCATGCTTGCAAAATTCTACACTTCATTCAAAAGTCCATTCATGATCCCTCCATCCTCCATGGCAACAAAACCCCAAAGTGAGACATTAGCCACTACACATTCTACAGTACATCTTGGGCATGTCGAGTTGCCGGCTTCATGCCCGAGTTGCCTCGGTATAGAGGCGGGAGCCCGTAAAAGATGCAGGCGACGTGGTGCCCTTCCGGCGAAGAGGCGACGACCGGAGATCCCGCGAGGAGATCGGAGTGGAGATGAAGACCGGAAGACTGGGATCAGTCGGTATATCTCTAACCCATCTTCTAGTTAGCTTAGACTTGTTAATGGTTACGATCCGGGTGTTTAGTGCGCGGTGGTGCCGGTTTGCTAAGTCCGCAAAAATTAAAGTTTATCACCGTTTCCGCATTTGGCCGTCGGATTGACGGCCGGGGCGCCGCCGTGCACTTACAGTGGTATCAGAGCCTCGCCATTAACTTCGTCTAGCTTCGTTTGGTGTGTTTGCATTTCCGATCGACCAAAATTTCCAAAAACCGTATTTTTTGTTCACATCAGTTTCTGTCGAAATTTTTTGGAGTCTAAAAATTTTTCAGGTGGTCTCAGAATGATGTGCAGGGAGTTCTAAGAACACTGAAAAAATTTGGTGACACGATTCCTCCGTACGACCGCGGAAGGGCGGCCAAAACCCCCTTCTGGCCGCGCTTCCGCCGCAGGAGTGTGGGTTCGTGTGATTATTTTTTTGCAGTGGGCTTATGGGCTGTAATTAGGGGTTTTGGAATATGAAAATTGGGCCCAGGTTTTCTGTGAGTGCTACAGTTTTGATTGGGGGCCCACTTGTTAATTTTTGGTCAATCGGAAAATTTTAAACACATTTTTCACAGTATTTACTTTATATCTGCGACCGTGAATGTCACTCGATCGGTAAATCCGGTCTAACTGCTATAGCCCGGTTAGAAGGATTTGCGAACGTGACTTTCACGTTGATGTTCTATGTATTTGCTGTGATGTTGCGGATCGGTCGTGGGGGATAGCCTGGATGCAATGCTAGTACAGTGTTGGTTTATTATGTATTGCGGGGCGAGCGTCCGACATGTGGACTGCCGTCACTGCCTGTCTGTATTATTCTTTTGGGGCACGACCTGGTTGCGGTCGATGTACCCGTTGTATGTATATTTTACTTTCTGTACTAGGATTACCCCGCGGTGGGGTGCACGGATAGCCGGGTTCTGGAGGGCAACAAGCCCGCATCTCATGGCATTGGGACGGAGGGGGCTTCACTCTGGGATTGGCGGGCTATTCGCTGCACTCGTAGGGGGTACAGGTTGACCCAGGAGGGGTGCCCAAGTTGCCGGATTCCGTGGAGTGCTGGGTGGTCCATTCACGGAGCTGAAGGGGGCTGCCTCGCTTCAGGTTTTGGCGAGTGACTTGCCGCGCCCGTAGGGGTCTAGGATTTCATTGCACAGGCTATCCACACGACCAGGGGAACGTCGGGTTTCAGTAGTGGCTCTGTGAAACCCGGGGATCCCAGATATCTGTATTGTTTTGTGATGCTGTACATTTCTGTGATGTTGCATTTCTTTTCACGCCTTGAGCGAAATATAATATATTGGTATATATATTAGTAGATGTTGTATATGTTTTTCACCCGCGCTAGTCCAGTCCCCGCTCTGCCGTTAGTAAGCTAACCTAACGGGTGATGACGGGACCCAGTGGCGAATGCGGATGGCATATACGTACGTCAGTATATTTTCGTTCTTTATGGTGTGATTAATTGATGGGACTGCATTGATTCGGATCAATGCAAGTTAAACAAACCTAATTTGATGTTGTTGGAACACTTTTCAAAAAGCTGTTATTGCAAGGACGTTCTCTTTTGTTTTGCATCGTGGTATTCATTTGGAATATCCTGCTCCTCAGTCGACGAGGCAAGGGCCGAGATCCCTTCACCGGGAGTGACCCCTTGGACAGAAGTTTGCGTCAGGGCATTAACTTCACTATAGCCGATTACTTTTGCTTTGCATCGTGGTATTCATTTGGGATATCCTGCACCCCATTCTACGGGGAAAGAGCCGAGATCCCTTCACCGGGAGTGACCTCTTTAGTAAATGTTTTCGTCACTATATTTTCTAAAAAGCTATCCGTTCCTTTAACGAGATCAAGTTCATTACGTTAAAGGTTTTCGCCAGAAACCATTCGTAGCCCTCCGTCGTTTCATATAGGTAGTCAATAGTATTCAAGCTGTGTATGTTGGCCAAAGTCAAGGCACAGTGATTGGTAGCTATTGGGGTATTCATATGCCGCATAGATAGATGCGTTGGTTTGGGACAGTCGTACTGCCATTTTGGCCAAAGTCAAGGGTATGTACGGGTGGGTTCAAATTAACCTGGAGAATGACGGATAGAACTTGACATGTGACTTATGATATGTTGGCCAAAGTCAAGGTCATAAGAGCATGGGGTAAAAATCACATCGGGAGTTTCAAAAGTACTGAAACTTGCCAGATATGCGCATACCTTCTGGAGTGTGATACCGTGAGCGGATTCCGTCACGTTATCATGCGATGAGAGTTGGATCCCGATTCCCACTGATGAGTTGGTTTACTCCTCGGGTGACCCCGACTAATTCTTCTTTCAGGTTTGGAGGAGAATTTGAGGTACAGTGGGAGGTTTCCAGATTAGATTAAGTGATAACCATTCTGATCTAGGTTAGAGGCACGCTGAGTGTTTCTTTTCTCTCTCTCTGGCAGCGACCGTTGACCCGACCCTAGACTATGACTCAGTGACCAAGTTGACCGAACCTACTTAACACTGGCTTTTGGATTGTCAAAGTTGCAGACCTCATTGCCACTCCTACTTTTACCCTTTTCTCCAGGACACCCCGTATTACTGCGAACGTCCACTTCCATTGGACAAAACCATCGTATGGTTAGATACGAACTCGAAGGAATTCGAGGATGGTTTCTGGTTCTGGAGAAAACGGATAGGATTATTCAGTTGTCTTTTCTTTTCACCCTCTCTCAGGTTGCGAGTACTCCTTGGTTTAGGAGTAGTACACCCATTGTGCAAATTGGATAGTCTTCTTCCAAACCATAGGCTGGTGTCGACCGGTAGGGAATGAAGAAAACTAATTAGCCTAAACGGTGTACAGAAGGTATTAAGATTAAGACAAAGCAAGGGATTAGTAAGAGGGCAAAGTAAATTGCGACTGATATTCACGACCAAACCAAGTATTTCTTCGCCGATCCTAAATCACCTTTGTATTTCTCCAGGACACTCCGTATCACTATGAAGATCTACAGTTTATTTGGATGCTCCATCGTATGGTTATATACGAACTCGAAAGGAACTTGTTCCAGTTCGGGGATGGATTCTGGTCCAGGAGAAATAGGAATAAGGTTTATTCGGTTGTCTTTTATCTTCACCTTCTCTCGCATTGCGAGTGCTCCAAGGATTAGGACAGTACACCCATTATGCTTACTGGATAGTCTTCTTCCAAACCATAGGCTGGTGCCGAACGGTAGGGAAGGAAGAAAACCATTTGGCCTAAGGGGTGTACAGAAGGTAATGACTAAAGACATATGAAGGGATTTGGAGAGGTGGCAAAGAATTATACGGTTATAGTTGTGAATCTGGATAATGGTAGAGGCATTACTAGGAATACCAGGATACCCCATCGAAACATTTCAATGTTTCAGTTCAACTGTGTACTGTTAATAGAAAACTGATTTCCTGATTAGACACTTGCTCCAGGGTATGTATTTACCAGGTTTGATTCTCACATCTGTATGGTTTTACAGATGGTGAGTGGGAGTAAGTTATTGGGAATTGGGTGATCATCCTCATTATATCGGGATTCGTTGTAATCGGTGATATTTGAGGAGATCATCTGGGCTGTTTGCCGGTCGGCAAATATTTGGTTTTGAATATCCGCTGTTGTGCACCAATTTCAAATTGACATATCTGTACGTCTATTTTCATAGAGTGAGATATACCTTTTGATATTATGTCGATGACATTTACCTATATCAGTGGATGATTAGGTAAGGAGCATTGAACAGCGGTGTAATTCTTCTTAACCATAAGTACAGTTTTCAACCTACGACACACAGTGAAAGAGTTGTTAGACTCGGCGGACTTATACAGAGTATTGTATATTGTCCAGTGTCCATTAGGACAGAGGGGTTGGTCCTCATACTATATTCTGTTTACTTTTAACTTCTCTAGTTCTTAAATATGTGTTTCGTAGAAACACAGGGTCTAAGTTTTGAGGAGTTATAGGTATTTGAATAGAGTAGAGAACCAGGTGTAGCAAGTATCGGGATTCTTCAAAGTGATCGAAGATTTAGATACTTATGTATGGTATTCAGTTGATAGTAATGGTAAAGAGAAATTGCTTCTCTTTCAAGTTACTCATAATTGGAAGCATTCCTAAGTTGAGTAACGCTGATCGGCCTCTCTCTCCATTTAGTTGACATGCACTGGAGACAGCTGCATGATTTGAATCTGGTTCAATTAAATCAGTTCCTCTGGTTCTATATTGGATATAGTACAGTTCATATCTTAACATTGTTAAGATACGGGGAGTTGTCCGGCTTATGATTAAAACCAGACTCTGGATAACTCAAGGCACGTCTCTGTAATGGCTGTTTGTGGGTTGACCCAGGCTATGACGAGGGTTGACTTTCTACCATCTGGCAGATCAATAGAAATATTGTTCTAGACTCGCCACAGTTTTATTAAAAATGGATTTTTTCAAAAACAGTAGTGGGAGTATGGTAGAACTGGAAGTGATTCCAGAACCGCAAACGATTACTGAAGATTTGATAAGGAACCTAAAGATTCAATTTGGCTTGACATTCCATTGGCCACTCCGCAGGGATGGTGGGTAACTTCAGGCACCCGAGAGGTACTCCGGTAGCCTCAAGGACGGTGACAGGGAAGTTCTTGTTTACCCACACTTGCCATTGTTGTTGTTTCAGGCTGCGAGACCCGGCAGGAGGATGAGTATAGCGTCGTTCTAAACTTGCTTTAGAAGTGCACGTCTATATGACTCTGCCAGAGGGTTGTCGTAGTCAGTGGGAGCAGCGGAAGCATTGGTGGACATCAGGCTTATGTCTATTTATAGACTAAAGCAGATGTAGCGGAGATAGATCATCTATTTCTGATGTGACAGTCATAGGTTTGACGTCATCAGAATAGGGGATGGATCTGTTGAGAAGGTAGTAGGAAGTGATATTCCTATACTACGATCGATTATACTTTGGTCGTCACACAGTGGTTTCTCCACAAAGGACTTGGACATTATATCAGACATACTGGTTACTAGATCTATGGTTTTAGATCTAGATTTGGGTGGTTTCCCAATCAGGGTACTTTGACAGCATTCTAAGAGTATTTAGAATGGACGACTCCTGGCACGGTAGTGTACCTGCAGGTAATGGAGTCACCCTCTCTAAAGGTGTCTTACAGACTAAAGGGGAGAGGGATATGCATGATTAGCAGATCACTTGCTTAGGCAATTGAGTCAATCATGAGATGTCAAGTACCACACCAGATGTTGTTCTTGCACTAGATGCAATAAGTTGATATTGATCCAATCCTGGAGGAACAGTCGGGAGGCAGTTATCATTCCAGGCTTCCAAGGTGACATGGACGACAAGGAGGTTGTCAGAGTTGTAGTTATCCTTCTGACGAGGGGCAGTATTTTGGACAGTTGGTCCAAGGCAATACTGAGGGTGGCATGGCGCAGGATACTGATTAAGTTCAGTTGACGATACAGTCTAAGAAGTTTGGATTTGGAGTTCATTTATGAGCTAGGTCCCATCAGACATCCAGACATTCTAAGACAGGTATTGCTCATTTCGGGAGATGGCTTTCTCCGCGAACTTGAGATATAGAGAGACATAGAAAGAAACTTCTAGGCGGATCCACTCACTGAGGCTATTCCTCGAACGCAATAGTTTCGCAAACGGTTTTTGTGAAACTGACTAGTAGGGGAGTTGGGTGTTCGGTATCACACAGGCTGTGAGTATGCGACATCGCAATAATTAGCCTTGAGTGCAAGTGGGAGATTGTTGGAGATAGTGCCCTCAGAGTCAATTATTGGATCACAGGCACGTGATTGCAATGATTGAGGGAGGACCTATCCCGGTAGAACAGTCTTACTCGAGATGATAGTTTGCTATCTGGTTTACCTTTATCATCGTGTACTTCTTTAGGTGACCTGATAGGTCGCTATTGCACGTTGATAGAGCCCCTAGGATTCTTGCTTGACTGCCGGCAGTATGAGGGCGATCATATAAGTGAGAGCTGGAGTCTATAAGCACATCCTTAAAAGGTCCCTAGTCGTGGGAGTTTCGAGACAGGGCATCGATACTCCAGAGTAGACTAGTGTATACAGTCGAGACCCCGACGAGGGGCGGTGGCCGGTCTCACAAGCCACTGGTGTCAGTTGGTTCACCTAAGATGTATACAGGTGCTCATTGGGTTATGAGTACACCGGACAGGACTCGCCGGGAACATGCTAGTTGGTCTTATACCTGACGTCAGATAGCAGTTCCCAAGTGACATGTGTACAGGTTAGTTCATCGACCTGGGGATCGTCATTTGTCTCGTGTGAGTTCCCACTGTACTTTGATTACTACCCTACCACGGCTCAAAGGAGTCGTGCAAACAGGTTTTAGTTGGGTACAGTCCCGAGCCACATGGAGGCAGTGAGCGGATCTTCAGGGGTTCGTCTCTCCCGGTATTGGGGGTGAGGTCGCACTGTGTCTAGGAGAGCCATTACACGAAGACCTTGGCCTAGGCAGGAGATTTACTGGTAGGTATTCCAGTAGTATCTCAGGGTGTTCTGGGCTACACTCCGACACGACTTGTACCGCTTTTGGGGGTCTGACTTTTACCAACCCCCTAGGCCCGACATGCGATGCTCATAGACGATCGGACCGGACTGTACGGATATTGTCACTGACAGGCTCAGTAGGGCATCAGGATGAGTTCGCTCATCGACGTCCCTTTTTAGTCAATAGCTGGTGGCCCGTTACGTATTGGCTTATACCTCTGACGTGCTAGTGGTTAAATCCACAGCCATAGTATTGACGAGTTTTTAGAGTCCACCACACTTTCAGTTACTCAGCTTTCGGGCGAAACGCTGTAGAGGCCGTATAGAGATATGGCAGGGTCCGATCAGATACGTGCGGTATTGCACGGATCAGGATCGGACAGTTTTGTACTAGTGGCCGTATGGTTATATGGCAGCGTTCGATCAGATACGTGCGGTATTGCACGGATCAGGATCGGACGGATAATACTAGCCGGTTTTGGTTTAAGCCGGATCCTAGTATAGTACAGTGTAGATTTTGTCTCATTGCATTTGAATCCGGACGGAATACAGATGCGGGTGTGTATGCACAGTATGGGGGTTTTCCTGTAATTTATTACGGGACCAGTTTTCTGGAGTTGCCAGTTTGTTTTCCGTTCCGGCCGGTTTTCCTTTGTTCTTTCCCGGCCGGACTTTTTCGATGGAAGGGGGTTATTTGCAATTGTGCAAATAACTTTTGTGGAGGGGGTTTCTTGCTATTGTGTTGATTATGATATCTTTCATCCATGCTTTTGCATTAATGAGATTTGATGTGATTAAGGTGTAAGCATGGTTGTTGTTTTCTTGTCTCTTGATGTGGTCACCACTTGTGTTCTACTACCATCACCTCCCTCTTGTTTTTTGTTCACACCTCCACCATTTTGGAACAAAGGGGGGGCCGGCCACATTTTGTGGTAGAAAAGGGGAGAGTTCTTTTTGAGGAAAGATTGGTTCATATCATTTTCATGCTTGCAAAATTCTACACTTCATTCAAAAGTCCATTCATGATCCCTCCATCCTCCATGGCAACAAAACCCCAAAGTGAGACATTAGCCACTACACATTCTACAGTACATCTTGGGCATGTCGAGTTGCCGGCTTCATGCCCGAGTTGCCTCGGTATAGAGGCGGGAGCCCGTAAAAGATGCAGGCGACGTGGTGCCCTTCCGGCGAAGAGGCGACGACCGGAGATCCCGCGAGGAGATCGGAGTGGAGATGAAGACCGGAGGACTCGGATCAGTCTGTATATCTCTAACCCATCTTCTAGTTAGCTTAGACTTGTTAATGGTTACGATCCGGGTGTTTAGTGCGCGGTGGTGCCGGTTTGCTAAGTCCGCAAAAATTAAAGTTTATCACCGTTTCCGCATTTGGCCGTCGGATTGACGGCCGGGGCGCCGCCGTGCACTTACAAAATATTATCGGGAATTTCAAGCGTTGAAATTTGCAATGAGATTGCATACCTCCTATGAGATAGTTGGATCCCGATACCCACTGCGAGTAAGAGTTACTCCTGAGAGAGTTTTACACAGGACAATTAGCCGATCAAGTAGGTGTCTAGAAAAGTGTTAACGAGGTTACGCCTCTGGGAAAACGAGGTTTACTTTAATTAGGTCCGTGCGAAAGCACGGGGAACCTCCCTCAAAGTACCGACACTGATCTGGCTGAAAGATTGACGAAATTGTAGGGTGTAATTAATCTCGGCTAATCTTACCTTTTTGGGTTTGAAGGTAGATTTGATAAAAATAGTGGGAGACATCCTGATTAGATAAGATAATAACCAATCTAATCTTGCAAGAGCATACGCTAAAGTGTTTTCTTCTCTCTCTCTCCAGGTAGCGACCATGTCAGGCCATAATCAAGATAATAATATGGATGTATTGATTGCACCCGATTATTGTACTGAGCAAGGGAACGTTGGACCCGTTCTTTCTTATAAGAGTTATAAGACTGAACAGGAAGTAGGAGAATATCTGGATTCTCACGCCGCCCAAAAGAAAATGCATGTTGATGCATCTTCTTCGGGTGTGTTAGTTATTGAGAACTGTTTTTCAGTTCACCCTACGTCCTAGGTATTAGATACCGGATCAGGATCCCACATATGTAAATTGTTACATGGGCTACGTAAAGGTAGAGAACTGGGAAAAGGTGATCATTCCGTTCAAGTAGGGAATGGTGCAAGCATTGCAGCCAAAGCAGTTGGCGAATATCACCTTGTATTTCCAAGTCGTAATACACTGATTCTAAATGAGTGCTATTATATACCGAACATGATGTGCAACATTATATCATTCTCTTTATTAAGTAAAGAAGGATATAATTTTGTAGTACAGGATAATGTTATGAACATATTCCTAGATCAAAAGTTGATTGCATCAGGCTCGTTACATAATGGCATATTCATTCTAAATCAGAATACAGTCCTCAATATACAAAACACACACAAGAGGAAGAGTTCAGAAATGAGCGAATCCTTCTTGTGGCATTGTAGACTTGGTCATATCAATGCGATACGACTGGCTAAGTTACATAAGGATGGTTATTTGAATTCGTTCGAATTATCATCTTATGATACTTGCCATTCATGTCTCAAAGGAAAAATGACCAAAGCTCTGTTTAGTGGACACGGAGAAAGAGTTACTGAACTCTTAGGACTGATACATAGTGATGTATGCGGTCCCATGTCTACGCATGCCAGAAATGGTTCTTCCTACTTCATTACATTCACTGACGATCTCTCTAGATACGGACATGTGTTCTTGATGAAACACAAGTCTGAAGCTTTTGAGAAATTCAGAGAATATAAGCACGAAGTAGAGAACCAAACGGGCAAAAGTATTAAGATTCTTCGATCTGATCGAGGAGGTGAATACTTAAGCAATGAGTTCCTAGATTATCTAAAATAGAATGGGATTCTCTCTCATCTTACTCCTCCTTATACACCACAGCACAACGGTGTATCGGAACGAAGAAATCGCACCTTATTAGATATGGTGCGCTCGATGATGAGCACTGCTGAGTTACCTATTTCCTTCTGGGGTATGCGCTTGAGACAGCGGCATACATACTGAATAAAGTTCCTACCAAATCTGTGCCTACCACCCCATATGAGATATGGGAAGGGAAGAGACCATATCTTAATTTTGTTAAGATATGGGGTTGCCCGGCTTATGTCAAAAGACGAAACCCGGACAAACTCGAGGCAAGATCTGTTTTATATAAGTTTATTGGATATCCCAAGCATTCGCGAGGGTATATTTTCTACCACAGTGAGGAACAAAGGGTGTTTGTTGCTCAACACGCCACCTTTTTAGAAAAGGAATTTCTTGCAAAAGAGATTAGTGGCTCTGAGGTAGAACTGGAAGAAGTTCCAACAGAACAAACTACAACAGATGATTTAGTGGTACCAGAGGATTCAGTAGTACCCGACGAACCCCAGCTTCTCCGCCGATCTAGTAGGGTTTCTCGTCCACCTGAGAGATACTACGGTTTTCTCATTGAAGGAGGAAGTGAGGATTGCATCATGGAAGATGATGACCCAACTAGTTTTGAGCAGGCCATCACGAGTGGTGACTCTGTGAAATGGCTGGATGCAATGCGATCTGAGATGGAATCCATGTACACCAACAAAGTATGGACTTTGGAAAATACTCCTGAAGGGGTAAAACCCATAGGGAGCAAGTGGATCTTTAAAAAGAAATTTGGTGTAGATGGAAAAGTTGAGACTTTCAAAGCTAGACTTGTAGCAAAGGGTTTTCGTCAACGACCAGGTGTGGATTATGACGAAACCTTTTCTCCAGTGGCTATGCTTAAGTCCATCCGGATCTTATTTGCCATTGCTGTATACCATGACTACGAAATCTGGCAAATGGATGTTAAGACCGCCTTTCTAAACGGTGATTTAGAAGAGTGCGTGTACATGACTCAGCCAGAGGGCTTCGTAGATAGTGGGAGCAGCAGAAAGGTGTGCAAGCTGCTTAAATCCATTTATGGGTTAAAGCAAGCATCGTGGAGTTGGAACATCTGTTTCGATGTTGTAGTCAAAGAGTTTGACTTCATCAAAAATATAGATGAACCTTGTATCTATAAGAAGGTAGCAGAGGGTAAGGTTGTCTTCCTCGTATTGTACGTGGATGACATACTCTTGATAGGAAATGATATTTCTATGCTGCAATTAGTCAAGCTCTTCTTATCGCAGAGATTCTCAATGAAAGATCTAGGTGATGCCTCCTGCATATTGGGAATCATGATCTATAGAGATAGATCTAAACGGATACTGGGATTGTCCCAATCCAGGTACATTGACACCATACTAAAGAGGTTTAGTATGGAAGAATCCAAGCGTGGGAACCAACCCACGATCTCTGGACTCACTCTCTCCAAAGAGATGTCTCCCAAGACTGATTTGGAGAGAGCTCACATGCAAGGGATACCCTATGCTTCGGCAGTAGGCTCTATCATGTATGCGATGCTATGTACTAGACCCGATGTAGCATACTCACTAAGTGAGTGAGTCGGTATCAAGCAGATCCAGGAGAGAGTCACTGGACAGCTGTGAAGAACATTCTCAAGTACTTACGAAGGACTAAGGAGATGTTCTTGGTGTATGGTAATGAAGAACTCCGGGTGGAGTCCTTTACCGATTCCAGCTTCCAAAGTGATAAGGACGACTCTAAGTCGCATTCGGGATTTGTCTTTACCCTCAATGGAGGGGCGGTATGTTGGAAGAGTTCCAAACAGGATACCGTTGCAGACTCGACGATGGAGGCTGAATACATCGCTGCCAACGATGCTGCCAAAGAGGCTGTCTGGATGAAGAAGTTCATTAGTGAACTTGGTGTGGTTCCATCCATTGAGCATCCAATACCTCTGTATTGCGATAACATTGGAGCTGTGGCTTTGGCCAAGGAACCCAGATCCCATCAGAAATCCAGACATATTCTGAGGCGGTATCACCTGATCAGGGATATAGTTGATCGCCGGGAGATCGAGGTCAGGAGAGTAGATACGAAGGACAACACTGCGGATCCACTCACGAAGGCTATTCCCCAGATACAGTTTGAGAGATTATTCGGGATGCTAGGTATGAGATACTACAGCAGCTGGTCTTAGTGCAAGTGGGAGATTGTTAGTTATGTATATGCCCTAGAGGCCATTGTTGTACATATGATGTATATTATAATGGATGCTTGGATATATATAGAGATGACTTTCTTGCTCGTCATGATAGTATGCTATTTGGTTTCACTTTATCTTAACATGTTGACTTGTACTGGTTTACTGTTTTTCTCTTACATGTTGATAAAGCCCTTAGGATATGTACTCGACTACTGGGACTATGATGAGATCATACTAGTGGGGCCATGGTAGTCGATGAGTACTTCTTATAACTGTTCCTAGTCGAGGGTATATCGAGACAGGGCATCGATACACCAGAGTAGACTAATGTATACGCATCTTGACTCATATGATGGGCTATGGATGATCCCATATCCATCGGTGTTTGACATCAGAGATGGTGTACGGGTGCTCAGTGGAGACTGGGTACACTGGACGGACTCACCGAGAACTCCCAGATGGTGATATACCACACGTCAGATGGCAGTTCTCCGGTGACACTGGTACAGGGTAGTCTGTAGACCCGAGATCGTCATAGAATCTTGTGTGATTCCCACTGTGCTTTGATTTCCATCTTACCACGTCCAAGAGGGCGTGCAAAACGGTGGCTTTTGTGTATAGTCCCGAATCACATGGAGGCAATGAGCGATAGGAAGGGATTCGTCTCTCCCGGTATAGGGAGTTGATGTTGTGCTGTGTTCGATTGGCTATAACTGGAAGTCCCTGGCCAGGGCTGATATAGAGATTTACTGGTAAGTGTTACTAGTAGTTTCTCGACCCGTTATGAGCCACACATCGACACGACTTTGTCACGACCCGAAAGTACGGAACGTGACCGGCACTTAGATTACGAAGCGTCTAGAGGCGCCATGTGACCTAAGTAAGCCGAAGCCCAAAAATCTAAATCATAAAAGAAGAAAAGAAGAAAAGAAAAGAAAACAAGTATAAAAACATCAGCAAATTTTACCAAAAATTTCGGCAGAGTATCCTCTGTAAAAACTGGCCCCCAAACGGGTACAACAAGTATAATATGAATAAACAATAAAAAGCATCCCCAAACGGGTGCTAACTCAACGCCAACAGGCGGAAACAACCACAACAAGCACAATAATATACAACGCCAAAGGGCGAGGCTCAAAACTCAAAAGAAAACAAAACCACCAGATCAGAATAATACATGCGCGACTCTAAGGTCGAAATAAAAGACTGGTCCAATAAACTTATCAAGTAATACAAATATGGTTGATGGAGCTTACTAGATACAAATGAATGAATAAAAGTACAATGGTGGTTCGGATACAAGTGAACCAACCTACCGTGCAAATCACCCTGAAGAAAAGATGTGCCAACAAGCTGCCACGGAAACTTGTACATCGATCCTGTAATAAAATTTGGCACAACGGGGGTGAGTTGCCAACTCATGAGTAGAAGACATCTACGAAAAGAAATCGAATGCACGACGCTATCCTAGGTCATAATAATACACTATTATATCCCAATCAACTAGTAATAGCAGGGTAAAACTACGTGTAAGTGCAGATACTCCGTGCTCGTGTCAGTGCCTCATATAATACTATGTCATATGAAATGAAATGCATACACCATGAATGTAAAGTAACAAATCCTGAAATCCGGATATATATGTATAAGAAATCTTTAGCTATTATCATAGTAAAATGTGTATAAGAATCTGAAATCTCAACAATGAAATCCATGGAAATCCGTGTCAAGCATCGACACAACACATGTAATCTCAAGTCTCAATATCTCGGGCTCCGTCAGTCCGGATCGGCCCATATCATCAAATCTCACGACAACGGTCGGTATCCTCCGGATATCCGCCGCGCCAGACATCACCGGTAGGTAGCCTTCCCCTGCCAGGCTCATCATCTACAACTCGATCTTCTTGCCCCGGGGTACCATACCGGGCCCACCATGTACCCGAGACGGTTCATCCACTCCTCGAATCGGGTCTCGAAATCCATCAGAAAACAAGAAATCTCATGGTGGACGACACATACATCACGAGAAAACCGCATCTTATGTTTTTTTAAAACGAGAGGAGGAGGAGAGAGAAAAGTGTTTACATATTCTTGCGGTTTTCCCCAAAATCCAGAAATCTCATAGAAATCCAAATCTCAAAATCATGAGTAACTATATGATAAGTGTCGGCATATGCCCATAATACTGCATGATAACATGAAAATATGAATGCATGAATGTTTAAGCAATGAATATCATGTCTGTACTAATGTCAGAGAATAATCACAATATTATATGTGTCTAGTTGTTAACTGATTCTATCCATAAAAGGCAATATGATCTAAAGTGTACGTGACATAGCAATTACGGATGATGATGTGTGTGAGCCGGCAAATAAGTGTGTGTGGAATATGCGCATCATCGGTAATAGTGCTGGTGTCCTAACAGGTAAAGTTTATACTGATTATAGCAACATATAAAAGAACATGCACCATGATGATTACAGTACGAATGTAAATACAGGTGTGCATTATCCACTCCTCTGCGAGATACGAGTACAACTACCACTATGTGAGTCGAACCTAAACCAGTGTCCATCTAATATCCTAAGGAACTAACCTAAGAAACTAGTCAATAAGAAACAAGCATCTACCTAAGGTCTGAACCAATATCTCTAATAGTCGGCGATCCTGCCTCTATAGCGTCACGTACGTAGTACGGCTTCCTCGAATCTAGAGTGCGGATCAATCATCAAATCTAAGCCTCGTACGGTAAAATCCATCGTACGGCATCCCAATATCGGGGTACGGTCAAGTATCTCCTAGGTGTCTCCCCATTCGTATAATGTCATCATCAACACATCTCATGATCAAGGTGCTAAACTGTGATCGCATACATCAATCATATATCATTGCCATCATGATAAGCATCATTAGTTTATCCTCAGAAATATCATGTCATATGTATCATATTGTGATTAAGTGATACTTATATGATATCGGCATCAGGTCACACCAATATAATGTCGTAATCAAGTTATACATATATCATATCGTGATCAGTCACAAGTTACAGTCCGGGTACTATTCTAGCGTCCCATGTACATCAATATCACCACCACTCTTTATGATTTATATATATTCATGTTCATTATCTCATTCTCTAATGATCCGCTAACCCTTTAATACGACTGTATAGCCAAGAATTACGGCATCAAGCCCCGTTACATTGTTTCATCATATCTCGGATATCATATCACATCAATGAATCACATATACGTGTTGTATATATATGTATATACCTATACCTCGTTCTATATATATACATATACACGTATACCCCATGTCGAGTTTCAGTGTGTGTGCGTGGGTGTGTTTCAATCTGAAACCTACGAACCTCTTCCAAGGTACTCATTCTCGGATATGGTTTTCCTAAATCAGTCTAGTCCAGCCTAGGGTCAATACTAGGGTCCTACTAGGATCACATCTGATTTCCTAATGTCAATAAGTACCATTCCTATTCTACGTTGCGGGGGTGCTAAACACCATCCACCCGACTTCCCCCCGTAGATATACATCTACTCACTTGGTCCATGTCTGCCGAAGACGGTGTCGCCATCCTCCTCTTCATCGCCCGCAGTCCACGTGAGGGGTACCTAAACGCAAACATATAAATAGCATCGTAAACCGAATCACATACAAAATTCAAACGATACAAGGAACAAGCACAGGTTAAAACCTATGTCCCGTCCACGCAAAAGAACCAAATACCGCTCGATATCGTCGTACAAACTCCGATGGATCGAGATAACATCATCAAACAACTTGTAGTTTTAAAACACATTACTTATATTGTAAAACATGATCAAATTCATCGAAACAGTAAAATCGATCAAATCGTCCGTTTTCGAAAAACCCGAAAATGCCAATTTACTGTTTTTCATCGAAACTTGACATTTAAATGAAATCCATGGTCATAAAACTCATTAAATAGCATTACTAGACTATACAAACCATTACTATATTTTTATTACACAATTTTGCATTTATTTGAAATTTCTAGTTTGCAACTTTTAACAATTTTAACATTTTTCAAGCAAAATACCACAATTCCATCACAAAACATAATTTTGCATGAATTAATGTATTAAACCACAATTCATGATGATAATGATTTAATGAAACCATAAATTATATTTTTAATCTCCTTTATTTAGGAATTTTCAAAATCTAGTTTACAAAATAATAGCATTTTATTAGTATTTTCCAATTCTCAAAGTAATCTAGTGATCAAACTAAGTTTTTCTTTCCATTTACATGCTAATACTCTCACTAAAACTACAATCTAATGATAGCAACTTTAATTGGAATTTTATATTACCCACAAACACATTTTAGAAAAATCTAGTTAGCCAATTTCCTTATTTAAAACAATTTTAAATGAAAATTTTACGATTTAACAACCATGCAATATTTTCCAATTCTAAAAGTGTTAAACTAACTATTATAACCCTAATTAATTATTAAAAACCCTAACTTGAATTTACAACCCTAACTTGCATTTTTAAAAAAAACATAGAATTAATTCATTAAATCTAATTAAGCTTAAATGATCATCTAATAACAATAAATCAAAAGAAAGAAAATTATACCTCCAAAATGTGAAATCCAAACAAGAAATGAGCCTCCAAAATACATGCTTTCCCACTCGAAAATCCATATAAAAAAGGGTAGAGAATAAAGGGTATGATGAGATTAGGATTTTGTGTATTTTTTGTTGAATTTTTGATGTAATTTGATGGATTTTTGTGCAAAAATGAGGTGGGAAATGGGGGGGCAGCCATGGGAGGGTTGTGGCCGGCCTTGAGGGAGTGAGGGAGAGAAAGAAATGATTAAGGAAAAGTGTAGAAGTTTCAAGAGGAGAAATGTCACTTAAAGGTCTTTTCATGGTTTATTTAATTATTTATTTATTTGTTTACTATAGCAACTCAAGAAAGCTCTAGAAAATAGGAAAAATTTGCAAATAATTTTTTCATGATACATACTAAATTCTAACATGCCATGGTTCATTTTTACAAATTAAAACCATTTAAATTTGAAATTTACACTAATTTAGTGTAAAAATAAAGCTTATGTTAATATTTAAAATAATTAATTTAGGAAATTTTTTTAATTAAACTAAAAATTTATAAGTGGCTAAATAAACACTATTTACTAGTAATTACATAATTAAATAGGTATTTTTGAATTTATAATGAAAAACAATTGCGGTTTGATTTTACGAAAAATACATTTTGCTTTACCGAAAATCATAAAATTCACTTAAACAATTTTATTCATTTAATTATTTATTTAATTATTTTTAAAACGTTACAATCTTCCCCCCTTTAATAAATTCGGTCCCCGAATTTAAATTAAAACTCCCCTCCAAATACTAAAACATTTAGCAAAACACTCAAATCGTCGGGGCTCCGAAATCATCAACACATAACAAAAATCAATCCCGTCAAGCATAACGCAATTATCGGAGTTATGGCGAGATTAAAATATCATAACCCGATATGAAAACCATTATAATATACATCAATCTATAACTTATATATAGTGTGCATCATAGTGAAACCGTACAAATATCCGGATAAGGAAATATGCAAACCCCTTTTTGAAAATTGCCGTGTGATGCACGTGTCACGGCATAAGTAGCGGACGTTTATTAAAAAAATAACTATATATATATATCTTTTATTTAACATACACGTCCCGCCTGGTTACTAAATCAAATAATAATGATTATGAAAATATACTGCTCAAACTGAAATCAATCCCAATCACATCAATAAAATATCATGTGCGTCCGGTGCGCACTGAAATCGAAACCAAATACAGATACCACGAATACACACAACAACAAAACTAAGTGCAACAGGTGTGCACCAAAAACATCTGTCAAGTGCAACGGGCGTGCACGACTCAATATCAGGTGCATCTAATCTGCACAAAACCCCGATTTAGTGCATCTGGTGTGCACAAAATCGCATCAAGTGCGCCAAGTATGCGCAAGAACCCTAATCAGGTGCACATGGTGCACGAAAACATACATTGAATATCAAAATCAAAATCACAGCACAAAAATGCATGAAAACTAGGTCGAAACACATGTCAAAATCACGTGTAACCCCTATGCACGAAATCAAATCAAAAATCTCAAAAAAATATATAAAACCAAATCAAGTGTACTGGTTGTGTACCAAACAACATCAATACAATTGATACATGAAACACAAATAGAATGTAATGAAGGTACACACATGAAATACCAATCGTAGAACAAAGTCCTCAAAATACCAAAATCCAATCAACGAAAATATGAAATTCAAATCACTAAATCACAATCATAAACACTATCGTCAATTGCTTCGAACTCGTCTCTTCGTAGCTGTGCTGACTGCGCTACCAACGGCAATACTCATGTCTAGAGCCTCCCACATAGTTGATCCCTTCACTTGATGTCCGGACTACATTAAACTTTTCGATCGATCCATCAAAATCCCATAATTCCCCGAGAGCTCAACACTCAAGTACAGTTTAAAAATATCTGGTACATACCCCAGCATCGATGATCCAGCTGTAGAAGGGCAAACCCAAGCCTCACTAATGGCACAGTGGAACTGCCGTAAACCCTAAGGTTCAAGGGCATTCTCATGGTCATTATGTCGAGTTAGGGTTTCATTCTTCTAGAGGGTCCATCGAAATACCTGCATGTTCTTCCGAATACCTTAAACTTGGGAAAATGGTTTTCTGATAATCGTTCGAACCCTTTAACTTCATCCGGACGGCATGTGAATACCCTTCATCCGCACGCTAAACAATACTTCAATCCTCAATAATAACCAATACTCTAATGGTTATCGCATTCGAGCCGCAGCTCCCTCTTCCCGTGCGCCCGTGGTAACAGAAACCACCATCCGACATTGACGAAGATAGATCAAAGGAACGAATGAAATACGGTGCAAACAAATGTACATCCTAAGGTTCCTTAAGCAGAGTAGCGTATCGTAAGTATGCCGTGGACCATACCCACGGTACGTTACTCTACCTAAATCGCCTACTCCATCAACCAAGGGTCACCTAGACTTATACAAGGTTAAACCTAGCGCTCTGATACCAACTTTGTCACGACCCGAAAGTACGGAACGTGACCGGCACTTAGATTACGAAGCGTCTAGAGGCGCCATGTGACCTAAGTAAGCCGAAGCCCAGAAATCTAAACCATAAAAGAAGAAAAGAAGAAAAGAAAAGAAAACAAGTATAAAAACATCAGCAAATTTTACCAAAAATTTCGGCAGAGTCTCCTCTGTAAAAACTGGCCCCCAAACGGGTACAACAAGTATAATATGAATAAACAATAAAAAGCATCCCCAAACGGGTGCTAACTCAACGCCAACAGGCGGAAACAACCACAACAAGCACAATAATATACAACGCCAAAGGGCGATGCTCAAAACTCAAAAGAAAACAAAACCACCAGATCAGAATAATACATGCGCGACTCTAAGATCGAAATAAAAGACTGGTCCAATAAACTTATCAAGTAATACAAATATGGTTGATGGAGCTTACTAGATACAAATGAATGAATAAATGTACAATGGTGGTTCAGATACAAGTGAACCAACCTACCGTGCAAATCACCCTGAAGAAAAGATGTGCCAACAAGCTGCCACGGAAACTTGTACATCAAACCTGTAATAAAATTTGGCACAACGGGGGTGAGTTGCCAACTCGTGAGTAGAAGACATCTACGAAAAGAAATCGAATGCACGACGCTATCCTAGGTCATAATAATACCTATTATATCCTAATCAACTAGTAATAGCAGGGTAAAACTACGTGTAAGTGCAGATACTCCGTGCTCGTGTCAGTGCCTCATATAATACTATGTCATATGAAATGAAATGCATACACCATGAATGTAAAGTAACAAATCCTGAAATCCAGATATATATGTATAAGAAATCTTTAGCTATTATCATAGTAAAATGTGTATAAGAATCTGAAATCTCAACAATGAAATCCATGGAAATCCGTGTCAAGCATCGACACAACACATGTAATCTCAAGTCTCAATATCTCGGCTCCGTCAGTCCGGATCGGCCCATATCATCAAATCTCACGACAACGGTCGGTATCCTCCGGATATCCGCCGCGCCAGACATCATCGGTAGGTAGCCTTCCCCTGCCAGGCTCATCGTCTACAACTCGATCTTCTTGCCCCGGGGTACCATACCGGGCCCACCATGTACCCGAGACGGTTCATCCACTCCTCGAATCGGTTCTCGAAATCCATCAGAAAACAAGAAATCTCATGGTGGACGACACATACATCACGAGAAAACCGCATCTTATGTTTTTTTAAAAAGAGAGGAGGAGGAGAGAGAAAAGTGTTTACATATTCTTGGGGTTTTCCCCAAAATCCAGAAATCTCATAGAAATCCAAATCTCAAAATCATGAGTAAGTATATGATAAGTGTCGGCATATGCCCATAATACTGCATGATAACATGAAAATATGAATGCATGAATGTCTAAGCAATGAATATCATGTCTGTACTAATGTCAGAGAATAATCACAATATTATATCTGTCTAGTTGTTAACTGATTCTATCCATAAAAGACAATATGATCTAAAGTGTACGTGACATAGCAATTACCGATGATGATGTGTGTGAGCCGGCAAATAAGTGTGCGTGGAATTTGCGCATCATCGGTAATAGTGCTGGTGTCCTAACAGGTAAAGTTTATACTGATTATAGCAACATATAAAAGAACATGCACCATGATGATTACAGTACGAATGTAAATACAGGTGTGCATTATCCACTCCTCTGCGAGATACGAGTACAACTACCACTATGTGAGTCGAACCTAAACCAGTGTCCATCTAATATCCTAAGGAACTAACCTAAGAAACTAGTCAATAAGAAACAAGCATCTACCTAAGGTCTGAACCAATATCTCTAATAGTCGGCGATCCCGCCTCTATAGCGTCACGTACGTAGTACGGCTTCCTCGAATCAAGAGTGCGGATCAATCATCAAATCTAAGCCTCGTACGGTAAAATCCATCGTACGGCATCCCAATATCGGGGTACGGTCAAGTATCTCCTAGGTGTCTCCCCATTCGTATAATGTCATCATCAACACATCTCATGATCAAGGTGTTAAACTGTGATCGCATACATCAATCATATATCATTGCCATCATGATAAGCATCATTAGTTTATCCTCAGAAATATCATGTCATATGTATCATATTGTGATTAAGTGATACTTATATGATATCGGCATCAGGTCACACCAATATAATGTCGTAATCAAGTTATACATATATCATATCGTGATCAGTCACAAGTTACAGTCCGGGTACTATTCTAGCGTCCCATGTATATCAATATCACCACCACTCTTTATGATTTATATATATTCATGTTCATTATCTCATTCTCTAATGATCCGCTAACACTTTAATACGACTGTATAGCCAAGAATTACGGCATCAAGCCCCGTTACATTGTTTCATCATATCTCGGATATCATATCACATCAATGAATCACATATACGTGTTGTATATATATGTATATACCTATACCTCGTTCTATATATATAGATATACACGTATACCCCATGTCGAGTTTCAGTGTGTGTGCGTGGGTGTGTTTCTATCTGAAACCTACGAACCTCTTCCAAGGTACTCATTCTCAGATATGGTTTTCCTAAATCAGTCTAGTCCAGCCTAGGGTCAATACTAGGGTCCTACTAGGGTCACATCTAATTTCCTAATGTCAATAAGTACCATTCCTATTCTACGTTGCGGGGGTGCTAAACGCCATCCACCCGACTTCCCCCCGTAGATATACATCTACTCACTTGGTCCATGTCTGCCGAAGACGGTGTCGCCATCCTCCTCTTCATCGCCCGCAGTCCATGTGAGGGGTACCTAAACGCAAACATATAAATAGCATCGTAAACCGAATCACATACAAAAGTCAAACGATACAAGGAACAAGCACAGGTTAAAACCTATGTCCCGTCCACGCAAAAGAACCAAATATCGCTCGATATCGGCGTACAAACTCCGATGGATCGAGATAACATCATCAAACAACTTGTAGTTTTAAAACACATTACTTATATTGTAAAACATGATCAAATTCATCGAAACACTAAAATCGATCAAATCGTCCGTTTTCGAAAAACCCGAAAATGCCAATTTACCGTTTTTCATCGAAACTTGACATTTAAATGAAACCCATGGTCATAAAACTCATTAAATAGCATTACTAGACTATACAAACCATTACTATATTTTTATTACACAATTTTGCATTTATTTGAATTTTCTAGTTTGCAACTTTTAACAATTTTAACATTTTTCAAGCAAAATACCACAATTCCATCACAAAACATAATTTTGCATGAATTAATATATTAAACCACAATTCATGATGATAATGATTTAATGAAACCATAAATTATATTTTTAATCTCCTTTATTTAGGAATTTTCAAAATCTAGTGTACAAAATAATAGCATTTTATTAGTATTTTCCAATTCTCAAAGTAATCTAGTGATCAAACTAAGTTTTTCTTTCCATTTACATGCTAATACTCTCACTAAAACTACAATCTAATGATAGCAACTTTAATTGGAATTTTATATTACCCACAAACACATTTTAGAAAAATCTAGTTAGCTAATTTCCTTATTTAAAACAATTTTAAATGAAAATTTTACAATTTAACAACCATGCAATATTTTCCAATTCTAAAAGTGTTAAACTAACTATTATAACCCTAATTAATTATTAAAAACCCTAACTTGAATTTACAACCCTAACTTGCATTTTTAAAAAAAACATAGAAATAATTCATTAAATCTAATTAAGCTTAAATGATCATCTAATAACAATAAATCAAAAGAAAGAAAATTATACCTCCAAAATGTGAAATCCAAACAAGAAATGAGCCTCCAAAATACATGCTTTCCCACTCCAAAATCCATATAAAAAAGGGTAGAGAATAATGGGTATGAAGAGATTAGGATTTTGTGTATTTTTTGTTGAATTTTTGATGTAATTTGATGGATTTTTGTGCAAAAAATGAGGTGGGAAATGGGGGGGGCAGCCATGGGAGGGTTGTGGCCGGCCTTGAGGGAGTGAGGGAGAGAAAGAAATGATTAAGGAAAAGTGTAGAAGTTTCAAGAGGAGAAATGTCACTTAAAGGTCTTTTCATGGTTTATTTAATTATTTATTTATTTGTTTACTATAGCAACTCAAGAAAGCTCTAGAAAATAGAAAAAAATTGCAAATAATTTTTGCATGATACATACTAAATTATAACATGCCATGGTTCATTTTTACAAATTAAAACCATTTAAATTTGAAATTTACACTAATTTAGTGTAAAAATAAAGCTTATGTTAATATTTAAAATAATTAATTTAGGAAAAATTTTTAATTAAACTAAAAATTTATAAGTGGCTAAATAAACACTATTTACTAGTAATTACATAATTAAATAGGTATTTTTGAATTTATAATGAAAAACAATTGCGGTTTGATTTTACGAAAAATACATTTTGCTTTACTGAAAATCATAAAACTCACTTAAACAATTTTATTCATTTATTTATTTATTTAATTATTTTTAAAACGTTACAAACTTATCGGTTACTGGGGTCTGACGTTTACCACCCCTAGACTTGATATGCGACATATCAGATGAACAGACCGGACTGTACGGGAGTGTTACTGATTGGATTCACAGGAGAACGCACAGGCTAGCTTGTTGATCTTCTGATCGCTCAATACCTGGGTGGCTGTTACGTTTAGCTGACCGCTTGCAGCTTGTGGGTGTTTGATATGATCATCACCTGCTACCGGCGTATTGACGATTCTTTAGAGTCCTACACAGAGGTTTCTTAGCTCAGGCGAAACGGAGTAGAGGCACATATGTGATATGTGCAGGACCGAGGATAATGCGATATGAGATACCGTATTATATTCTCGCGATATTTAGATATGAACGGGGACATCGGATCAAGTGTTGATTCGATTAATCGGTACATGATATATTAGTCGGTAATATTCGATATAGCCGGATCGTCGAATCAAGTGTTGATTCGATGATTTAATGTATAATAATATATATGATATATTGTATTACATTATCTAATATTGGCTCGCTTTATTATTTCATTTTCTTACTGGATGATACATTGATATATATGTGATATATGTTAATTGTATTATTTTCTTTTGTTGCAAATATATAATATATATGTGATATATATTATTGTGACATGATATGATTTATTATTAAACATGTTTAAGGATGATTAAATAGGATTAGGGTTTGATTAGGGTTAGCTTCTTCTTGCACCTTCTAGAAGCTTTGCTTTTGTCTTGGTTAAGATATTATGGTTGATATTTTTCCATGACTCATAACTTAACCTAACCAAACCCTAACTCTAGTTTATTCTCTACAAACTCTTAGCCACTCATCCTTGACCATGGTTCTATAATCAATCATATACATTCTTTTCTATTCATCACAAAAGGATTATCTTTTCCATTATCATCTTCTTCTCTCTTGAGTTCTAAAAGAAAAAGCTTTCTTGATTTTCCTTTTGTGATGTTTTCATGTGAGATTATGATATAAAAAGATAGCATAAATACTACTCCCTCATCCTCATCTAATCTAGCCCATTAGATTAGGGTGTTCATCTCTTTAGAGTGAGAAAGCTTGGGTTAAAGCAACTTCGACGTAGATCATCGGAGATTCGGAACACTTTAAGCTAGCATGGATCGTTCAAGTCGTGGAGCCTCTCTTGAGTCCGGGAGATCGAGGATCGCGGCGAAGGGACTTCTACTCGGAGCTTGTGAAGCTAAGGAGCGGACTACAAAGGTTATAATCCCTCACACTTAGATAAAAAGATGTTATCTTGCATGTTAAACCCTAATAATCTAGCAAAGATCCCGGCTTTGGGTTGTTCGGCACGTCTAAATTTTTATCCGGGCATGTTTGATGCCTTATGAACCTTCACAAGAGTGCCTAGGAACCCTACAGGTGATGATCATATCAAACATCCACAAGCCGCAAGCGGTCTGCTAAACGTAACGGCCATCCGGATATTGAGCGATCAGAAGATCGACGAGCAAGCCCGCTCACACTCTTGTGAATCCAACCAGTAACACTTACCGTACAGTCCGGTCTGTTCGTCTGATATGTCGCATATCTCGCCTAGGGGTGGTAAACGTCAGACCCCAATAGCTCGATAAGTCATGCCGACGTTAGGTCCATAACAATCGTGAAACTACTGATAACTCTTACCAGTATATCACTGCAACCCTGGCCAGGGATTTCCTGTTATGGTCAGTCGTGCATAGCGCAACATCAACCCCCAATACCGGGAGAGACGAATCCCCTCCTATCGCTCATTGCCTCCATGTGAATCGGGACTGTACCCAAAAACCACCTGTTTGCACGACTCAGTAGAGCCGTGGTAGGGTGGAAATCAAAGCACAGTGGGAGACACACAAGACTCTATGACGATCTCGGATCAACAGACTAAGCTGTACCAGTGTCACCAGAGAACTGCCATCTGACTTGAGGTATAATACCATCTGGGTGTTCTCGGTGAGTCCGTTCAGTATACCCAGTTTCCACTGAGCACCCGCATACCATCTCTGATGTCAAACACCAATGGATATGGGATCATCCATCGCCCATCACATGGGTCGAGAAGATATACGCTAGTCTACTCTGGAATATCGATGCCCCGTCTCGATATTCCCACGACTGGGAACATTGAAGGATGTACTCATGGACTACCCAGGCCCCACTAGTATGATCTACATCATAGTCCTGGAAGTCGAGTACACATCCTAAGGACTTTATCAACATGTAACAGGGAGACAGAAAGTGTACATGTTAAGATAAAGAGCAACCAGATAGCGTACTATCATGTCGAGCAAGAAAGTCCTACCTATATATGTCCCAGCATCCATTACAATATACATCCAATGCACAGTAATGACCTCTAGGGCATACATATAACTAACAACCTAAGCCCTCGCCAAGAGGCAACCGAGAATCAACCATGCTCGGTCATCCGTAGCTGGTGTTACTAACCGCCGACGCCACGGTCCAAGCCCTCGCCATGAGGCCATCCACGTCTAAGCGATCCCAACCTCAACTTCGGGTCCATGGAGATACCGACCCTTCACCGGTCTTTGCACACTTGGCAAATAATCGAATTCAGCTCGACGTGCGATCTCCAGACGAAGAACCGACCTGACGTGAAAGCTGGACCGTGCAATTTCGAATATTTTCCACAAATGAAAGGAAAATATGCACACAAAGAAGCAGCAAAATGATTTTTTATTCACATAAATCAAAAGTCTCTACAAAGGTATTATGGGCTCCCCAGCCTAACAAAGTGCCCGGAGGGTTACAAAATTTCATAGCAAAAGAGAGAAATAAGAAGACGTGGGGGTTTAAGCCTCAGGGGCGGGCATATCCTCGGCGAGCGGCGCCTCCCCTGCGACCACCGGGGCGGCATCTTCAGGGTCGGTACCTCCGGCGGGAACTTCGGCACCGGCAGCTGGGGCGACCGACTTACCCCCCACACTCCCACCGGGGGCCACTTTCTCTGCATCATGTCCGGGGGCGATCCCCTGCGCATCGTCGGCGAGAGGGTACAAGGACCGGAGCTCGGCGTCAGGGAACTCCGGCATCTGAGCCTTGACAGAGTCAAGGGCGTCGTGCCAAATGACGCCCCCAGCACTGGCAAGGTCGGCGTAGAACTGATCTGATTTTTTGTAGCTCTCCACCGCCTTCCGTGCCCGGTCCTTCGCCGCCTCGTTCTCCTTCCGGAGGCTGCTCACCGTCTTCTTCATGGTAGAAACGAACACCCGGGAGTCCTCCAACCGGGACTTGGCGGCTCGGGCGTCCTCTCGGTACTGAGCGACCTCCCTGTTACTGGCCTCCACCAAGGCCTCAAGGGCAGCAGCCCTCTCCATCGCCGCCCCCAGCTCCTACCTTAAGCTCTCCTCTCGCAAGGAGGACTCTCCTGTGGCCCGCATCGCCGGAACAATCTCCTCGTCCTCCATGTGGATGACGAGGGCAACGTGCTGGAGGACCTGAAGAAAGAAAGAGGGTCAAAAGGGGGAGGAAAGCACCCAACCACGCGGATAAAAGTGATGAATGAAAAACCAGGTGAGGTGCGAACATTAACCTGCACGTCCTCTTGAGCTATCGCCGCCATTATTGTACATATGATGGCGGCGATAGCTTAAGAGGCCATTACTGTACATATGATGTATATTGTAGTGGATGCTTGGACATATATAGGGAGGACTTTCTTGCTCGACATGATAGTATGCTATATGGTTGCTCTTTATCTTAACATGTACACTTATTGTCTCTCTATTACATGTTGATAAAGCCCTTAGGATTTGTACTTGACTACCTGGATTATGATGCAGATCATACTAGTGGGGACAGGATACTCGCTAAGTACATTCTTTAAATGTTCCTAGTCATGGGTGTATCGAGACAGGGAATCGATATATCAGAGTAGACAAGCGTATAGCTTCTCGACCCATGTAGATGGGCGATGTATGATCCCATATCCATTGGCGTTTGACATCAGAGATAGTATACGGGTGCTCAGTGGAGACTGGGTACACTGGACGGACTCGCCGAAAACTCCCAGATGGTATTATACCTCACGTCAGATGGCGGTTCTCTGGTGACACTGGTATAGGTTGGTCTGTAGACCCGAGATCGTCATAGAGTCTTGTGTGATTCCCATTGTGCTTTGATTTCCACCTTACCACGTTCAAGAGAACGTGCAAAATGGTGGCTTTTAGGTACAGTCCCGAGTCACATGGAGGCAATGAGCGATAGGAGGGGTTTCGTCTCTCCCGATATTGGGGGTTGATGTTGCGCTATGCTCGATTGGCTATAACAGGAAGTCCCTGGCCAGGGCTGATTCAGAGATATACTGGTAAGTGTTATCAGTAGTTTCTCGACCCGTTATGAGCCTCATATCGACACGATTTATCGAGTTACTGGGGTGTGACGTTAACCACCCCTAGACGAGATATGCGACATATCAGATGAAGAGACTGGACTGTACGGTAGTGTTACTGATTTGATTCGCAGGAGTGTGAGCAGGCTTGCTTGTTGATATTCTGATCACTCAATACCCGGGTAGCCGTTACGTTTGGCAGACCGCTTGCGGCTTGTGGGTGTTTGATATGATCATCACCTACTGCCGGCGTATTGATGAGTCTTTAGAGTCCTACACAGAGGTTTCCTGGCTCAAGCGAAACGGAATAGGAGCACATATGTGATATGTGCGGGATCGAGATTAATACGATATGTGATGCCGTATTATATTCTCACTATATGTGACATCGGTCGGTTATATGTGATATAGCCGAGTTATCGGAACAAGTGTTGATTCGATAAGTTGTTGCATATGATATTAGTCGGTTATATGTGATATAGCCGGATTATTAAATCAAGAGTTGATTTGATAATCTAATGTATAACTATATATTTGATATATTAAGTTGCATTAACTAATATTCATTCACATAAGATTTATTTTCTCACTTGATGTACACATTGTATATATGTGATATGTATATTTGTGTACATGATATGTATCATGCTTGATGATACATGCAACAAGGGTGTGTGTATGACTTACACCATGCTAGCTTTAATGTAAGGTTTTTAATTATTTAAGTAATTCAAAATTGATGGAATTAGTCATGCTTGAAGCTTGTAGAAGCTTGTAGTGTTATTTGACCAAGTCCACAAGTTTTGTTTTACTATAGATATTTATAAACCTAACCATTATAGCTAGTCATGGTTAACTCTCTACAAACGTTAGTATATGATACTAACTCACCTTGGTTGCTATTCTCTACTTGAGATTTATTCATGAGTTCATTCTTCTTCTTCTTCATCAAAAGAAAAAGCTCACTAGGTTTTTTCTAAGTGGAGAATTAGTGTGAGAAAAATAAATCTAAAGTGAACCCACTTCCTATTTCATCATCCTCTACTACTTGCCATTTAGTATAGGGTGTTTACATCACTAATTCCATAATTAGTGAAGAGATAGCTTGGGTTAGTGTCTCCTCGACGTAGATCATCTTCGGCCTCGAAGACTTCGATGCAAGGTTGTTCATTTCTTTATGGGAGCCTCTCTAGAGTCCGGGAGTTCATGATCGCAGCGAAGGGACTACTACACGGAGCTAATGAAGTGAAGGACTGGTCTACAAAAGTTGTATTCCTTGTTGACTTTAGTTGCAAAGTTGTTTGCATTTCATTTCGTCACATTTTCTAGTAACGATTCTAGGGTTAGGGTTGGCTAGAACGACAAATTTTTGAAATTGGCATGGACGATGCCTCCCGAAACCTTGTTGCCGTGCTAAGCAACCCTGCAGTGGTATCAGAGCTACTAGGCATTGGATGTCGACCTATGGGGGGTTCTCACTGTGTGACAGTATGGTGAAGCATAGGCTCTTACCCCCAGGGTGTTTCGAGACCGGAAGGTATTCCGACGGGTTGTAGTCCTCGCGAGGGGGCATGCGTAAAAAGTAGCTGCTGAGGGACCTGTTGGTGCCACGGCGACCCCATTGGATGAGGTGGCTGCCTGACCAGCAGTGGTATCGGAGACATGCTAGAAAATTAGACGGATTTTGGTAGGATTACAAAACCGAAACTACTCCGAAACTTAAAACACGAATACCTAGTTTCTGTCGATTTTAAAAGGTCTTAAGAATTTTTTTTAAACAATTGCAGAATGTTGTATGGGATGCATCATGAAAATACTGAAAAATTTAGCCCCTATCCTCGGAAAATGGCCGGCCACATGCCTAGGTTTTCCAGCGAGCTCGGCCTTGTTGTGCAGGAATGGGTTGAATTTTTTGGTGTCTTCCAGTCACTGGGTTTTGGTGTTTCAGGTGTTGTTTGTTTTTTTCTAAATTTGCATGTAATGTGATCTTACACTATAAGCAATTCAGAGTGTTTTATATTCATAGTTTTAACATTGTTTCGGGTTTTCGCATGTTGCCTAGGCGAAGTTAAAAAGTTCGATCGAATGTCAAAAACCTATTTTTCCAAGTTTAACGTATTCGAAAAAACATGCAAGTAATTCTGTGAACCCTCTAGAAGAATGAAACCCTAACTCGACTTTTTGGATCGCAAAACCGTTGTCATACCCTAAGGATTGCCGCAGTTCCATAGCGACATGAGTGAGGCTTGGGTCTGCCCTTCTCCGGTTGGTGCGTAGGTACTGTGGCATATTCTGGGTATTATTAAACTGTGCTCAAGTGTTGAGCTCTCGGGGAATTGTGGGACTTTGATGATTCGATCGAAAAGTTTAACGTCGTCCGGGTAGCATGTGATTGGATACAATACTTGGAATCCACACTAATTTGAATTTTATAAATCTAGAAATTTAGTCTCGTTTGATCGGTTGCCACGGGATTTTGATGTGATCAAAATTCCGTCGCAATCACGTAGCGTATGCGGATACTCGCCGGGTAACCTGTAAGTCCACGGTAGCGCCCCGGCCGTCTAACAGACGCCAAATGCGGAACAAAAACTTTTTACAAACTGGCGCTATCGTGTACTATAACCCGGATCTGCCATTAAAGCTAAACTAACAAACTACAAAGTGGGTAGAAGAGTTATACCCAACGATCCGAGTCCTTCGGTCTTCAACCATCATCCCACGCTTGTTGCGGCTGCTCCGATCTCCTCGATCTCCAGTCTTGTCGTCTAGGTGGCACCACGTCGACGGATCTTTAAACGGGCTCTCGCCTCTAAACCGAGGCAACTCGATCGTCAAGTTTGCTAAAAGAGACGACCAAGATGATGTAGAGAATGAGTAGAACACTTTATCTCGTTATGTCTAAGGCTATGGTCTAACGGTTAATGAAGTTGCCTTTTGGAATCTGGTGAAATGAGAAATGGGGCTTATCAAATTTCCATGAATCCCAAAGTTATCATAATCTTTTTCAAAGCAAGCTCTCTCCCAAAAAGAATGGCCGGCCATATAAATAGAATGAGGGAGGTGAGTGTAGGAGCAAGGGTTGGTGACCATAACCATGAAGCTTATCATCTCACTTAATGAAAAGAATGAGTCACAAAAAACAATAAATGCAAACCAATGATCATTAACCTAGTCACCTTATCATTAAATGCACCATTAATGACCAATGACTCACAAGCCTTGTCACCCTCTCTAGAACCTTCTAGAACACTGACTCACCTCATCAAGAAAAGATAAATCCATATTTAACCGAATGTCAAAATACGGCTGATAGAAAACAGGAAACCGGCAACTTCCAAAAGTGATCCTGAAACGAATTTCAGGATAATCCCGTATCAGTATAAACATACCCGCATTTGTATTACGACCGAATACAAATGCAACTGAGACAAAGATATTATATCTACACAGTATAATACTGGGTTCCGGCTTAAACCAAAACCTACCAGTATTATCTGCCCGAAAATGGACACGTGCGAAAACGCACGTGCATTTTCCGAACCTTGTCATAAACCCATATGGCCTCTACAACGTTTCGCCCGAACTTGGGAAAGTGTCTGTGGGGGACTCTAATGACTCATCAACATACTGGCACTGGGTATAACCTCTAGCACGTCAGAGGTACAAGCTGTACGTGACGGTTTGCCTATGTATTGATTGGAAGGGAAGCTGACGATCGAACTCATCCATAAACCCTACTGAGTCTGACAGTGACAATGTATATACAGTCCGGTCCGTTTGTCTAAAGAGTATCGCATATCGAGTCTAGGGGGTGGATTAAATTCAGACCCCTAATAACGCAATAAGTCGTGTCGGTATGAAGCCCATCACCATCTGAGAAACTACTGATCCAAATCAGTAATTCTCCACTACCTTGGCCAAGGTTTTCTAGTGATGGCCACCCGTGCACTGTGTGACATCAACCCCCAATACCGGGAGAGACGAATCCCCGACGATCCGCTCACTACCTCCATGTGGCTCGGGACTGTACCCAAAATATACCTGTTTGCACGACTCCTTTGAGCCGTGGTAGGGTATAAATCAAAGCACAGTGGGAACTCACACGAGACAAATAACGATCTCAGGTCGACAAACTAACCTGTACACATGTCACCAGGGAACTGCTATATGACAATATGTATAATACCAACTAGCATGTTCCCGGCGAGTCTTGTCCGGTGTACTCATAACCTAATGAGCACCTGTATACATCTTAGGTGATCTAACTAACACCAATGGCTTGTGAGACCGGCCACCGCCCCTCGTCGGGGTCTCGACTGTATACACTAGTCTGCTCTGGAGTATCGATGCCCTGTCTCGAAACTCCCACGACTAGGGACACTTTTAAGGATGTGCCTATGGACCCCAGCTCCCACGTATATGATCGCCATCATACTGCTGGCAGTCAAGCAAGAATCCTATGGGCTCTATCATCATGCAATAGTGAACTAAAGCATGTATACGATGATAAAGACAAACAGATAGCATACTATCATCTTGAGCAAGACCGTCATATCGGTATAGGTCCTGTATTAATCATTGCAATCACGTACCTGCGATCCAATAATTGACTTTGAGGGCACTATCTCCAACGTAACCTTACTAAATAGCCACGCCCCATAGCCCCGACCAAGTGATTGTAGGAGAACCCCGTTGCCAAAAGCATCCATCCGGGTGCTCGCGGCCGCGGTGTTCCGCCTTAGTGCACTTCGTCGACAGCATCGGGGGTGTGGCCGTCTACTAGAGTTTCCGACGAGCATTCGATCAGTTTATCGGGAATCTTGTTGAATTACCCAACAGGTTATTGAAAAGTTTTTTCAATATCGAGACTAAAATGCAGGGTTTATAATTGTTAGGCATGTGATGTCTAAGGAATTCATTTGGTTAAGCATGAAATCCAATATATGTGATACATTGGGTTTATGATGTCTAAAGAGGTTGCGGATGTTGGGATTCCTCAGCACCTAGCCTAATGTTTGCAAGCATCACACATGCCACAACAAAAATTTAAGGGGTTGCTAAGCAATCAACTACGAATCGTACTAGAAAACTAGGGTAACAAAACTAGTAATCAATCATCACAAAGAGAAGTGAACAAAAATACCACCTTTGTAGATCCGGTCCTTCACTTCTAAAGCTCCGTGTTGACGTACCTTTTCTGCGATCATCGATCTCCCGGACTCTAGTATGGAATTCCTTGGAGAAATGAACAAGATTGCTCATAGTCTTCGAAGGCCGAAGATGATCTACGTCGAGGAGATTCAAACTCAAGCAACCACTTCACTAGGTCAAGAACTTCGTGAAGAGAACACCCTAAACTAAATAGCAAGTAGTAGAGGATGATCAAATATGAAGAGGGTTCACTTTAGATTTTGATTTCTCACTTTGTTTCTTCACTTAGAAAAATCGAGAAAGCTTTTTTCTTTTGGATGAAGAAGAAGAAGATGTTAGTGTTTATGCCCTAGAAGGCCATTACTGTATCATACTAGCTTGTATATTACTTAATGGAAGCTTGGGATATTCACATGTATATAACAGTCTTGCTAAACATGGTAGTATGCTACTTGGTTTTTCTATCTTAATATGTGAGTATACGTATTGATAGAGCTCTTAGGATCTTGCTTGTCTACCAGCGTTGTGATGGCAGTCACACTAGTGGGGGCTGGGTAGTCTACAAGCACATCCTTATTCAGGTCCCTGGTCGTTGGATTATCGAGACAGAGCATCGATACTCCGGAGTAGACTAGTGTGTACGCTTCTCATCCCAGTTGGGGAGATGGTCTGTCCCACAGCCGTCAGTACGTCGTACTGGAGATAGTATACAGGTGCTCGTTAGGTTACGGGTACACCGGACAGGACTCACAGGGAACTGTTGGTTGGTTTGATACCGGTCGTCAGTGAACAGTTCCCAGGTGACATGAGTACAGCGTAGTCCGCAGACTTGACACTGCTACTTCGCCTCGAGTGTGTCCCACTGTTCTTAGATTGCTACCCTACCACGGCTCAAAGGAGTCGTGCAAACAGGTGGCAGTTGGGTGCAGTCCCGAGCACTTGGAGGCAGTGGCGGTTAGACAGGATTCGTCCCTCCCGGTATTGGGAGTAGATATCGTGCTGTGTCAGAGAGCCATTACGCAAAGTCCCTGGCCAGGGCAAGCGAGATTTGCTGGTAGGTTCCAGTAGTTTCTCAGGGTGTAATGGGCTTCACTCCGACACGACTTATACCGCTATTAGGGGACTGACGCTTGCCGCCCCCCCTAGGCCCGATATGCGATAGTCTTGGACGAACGGACCGGACTGTATGGAGATTGTCACATCAGACTCAGTAGGAGTTCGGATGGGTTTACTCATCGGCCTTCTTATCGACAACTACCTGGGGACCGTTACGTACAGCTAGTGCCGCTTGCGGTCTGTGGTTAAACCCACTGCCAGCGTAGTAGTCGAGTCTCTAGAGTCCCACACAGAGAGTTTCCTACTCCAGGCAAAACGATATAGAGGTTGCATGGTTTTGTGACAAAGGGTTCGGACGCATACGTGCGTTTACGCGCGTACGACTTTCGGACAGTTTTTACCAGTCGGCTTTGGTTTAAGCCAGTTACTGGTATCCGGTTATTGGATTTTTACAGTCTAAAGTTTTTCCGTATTTTTGCGGATTGGAGGGGCGTTCTCGTAATTGTACGAGAAGCTTCTAGAAGATGTGACTAAGGAGGTTTCTTTTGGATAAGAGAGTGAGTCATGGTGGTGATTCATTCACTTCATTAATGCACATTTATTGCTTAATGACTCATGCTTATGAATCACCACTAGATATTTTATGAAGCATGCTTATTCATTTCCTTTATTGATTATTCTTTAAAAAGAATGCTTCATAATATATTATGATACACTCTCTCTCCTCTCATTATCTTATCACACATTCTCTCTCCTCAAGCTCTCATCTTCAAACCCTAATCCTTAATCCTCATGTGTTGAGATCAAAGGATTAGTTAGACTAAACAATCCATAACCTTCACTCTATATCATCCTTTCATCTTTGATTAGCAATCAAAGTTGATTAGTTACCTCAAGTTAGAGGTTTAGCTTGGTGTTTTGCTCTCGGGTGGATCATCTACTACCTAGAGAAGGTCGAGGAGAACAAAGGAGGACACAAAGAAGAAGGACCGGTTTCATTAGGTATAATCCCTTAACACTATAGTTTAGTTTAGCTATGTGTTTGGTTATTATTTGTTTAGCTTCGATTTAAGCGGTTAGTCGATGTTCGTTCCTTAAACTTGATCGTTTTTGTAAAATCGACCTCCCCACAAGTACTGGGGTGTACTACATCGACTTACAGTGGTATCAGAGCCTCGCTAAACAATAAATAACCTAATCGCAAATTTGTACGAATTTCGAACGGAAAAACGAAGCCGGAAAACCCTAAAAAATGTAAGTTTCTGTCGAATTTAAAACGATGTCAGAAAATTTTTCAGGTGAGTTCAGAGAGCTTGACATGACACCAGTAGAACACCCAAGAAAAACAGTCGACTGAATCGACCAACGCGCCGCGGAACCGCGGCCTCAACCACTGAGTTGCCGCGCTTCCGCCGCCGAGTTGGCGAGTCAGCGGCCGAGTTTTCTTCTGTTGCTTCTCTGTGATATTTGGGGTTTTCTGGAATATTTAATTATTGCTCAGGTTACTGTTTAACAGAGCAGATTTTGGAGCAATATTGAAGTTGTTTATTCGATCGAATTGTACAGTATTTGCGTATTGGATTATATCTGTGATTGTTTAATGTGTTCGTAAACCTTCCCCAACTGCTAGTATGTCGGTTGGCAGGGGGTTGCACATTTCTGAAATGGTTATATCTGTTTGTGCATATAAACTGTATTGGACTGTTGTGGTGTATAGCCGGGGTTCGCAATGGGTTTTGGATTAATTCATTTGTTGTAAATGTAATTTGTTGTAATATTATTTTCGCGGGGCACTTCCAGGTTGCGGTTGTAGCCACCGTTGTATTATTTCATTTTACTGTTTTTGCTCCTAGGACTGACCCAAGGTGGGGTACACAGACTACCGGGCGGGTAGTTTGCCGTACCCGTAGGGGTCGAGGGTGGGGTAAAACGGCTATTCATCACAACTGTGTAATCTGTCTTTTCTTGCAGGCTCAAAAGAAATACAGATTGCTTGCAAATCCAATATTGTTTATCTGTGTTCTGGAATGAATATCATTGCGTCAGACGAATGTAAAATATCTATATTTATGATAGCTATTTAGACGCCACTTATGTTTTACACCCGCGCTAGCCCAGCCCCCGCTCTGTCGTTAGTTAAGTAACCTAACGGGTGATGACGGGACCCCGTGGCGAATGCGGATGGCATAAGAGGACGTTGTATTTTCGTTGTTTTCTGCAATGATAGGTTAATGATGGGACGCATTATCTATAATGCAAAGTAAAATAAACCAAAGTATAAATCGTTGGAACAATTTAAAAGAAACCACTCGGTTATTTTTAAAACAGATATTTTTAAATGCGGAGTCTTAACCACTCCTTTTAAAAGCTATCAGGTTCCTTCGGTTATATCAAGTTCACTACGTTCACGGTTTCGCCAAAACCAGTCGTAGCCCTCCGTCATTTCATTTGGGTATTCAGTAGTATTCAAGCTATGCAGTTTTGGCCAACGTCATGGCATAGTGTTTGGTAGCTGCTGGATATTCATTTGTTGCATAGATAGATGAGTTGGTTTGGGACAGTCGTATTATCATTTGGCCAACGTCAGGGATATATACGGATGGGTTCAAATTAACAAGATAATGATGGGTAGAACTTGACATGTGACTTATGACATTTTGACCAACGCCAAGGTCATAAGAGCATGGGGTAAAAACTTATATCGGGAATTTCTAAAGAAACTGAAATTTGCAAAGAGATGCATACCATTTTGAGTTTGATGAATGTTGGTAGCATTCCTTCAACATTATCATACGATGATATTTGGATCCCGATCCTACTGTGAGTATATGCTACTTATCAGGATATTCGTCGCTTAACGATCAATGCTATAAACCTAGTAGGTGTCCAGAAAAGTGTCAGCGGGGTTACGCCCCCAGAGAAAAGAGGTTATTTAATTAAGGAACTTCGCGAAAGCGTTGGAAAACCTCCCTCGAAGTATCGACACCGGCCTGGCTGAACGGTTAAGCAAGTATTGTACGGTGAGAATAGTCTTGGCTAATTCTTCTTTTATGGTTTGAGGAAGGATTCGAGAAACAGTGGGAGCCATCCAGTTTAGATAAACTAAAAACCATTCTAAACTTGCAAGAGCATCATGCTAAAGAGTTTTCTTCTCTCTCTCCTAATTGCAGCGACCCTGAAAATGACTGGACTTAAGTTACTTTTAGAGAAAAATATACTGACGGGGCCAAACTATAAAGATTGGCTGCGGAATGTCAAGATGGCTTTGACCTATGACAAACTGGGGTACGTCCTCACCGCTACAGCACCTGCTGTCCTTGGTCCCAAATCCAGCAATGCGGATAAGGAAATCCGCAAAACCTGGGATTTAGATTGCGCGAGAGCCAAGTGTATCGTGCTTGCCTCGATGAACAATGAACATCAGAGGAGGCACGAGGATATGTCCCTAGATGGCATATTTCTCCATACAAAGGAACTTTATGGAGAGCAATCTCGTATAGCAAGATACGAGACCTCTAAGAAACTGTTTCGAGCGAGGTTGGCTGTCGGGTCATCGGTAGGTGAACATGTCCTACAGATGATCGGCTATATTGAAGAGCTCGCGGACCTTGGGACGACTTTGGATAATGAGCTCTATACAGACCTTGTTCTCCAGTCCCTTCCTCCCACCTACGCCCAGTTTATCCTCAACTTCAATCTTCAAGGAAAAGAAGTTGAACTTGCGGAACTCCTGAACATGTTAAGGAGTGCAGAGGGCACCTTGCAGAAGGCAAGGGAAACACCCGCTATGTTTGTTGGCGGTGCATCTTCTTCCGGGTCCAAGGCTAGGGCCAAAGGAAGGAAGAAGAAGGCCGCACCCAGACCTAGAGGAGGTGTTAGTAAGGTGGGAAAGAAGGGAAAGAAAAAGTTTACAGCACCGGTAGTTGGCCTGGATGAGTGCTTCCATTGTCACAGGAAAGGGCACTGGAAGAAGGATTGCAAGGCGTGGAACGCCAAGAACCAGGAACCGAAGCAAGCTGTGGCTTCGACTTCAGGTGTGTTTGTAATTGAGAATTGTCTGTCGATCAACTCTACTTCCTGGGTATTGGATACCGGATCAGGATCTCATATTTGCAATTCATTGCAGGCACTGAGAAACCGTAGAGTGCTGAAGGAAGGTGATATGATCCTCAGGGTTGCTAACGGAGCTAGCGTGGGAGCTGCGTCCGTCGGGGATTATCACCTAGGATTGACAAGTGGACACATTTTGGTTTTACATAACTGTTATTTTGTACCCAGCTTAACGTGTAATATCATATCAGTTTCCTTGTTATCAAATAAAGGTTATGATTTCACGTTTGTAAGAGATGTTGTCAACATCCACCTTAATCATGGTTTGATTGGGTCCGGTACTCTAAATAACGGCATATATGTGTTAAACCAACTCCAAATTTTCAATGTCCAGAACACACTAAAAAGAAAGTCTCCAGATTTAAATAAAGCTTTCTTATGGCATTGTAGACTGGGTCACATCAATGAGAGAAGGTTGACTAAGTTGCATAGAGAAGGATATTTGGACACGTTCGAATATCAAACTTATGACACTTGTCAATCTTGTCTCAAAGGAAAGATGACAAAGACTCCATTCACTGGACAAGGAGTAAGAGCGAGCGAGCTCTTAGGACTCATACACAGCGATGTATGCGGTCCAATGTCTACACATGCGAGAGGTGGTTATTCCTACTTCATTACTTTTACAGATGATTTCTCTAGGTATGGATATGTTTTCTTAATGAAGCATAAATCAGAGGCCTTTGAGAAATTCCTGGAATTCAAGAGTGAAGCGGAAAACCAAACAGGCAAAAGTATTAAGACACTAAGATCTGATCGAGGTGGAGAATACTTAAGTGCCGAGTTCCTAGGTTACCTAAAAGAGAAAGGAATTCTCTCTCAGCTTACTCCTCCATACACTCCACAGCACAACGGTGTATCGGAGAGACGGAATCGAACCCTATTGGATATGGTACGATCCATGATGAGTAATACTGAGTTACCGCGATCTTTCTGGGGATATGCGCTAGAATCAGCGACATATATTTTGAACAGAGTTCCAACCAAAACTGTGCCTACCACACCATATCAGATGTGGAGTGGGAAGAAACCCTATCTTCAGTATATAAGGATTTGGGGATGTCCAGCTTTTGTAAAAAAGCAGTATGTGGACAAGCTCGAGGCACGATCAGTACTGTGTAAGCTTGTAGGATATCCAAAGAACTCCAAGGGATATTGCTTCTATTACGCAGAGGAACAAAAGGTTTTTGTTTCTCGTAATGCCCATTTTCTAGAACAACAAGTTTTAGAAAAGGATACAAATGGGAGCGAAATAGAACTGGAAGAAATTCCAGAACCACAAGCTGCTACTGAAATTTTGGTAGAACCAGAGGTTCAAGAAGAACAGAACATTCCCGCACCCCTCCGCAGGAGTAGTAGGCCGTCTCATCCGCCTGAGAGATACTACGGTTTTCTCATTGACGGGGATAGAGAGGATTGCATCATAGATGATGATGAACCTACTGACTTCCAGCAGGCCATCCAGAGCGGCGACTCGGTACGATGGCTAGATGCAATGCGGACCGAGATGGAGTCCATGTACACCAACAAAGTATGGACTTTGGACTTTGCTCCAGATGGGGTAAAACCCATAGGATGCAAATGGATCTTCAAAAAAAAGATTGGTGTAGATGGACAGGTGGAAACCTATAAGGCTAGACTTGTTGCAAAGGGTTTTCGTCAAAGACCTGGTTTGGACTATGACGAAACTTTTTCTCCAGTGGCTATGCTCAAATCCATTCGGGTCCTTCTTGCTATTGCTGCCTTCCATGATTATGAAATCTGGCAGATGGACGTAAAGACGGCTTTTCTGAATGGAAATTTAGAAGAGAGCGTCTATATGGATCAGCCAGAGGGTTTCAATCAGAGTGGGAGCAGGGGGAAAGTATGCAAGCTGCTTAAGTCCATTTACGGACTAAAGCAAGCATCGCGGAGTTGGAACATCTGTTTTGATGAGACAGTCAAAGAATATGACTTTATCAAAAATCCAGATGAACCGTGCATATATAGTAAAGTTGTGGCCAGAAGTGTCGTATTCCTCGTCTTGTACGTGGATGACATTCTATTGATAGGAAATGACATTCCTATGCTACAATCTGTCAAAGGATTCTTGTCACACAGGTTCTCCATGAAAGACCTGGGTGATGCCTCTTACATTCTGGGGATCCGGATCTATCGTGATAGATCCAAGAGGATGTTGGGACTTTCGCAGTCCAGGTATATCGACACTATACTGAAAAGATTCAGTATGGAAGATTCAAAGCGCGGTAATCTACCGGCTTGTCACGGAATCACCCTCTCCAAAGAGATGTCTCCCAAGACTGATTTGGAAAGGGAACGCATGTCTATTATACCCTACGCTTCTGCGGTAGGCTCTATAATGTATGCGATGTTGTGTACCAGACCAGATGTAGCTTACGCACTAAGCGTGGTAAGCCGGTATCAGTCAGACCCAGGGGAGAAGCACTGGATAGCAGTAAAGAACATTCTCAAGTACCTAAGGAGGACTAAGGAGATGTTCTTGGTTTACGGCGGAAAAGACCTCAGGTTGGAGGCCTTTGCTGATTCCGGCTTCCAGAGTGATAAGGACGATTCCAAGTCCATGTCGGGTTATGTCTTTACCCTCAATGGAGGGGCGGTGTGCTGGAAGAGCTCCAAGCAGGACACCGTTGCTGACTCGACGATGGAAGCGGAGTATATAGCTGCTTGCGATGCCGCAAAAGAAGCAGTCTGGATGAAGAAGTTCCTAACAGAACTTCAGGTGGTTCCTACCATAGTTGATCCAATACCTCTGTATTGCGACAACAACGGAGCTATAGCTTTAGCGAAGGAACCAAGGTCCCATCAGAAGTCCAGACACATCTTGAGGCGGTATCACCTGATCAGGGAGATCATTGATCGTCAGGAGATCGAGGTTCGGAGAGTTGCTTCAGAAGAGAACATTGCTGATCCATTCACGAAGGCCCTTCCTCAGATTCAGTTCGAGAGGCTGCTCGAGATCATTGGTCTACGATATGCCAGTACATGGCCCTAGTGCAAGTGGGAGATTGTTAGTGTTTATGCCCTAGAAGGCCATTACTGTATCATACTAGCTTGTATATTACTTAATGGAAGCTTGGGATATTCACATGTATATAACAGTCTTGCTAAACATGGTAGTATGCTACTTGGTTTTTCTATCTTAATATGTGAGTATACGTATTGATAGAGCTCTTAGGATCTTGCTTGTCTACCAGCGTTGTGATGGCAGTCACACTAGTGGGGGCTGGGTAGTCTATAAGCACATCCTTATTCAGGTCCCTGGTCGTTGGATTATCGAGACAGAGCATCGATACTCCGGAGTAGACTAGTGTGTACGCTTCTCATCCCAGTTGGGGAGATGGTCTGTCCCACAGCCGTCAGTACGTCGTACTGGAGATAGTATACAGGTGCTCGTTAGGTTACGGGTACACCGGACATGACTCACAGGGAACTGTTGGTTGGTTTGATACCAGTCGTCAGTGAACAGTTCCCAGGTGACATGAGTACAGCGTAGTCCGCAGACTTGACACTGCTACTTCGCCTCGAGTGTGTCCCACTGTTCTTAGATTGCTACCCTACCACGGCTCAAAGGAGTCGTGCAAACAGGTGGCAGTTGGGTGCAGTCCCGAGCACTTGGAGGCAGTGGCGGTTAGACAGGATTCGTCCCTCCCGGTATTGGGAGTAGATATCGTGCTGTGTCAGAGAGCCATTACGCAAAGTCCCTGGCCAGGGCAAGCGAGATTTGCTGGTAGGTTCCAGTAGTTTCTCAGGGTGTAATGGGCTTCACTCCGACACGACTTATACCGCTATTAGGGGACTGACGCTTGCCGCCCCCCTAGGCCCGATATGCGATAGTCTTGGACGAACGGACCGGACTGTATGGAGATTGTCACATCAGACTCAGTAGGAGTTCGGATGGGTTTACTCATCGGCCTTCTTATCGACAACTACCTGGGGACCGTTACGTACAGCTAGTGCCGCTTGCGGTCTGTGGTTAAACCCACTGCCAGCGTAGTAGTCGAGTCTCTAGAGTCCCACACAGAGAGTTTCCTACTCCAGGCAAAACGATATAGAGGTTGCATGGTTTTGTGACAAAGGGTTCGGACGCATACGTGCGTTTACGCGCGTACGACTTTCGGACAGTTTTTACCAGTCGGCTTTGGTTTAAGCCAGTTACTGGTATCCGGTTATTGGATTTTTACAGTCTAAAGTTTTTCCGTATTTTTGCGGATTGGAGGGGCGTTCTCGTAATTGTACGAGAAGCTTCTAGAAGATGTGACTAAGGAGGTTTCTTTTGGATAAGAGAGTGAGTCATGGTGGTGATTCATTCACTTCATTAATGCACATTTATTGCTTAATGACTCATGCTTATGAATCACCACTAGATATTTTATGAAGCATGCTTATTCATTTCCTTTATTGATTATTCTTTAAAAAGAATGCTTCATAATATATTATGATACACTCTCTCTCCTCTCATTATCTTATCACACATTCTCTCTCCTCAAGCTCTCATCTTCAAACCCTAATCCTTAATCCTCATGTGTTGAGATCAAAGGATTAGTTAGACTAAACAATCCATAACCTTCACTCTATATCATCCTTTCATCTTTGATTAGCAATCAAAGTTGATTAGTTACCTCAAGTTAGAGGTTTAGCTTGGTGTTTTGCTCTCGGGTGGATCGTCTACTACCTAGAGAAGGTCGAGGAGAACAAAGGAGGACACAAAGAAGAAGGACCGGTTTCATTAGGTATAATCCCTTAACACTATAGTTTAGTTTAGCTATGTGTTTGGTTATTATTTGTTTAGCTTCGATTTAAGCGGTTAGTCGATGTTCGTTCCTTAAACTTGATCGTTTTTGTAAAATCCGCCTCCCCACAAGTACTGGGGTGTACTACATCGACTTACAGAAGAAGTAAGAATGAAAAATGAGAAAAAGAATAATGATCAATTATGCAACCATGGGTGAGTTAGTATCATCCACTAACTATTGTAGAGACTAAACCATGGTTTAATATAATGGTTTGGTTTAAAAATATCTTAAGTAAAACATAGTGTGTGGACTTTGTCAAAGATACTTTAAGCTTCATGAAGCTTCAAGTCAAGACAAAGAAAGCCACCATTTTGAATTACAAAATAAATATAAACCCTAACCATTATCTTAAATATGGTGTAAGTCATACACACACCCAAGTTTGCATGTACCATCAAGCATGATACAATCATGTACACAAATATATATCACATATACATTATGTGCACATCAAGTGAGAAAAGCAATCTTAAGTGAACCAATACTAGTTAATGTAAAGTAATATATCAAATATATAATTATACATCAAATCATTAAATCAACACTTGATTTAATGATCTGGTCATATCGCATATAACCGACTAATATCTAGTGTATCAATATATCGAATCAACACTTGATTCGGTAACCCGGCTATATCGCATATAACCGACCGGTGATACAAATCGTGAGAATATAATACAGTATCACATACTGGTATTATTCTCGGTCCCGCACATATCATATACGTGCTCCTATTTCGTTTCGCCTTAGCCAGAAAACCTCTGGGTAGGACTCTAAAGACTCGTCAATAGCCGGCAGTAGGTGGTGATTATATCAAACACCCACAAGCCGCAAGCGGTCTGCCAAACGTAACGGCCACCTGGATATTGAGCGATCAGAAGATCAACAAGCAAGCCTTCTCAAACTCCTGCGAATCCAATCAGTAACACTTACCGCACAGTCCGGTCTGTTCATCTGATATGTCGCATATCTCGCCTAGGGGTGGTAAACGTCAGACCCCAGTAGTTTGATAAGTCATGCCGATGTAAGGTCCATAACGAGCGTGAAACTACTGATAACACTTACCAGTAAATCACAGCAACCCTGGCCAGGGATTTCCAGTTATGGCCAGTCGAGCATAGCGCAACATCAGCCCCCAATATCGAGAAAGACGAATCCCTTCCTATCGCTGATTGCCTCCATGTGACTCAGGACTGTACCCAAAAACCACCTGTTTACACGACTCAGTAGAGCCGTGGTAGGGTGGAAATCAAAGCACAGTGGGAGACACACAAGACTCTATGACAATCTCGGGTCGACAGACTAAGCTGTACCAGTGTCACCAGAGAACTGCCATCTGACGTCAGGTATAATACCATCTGGGAGTTCTTGGCGAGTCCGTTCAGTGTACCCAGTCTCCACTGAGCACCTGCATACCATCTCTAATGTCAAACACCAATAGATATGGGATCATCCATCACCCATCATATGGGTCGAGAAGATATACGCTAGTCTACTCTGGAATATCGATGCCCCGTCTCGATATTCCCACGACTAGGAACATTGAAGGATGTACTCATGGACTACTCAGGCCCCACTAGTATGATCTGCATCATAATCCTGGAAGTCAAGTAAAAATCCTAAGGGCTTTATCAACATGTAACAGAGAGACAGTAAGTGTACATGTTAAGATAAAGAGCAACCAGATAGCGTACTATCATGTCGAGCAAGAAAGTCCTCCATATATATGTCCCAGCATCCACTATAATATACATCTCATGTACAATAATGGCCTCTAGGGCATACATACAACTAACAATCTCCCACTTGCACTAAGGCCATCTGTTGTAGTATTTCATACCCAACGTCCTATAAAAGTCTCTCGCAGGAAAGGCCTGTTAGTTATATGTATGCCCTAAAGGCCATTACTGTACATACGATGTATATTGTAATGGATGCTTGGACATATATAGGGAGGACTTTCTTGCTCGACATGATAGTATGCTATCTGGTTGTACTTTATCTTAACATGTACTCTGATTGTCTCTATGTTACATGTTGATAAAGCCCTTAGGATATGTACTCGACTACTGGGACTATGATGAGATCATACTAGTGGGGCCACGGTAGTCGACGAGTACATCCTATAACTGTTCCTAGTCGAGGGTGTATCGAGACAGGGCATCGATACACCAGAGTAGACTAGCGTATACGCATCTTGACCAATATGATGGGCGATGGATGATCCCATATCCATCGGTGTTTGACATCAAGGATGGTGTACGGGTGCTCAATAGAGACTGGGTACACTAGACGGACTCGCCGAGAACTCCCAGATGGTATTATACCTCACGTCAGATGGCAGTTCTCCGGTGACACTGGTACAGAGTAATCTGTTGACCCGAGATCGTCATAGTGTCTTGTGTGATTCCCACTGTGCTTTGATTTCCATCATACCACGTCCAAGAGGGCGTGCAAAAAGGTGGCTTTTGGGTACAGTCCCGAATCACATGGAGGCAATGAACGATAGGAGGGGATTCGTCTCTCCCGGTATAGGGAGTTGATGTTGTGCTGTGTTCGATTGGCTATAACCGGAAATCCCTGGCCAGGGTTGCTGAGATTTACTGGTAAGTGTTATCAGTAGCTTCTCGAACTGTTATAGACCTCATATCGACACGACTTATCGAGCTACTGGGGTCTGACGTTTACCACCCCTAGGCGAGATATGCGACATATCAGACGACGAGACCGGACTGTATGGGAGTGTTACTGTTTGGATTCACAGGAGAATGTACAGGCTTGCTTGTTGATCTTCTGAGCGCTCAATACCTGGATGGCTGTTACGTTTAGCTGACCGCTTGCAGCTTGTAGGTGTTTGATATGATCATCACCTACTGCCGGCGTATTGACGATTCTTTAGAGTCCTACACAGAGGTTTCTTGGCTCAAGTAAAACGGAGTAGGAGCACATATGTGATATGTGCGGGACCGAGGATAATACGATATGAGATACCGTATTCTATTCTCGCGATATTTGATATCAGCCGGGTCATTGGATCAAGTGTTGATTCGATGAATCGGTACGGATAAATATTAGTCGGTTATATGCGATATAGCCGGATTGTCGGATCAAGTGTTGATTCAATAATTTAATGTATAATAATATATATGATATATTAAATTACATTATCTAATATTAGCTCACTAAAAGATTCTTTTTCTCACTCGGGTAATACATTGATATATATATGCGATATATGTTAATTGTATTATTTTATTTTGTTACGATAAATATTATATATGTGATATATAATATTGTAATATGATATGATAACTAATGCAACATGTTTTGTGGAGTTTAAACATGATTAGGGTTTGGATTAGGGTTAAGTCTTCTAGTAGATTCTAGAAGGTTTTCTTTTTTGTTTTGGAAAAGATATTTTCAAGTGACTCATTCTTAACCCAACCCAAACCCTAGCCCTTGGTTAATTCTCTACAATGGTTAAGTCAACCATGGTTGCATTATTCATCATATTAATCCTTTCATTATTCATCACAAAAGGATTCTATATTATTGTTCATCTTCTTCCTTCTTTCTTTTCATGAAAAAGCTTTCTAGCTTTTTCTAAGTGATGAAAAATGAGTGAGAATTAGAAAACAAATGAGAGCAAAAATCCTACTTCATCATCCTCGTCTATCCTTGCCATTTAGATGAGGATGTTCACTTCGTTTAGTGAGTGTAAGCTTGTGTTAACGAAACTTCAAGGTAGATCATCTTTGTATCGAAGATCGGAAGCACGACTGCATCTTTCTCTTCGTGGAACCTCTCGAGAGTCCGGAACACGATGATCGCAGCGAATGGACTTCAACACGGAGCTATTGAAGTGAAGGACCGGATCTACAAAGGCTGTAATCCCTCTCACTTAGTGTTAATGTGTTTAACATGCTTGTTTTCGCCTAAACCCTAGTTTAAAGATCCGGCTTCGGGCTGTTCGGCATGGCTAATTTTTTAATCGTGCATGGTTGATGCCTCGTAGACCCTTGTGCGCGTGCATAGCAACCCTACAAGGCCTCAGTGAGTGGATCCGTCGTGTTAACCTCTGAGTCTACTCTCCTAACCTCAATCCCTTGAAGATCAACCATCTCCATGATCAGGTGATACTGCCTTAGAATATGTCTGGGTCACTGATGGGACCGGGGTTCCTAGGCCAAAGCCACACCTCCATTGTCATACAATAGTAGGAACCTTGTTCATCTTATGAACAAATATACACCCAGACTGCATCTTTGGTAGCATCTTTGGTAGCGATGTATCCAGCCTTTATCATCTAGTTTGCCACGGTATCTAGCTTGGAACTCTTCCAACATACCGTCCCTCCACTGAGGGTAAAGACAAAGATTGTGACTGACATTCAGTCAACCTTATCACCCTAGAAGCTATCCAGTGATTCTCCCCAGGATCGATTGATACCATCTCACTACACCTAGTGAGAGTTCTAACATCCACTTAGACCTATCTCATAGATCCAAAACCCAGGATTTATGAGGTATCATCTAGATCCTATATGGAAAATCATTGTGATAAGAGGAGATTGACCGTGCGTAGCATAGGAAACTCATTTCCTATCAAGAGTATGTCATCTATGTACAATACGAAGAATACTACCATACTCTCTACTACCCTTTTGTTTATACAAGGTTCATCTACCATTTTGATGAAGTCAAATGCTTTGACTACCACATCAAAATAGATGTTCCAACTCCGCGATGTCTGCTTTAACCTGTAAAGCAACTTGCACATATTTCCGCTGCTCCCACTGTTTACGAAGCCCTCTGGCTGTGTACTTAAAGATGCTCTCTTTTAAATCAGTATTTAGAAAAATAGTCATGACACCAACCACTAGATATCGTAATCATGGTATGTAGCAATGGAAAGTAGGATCCGGATGGACTTAAGCATAGCTATTGGAAAAAAGGTTTCATCCTAATCCATACATGGTCAATGACGAGAGCCTTTTGCAACAAGTCTAGCTTTGAAAGTCTCAACTTTTCCATCTACACCATGCAATCTTCTCAAGATATACTTGCTCCTGATGGGGTTTTAACCCTTCAGATATAGCAACTAAAGTCCATACTTTGTTGGTGTACATGGATTCCATCTCAGATCGCTTAGCATTCAGCCATTCTTACAGAGTCCCCACTCTTGATGGCCTGATCGAAACAGTTGGGTCATCATCTCATGATACAATCCTCGCTCCCACTGTCATCGAGAAACTGAAGTATCTCTCAGGCGGATGAGGAACCCTACCAGATCGGCGGAGAGGCTGAGGTTCGTCGGGAACTATTGAATCCTTATTCAATAGGTATGCAGCTTCACAAGTGCATAACCCCCAAAAAGGAAACAGGTAACTTAGTAGTACTCATCATAGAGCGCACCATATCTAATAGGGTGTGATTGCTCCGCCCCGATACACCATAGTGTTGTGGTGTATACGGAGGAGTAATGCTGAGAGAGAATCTTATTCTCCTTTAGAATAGTCCAGGATCTCCATGCCTAAGTATTCTCCTCCCTGATCACATCAAAGGACATAATACTTATACCTGTATTGGTTCTCTACTTCTATCTTATATTCTTTGAATTTCTCAAAAGCTTCAGACATGTCTTTCAACAGGAACATGTGTCTGAATCTTGAGAGATCATCAATGAATGTAAGGAAGTATAAAGAACCAGTTCTGGCATATGTAGACTGGGGACCTTCATACATCATCATGTATTAGTCCCAAGAGTTCACCAACTCTTTCTCTGTTTCAAGTAAACGGAGCTATGATCATTTTATCTTTGTGACATGACTGGCAAGTTTCATAAGATGTAAATTCAAACTGATTTAAATATGCATCTTAATGTAACTTAGCTAGTCGGGTCGCATTGATATGACCTAGTCTACAATGCCTCAAAAAGAATTCGTTCATTTCTGAACTCTTCCTCGTGTGTGTGTTCTATACGTTAAGAACTGTGGTTCGATTTAGAATGTATATGCTTTTAGATAACGTGCCTGAACCGATCAACCTTTCATATAAGAAATGTTTAAGACATTATCCAACAATACAAAATTATATCCTTCTTTACTCAATAAAGATATTGATATGATGTTGTATATCATGTTCGGTATCTAATAACATTCATTCAGAATCAATATATTTAGTAATACAGGGTGATAACTGCCAATACCATGGCTGCAACAATTGCACCGTTTTCAACTCTTGAAACTTATCACCCGTTCTCAGTTTTCTACCTATCTGTAGCCTATGTATCAGATTACTGTTTCCCCAATCAGAGCAAAGCTCTATTCAAATTCCAAGACTGGAAATGAAGCAACGCTTCTGCTTCCCCCAATCAGAGCAAAGCTCTGTTTAGAAATTTAAGAGTCAAAAATTGAAGCAACGCTTCAGATCCTGCACTCTGCGCTGCGCACCACGTGTTTAACACAGGTGCGCTGGCGCAGTTACGCTGCGCGTTGCTCTGCTCGCCACGTGTCAAACACGGGTGCGCTAGCGCAATTGCGCTGCGCTCAGGGTCAAGATGCCTAGCTCTGTAATGATGATGGAAAAACCCATCAGAATAGAAAATTAAAATCAGTTAATTTTATGAATTGAAAATTCTAAGATCTTCAAGATCCATGAGAAAAATCATAAGAGTTCTTCATCAAAGATTAAGAAATCTACATATGATTAAGAAGAGCAAGCCTCTGTATTAAAATTCTAAAGGGAAGGATTGAAGCAAAGCTTCAGGTTCCGCGCCAGGCGCGCTGCGCGCCACGTGTCAAGCATGAGTACGCTAGCACTAGGCGCGCCGCACGCCACGTGTCAAAACACGAATGCGCTAGCGCTAGCGCAATTGCGCTGCGCACCCCAAATTAGAGCAAAGCTCTGTTTCCAAGATTGGAAAGCGAAGCAACGCTTCATGAAAGGTACTAACATCAAATGCGCTTACGATAAGAGTCAAAGAATCTGAAACGGCACCCACGTGCAAAGCACGAGAGCGCTAGGCGCCAGAAGCGCTAAGCGCTAGAAGTGCTCCATCCTTACAAAAATTACTTGCACATGATTATAGCAAATTAAATCATGCAGCGCATAAACATCTTACAGAGGAATAACAAAAAATTAAAAACAAGGGAACACTTAACAGATAATAAAATACTAAATTAAAACATCTTTTTATTATTATTATTATTATTATTACATTTAAAAAAGATCACCAAATATGGGATCAAAAGGACAGGAGTTCACAAAGCTAAAGAGGAGATTATCCAGTTCCCTCTCCGTCTTCTCCACCATGTCAAAACGGCGATCCTCCCGAGGGGTAGCCATCCAACGATCGACGCCGTACTCCTCAGAGAAAGTGGTGATGACAACCCGACGAGCCCGTATCTGGCTCAGCAAGTGGATGGAGCAATCCCTCAGGGCTTGAGTGATTAAGTGCGCCTCGAAGAAGCACTCAATCTTGTCTTCAGCAGTATCGAGCACTGCCGAGGACATCTCTGCTGGAGGGGAAGATCGGCGAGCACAGACGCAAGGATCATCCGAAGCCAAATAGAGTGTGGGGGAAGGGGAGACCCCACACGAGTCAAAAGATCGTGCAGTGCAGCGTCGCACTGCTCATCCGTGAGAGAAGGATCCACCAAACGCGCAGCAAAACGAGGAACAAGGTCCTGAATGGGCACTTCTCACGGCTGTCTACGAGCATGGGGGCGGTTACAAGCCATAGTTGAGAAGGTTCTTTGGAGATGAAAAAAGGAAGAAGCTTTGCTTCGAGTTATAAAGACGAAGCACAGAAAATTTTTTGCACAATGGAACTATTTCCAAGATTGGGAAATGAAAGATTCTAGTGAATATAAGTTTGACTTAAAAAGGAATGTGAAAAGACACCTCTGTTGAAGCAACGCTTCAGATCCAGCGCTCTGTTGAAGCAACGCTTCAGATCCAGCGCTCTGCGCGCTGCGCGCCACGTGTCAAGCACGGGTGCGCTAGCGCAGTTGCGCTGCGCGCCACGTGTCTAACGTAGGTGCGCCAGCGCTAGAATTAAAATCCCCACCATTGGATCAAAGGATCTAATAATGATGATAAATCATTAGTTAACCAGAATTAAATTCTGTTAAGGAAATATTTCTCAAAATCTTTCCAAACAACAAGATTGTGCTTTAGGCACCGCTGGATCAATGATCCAATGGTAAATAATGAATTACCAAAAACAGAACAAATTCTGCATGGAAAGATTTCTCAATCTTATTAAAAACAAGAAGATTATCTTCTATAAAACAAGAGCCTTAGGATCAAAGATCCAACGGTGGGAAATGTTCCCAAATCAATCAGAGAAAGATCTCTTAAAACTGATTTAACAAATCATTTAGCCTTATATAAAGGCCCCTAGACTTCAAGTCTCAGAAAGACGAAAAAGAGGAGAAATAGAAAAAAAAAACCTCTCTGCAAACTTTGAGAAAACTCAAAGAAAAAGAAAGACAAGCCTTTAGAAGAAAGAAGATCATTTCTCCATCTTCAAGGTAAAGAACTATTTCTTGAACCACAGAGATGAAATCATCTCATAAAAAGAAGAACCCTCTTCTAAAAAGATCATAGATCTGAAAAAAGACCTAATCATAAAATAATAAAAGAAGTATTTTACTTCATTCACAGATCTTTTGATCTATAAAGGAAGAGCCTTTTATAAAAACAAGAACTTTTGTTCTTGAATCTTGAGGCAAAGCCTCCTTTAAGAAGAACATAAATTTGTTCTTTGATCTTAAAATTGATCAAATGCGCTTTGCGCCACTGAAAAGTACTTTGCACTCATGAACTGCGCTTTTGCGCTCCTTGGATCGGTGCTCAGCGCCAAAACATGTCACGTGTCAACCATAGACACGATCTGCGCTTTGCGCTCCTGAAAACAGCGCACTGCGCTCTTGGGTTGGCGCTCAGCGCCAAGCGTGCCACGTGTCACTCACTGGCGCACCCATAAACTAGTGCAGCGCACTCATAAATTAAAAGCGCAGTGTGCTAACAAACTAGCGCTTAGCGCTAAGCGCGACACGTGTCATCCTCGTGTGCGCTAACCAACAGAAGCGCAATGCGCTCTTTGACTGGCGCAAAGCGCCTAGTGCGCCACGTGGCACGCTGTCAGAACATACTTTGTTCTGATAAATAAGACAAAAAATGTCAGAACCCAATGCTTGGCATTATTAAAAGGGCAGAGCCCAAATAAAGGCCTAACAGGCAGAACAAAAATAAAATGTTAGACATTTTTAACTGGACTTAGCCCAATTCTGGCCATAAGTCCTCAATTTAAATTGAACTGAGCTCATCTGCTCTTCCAATCAATTTACACCCGGTTCGAGGGTACATCTCTCTACTCCTCTGATATTTGTCGTTGTAATCCTTCAACGTCGTTAGAGAGGTGACGGGTCCCGACAACCACACATTACTACGGACTGTGAGGTCCTTAAACTCATGGACTATGATGTCCTTAACCTCGACCGTGATGTCTTAAAACTAATGTCGGACTGTGGAGTCTTTAATTCCACGGACTATGATGTCCTTAACCTCGACCGTGATGTCTTAAAACTAATAACGGACTGTGGAGTCCTTAAATCCACAGACTATGATGTCCTTAACCTCGACCGTGATGTCTTAAAACTAACGTCGGACTGTGGAGTCCTTAAAAGCCACGGACTATGATGTCCTTAACCTCGACCATGATGTCTTAAAACTAACAACGGACCGTGGAGTCCTTAAATCCACGGACTATGATGTCCTTAACCTCGACCGCGATGTCTTTAAACTAGCATTGGACCGTAATGTCCTTAAACTAATTATCGACCGCAATGTCATTAAACTAAACACTAGAGCCCAATTGCTCTCTTGTCGGATCTAAACGATCCCGTTAAGTCGATCTTAGCCTAGAATTAGACTAACATGTCCTTGACAAACGTTTAAGTTGATCTTAGCCTCCAATGAGGCTAACGTATCCTTAAACACAACCCTCCCCAAACCCAAATCTAAAAAAGATACGGATTTGAACTAGTCCACGCCCTACGGGCGACATCATAACTTAGTCTCCGTATACAATCCACGGGCAACCAAAAACACAACAAACACCCACGACATGAAGTGACCATCTGGAGAAGGAGAAAGTTGTTGCCGCGATGCGGTAGCATAATTAACTGCAGGGGCTTACGCCTGCAGGGAAGAGCGTCCCCACAATCAAAAACCCCTCAAGCGAGGGGGAATCTGACGAAGTCTGCTACATCTGTCGCATCCGTTTAAACCTTTGATACACGGTGCCATAAATCAACTTGGCATCTTCGGAGAGGTGGACGGATAGCACCAATTAGCATCTGTCCCGAATTTCAGGCTAGACGTCCAGTCTTGCCGTCCTTCGGTGGGGAACAGATTCTGGCACGCCCGGTGGGACCTTTTCCTCTTTCCACTCCACACTTCGTGTGTCGTGTTCACGAACGAATCGTGGTTTGCTAATTGTTGCCCTTGGGTTTCAAGGTACTAAGATTTGGCATTTTGCTTGATACAGAAAGCAAAGGATCAATGTCGTTCACCTGCTTAAAGTGTTCCACATGCAGATGCAACCCACGTCCTGCCTCAACTGGGGGCATAACCTACGGGCCCCAAGCAGCTGTAAGTGCACGGCGGCGCCCTGGCCTCCATCCCGAGGCCAAATGCGGAAGCGATGGTTAACTTTAATTTTCTTGAACCAGCACCACCGCGCACTAAATACCCGGATCGGGCCATTAACTAGTCCTAGCTAACTACAAGATGGGGAAGAGAGATATACCGAGTGATCCGAGTCCTCCGGTCTTCTCGCCGTCGTCCCGATCTTCCGCGGAATGTCCGGTCTCCACCTCCTCGCCGGAAAGGGCACCACGTCGCCGGGTTCTTTTACGGGCTCCCACCTCTATACCGAGACAACTCGGGCACGAAGCTGGCGAGTCGATGTGCCCAAGGTTTGCTGTAGAATGTGTGTAGAACCATGTCTCATTTTTGGGGTAGTGGATGTTGCCTTTGTGGTGGAGGAAAAGATATATGGACTTTTGAAGATGGAGTTGTAGGGATTTTACAAAGACAAAGATACCAAAATCCCCACCAAAATAAAATGGGCAGCCCCCCCTCCAAAAATTGGCCGGCCACTATCATGGAATGGAGAGAATGAGAGAGAGAGAGAGAGACGATCTCAAAAATGGGGTAGCCTCAATCATAATCCAAGGGAGAGAGGGAAAAGGCTATCGTGCAAAGAAATGATCACAAAGAAACTCCAACATTCATACAACCATCATAATCCATCATCATCACCAAAAGGTCATGCCATCATGACACTACAAGACTAGCCATGATGACTAAAGAAAGTCAAGCAATGATGGTGCAAGTATCATGATACAAAAATATGCAAAGACCCCCTTCCAAATTGCTTATTTGCAAAAATGCAAATAAGCCCTCCTCCACCAATCTTCGGCCATTGAAAGATACAAATGAAAATGGCTGAAACCGAAAGCAAACTGGCAACTCCAGAAAACTGGTCCCGTAATAAATTACAGGAAAACCTCGATACTGTGTATACACACCCGCATCTGTATTCTGACCGAATACAAATGCAATGAGACAAATTCTACACTGTACTACACTAGGATCCGGCTTAAACCAAAGCCGGCTAGTATTATCCGTTCGATCCTGATCCGTACAATACAGCACGTATCTGATCGAACCCTGCCATATATCCATACGGCCTCTAGTACATACCGTCCGATCCTGATCCATGCAATACCGCACGTATCTGATCGAACCCCGCCATATCTGCATACGGCCTCTACAGCTTTTCGCCCGAAAACTTGAGTAACTGAATGTGTGGTGGACTCTAAAGACTCGTCAACACCTTGGTTGTAGACTTAACCACTAGCACGTCAGAGGTATAAGCCAATACGTAACGGGCTACCAGGTATTGACCAAAAGGGACGTCGATGAGCGAACTCATCCTGACACCCTACTGAGCCTGTCAGTGACAATATCCGTATAGTCCGGTCCGTTCGTCTATGAGCATTGCATGGCGGGCCTAGGGGGTTGGTAAAAGTCAGACCCCCAAAAGCGGTACAAGTCGTGTCGGAGTGTAGACCAGAACACCCTGAGATACTACTGGAATACCTACCAGTAAATCTCCTGCCTCGGCCGAGGGCTTTGTGTAATGGCTCTCCTAGACACAGCGCGACCTTACCCCCAATACCGGGAGAGACGAACCCGTGAAGATCCGCTCACTGCCTCCATGTGGCTCGGGACTGTACCCAACTAAAACCTGATTGCACGTCTCCTTTGAGCGTGGTAGGGTAGTAATCAAAGTACAGTGGGAACTCACACGAGACAAATGACGATCCCCAGGTCGATGAACTAACCTGTACACATGTCACCAGGGAACTGCTATCTGACGTCAGGTATAAGACCAACTAGCATGTTCCCGGCGAGTCCTGTCCAGTGTACTCATAACCCAATGAGCACCTGTATACATCTTAGGTGAACCAACTGACACCAGTGGCTTGTGAGACCGGCCACCGCCCCTCGTCGGGGTCTCGACTGTATACACTAGTCTACTCTGGAGTATCGATGCCCTGTCTCGAAACTCCCACAACTAGGGACCTTTTAAGGATGTGCTTATAGACTGCCAGCTCTCACGTATATGATCGCCCTCATACTGCTGGTGGTCAAGCAAGAATCCTAGGGGCTCTATCAACGTGTAATAGCGACATGTCAGGTCACCTAATGCAGTACACGATGATAAAGGTAAACCAGATAGCATACTATCATCTCGAGTAAGACTGTCCTACTGGGACAGGTCCTCCTTCAATCATTGCAATCACATGCCTGTGATCCATTAATTGACTCTGAGGGCACTATCTCCAACAATCTCCCACTTGCACTCAAGGCTAATTTTTGCGATGTCGCATACTCACAGCCCGTGTGATACCGAACACCCAACTTCTCTACTAGTCAGTCTCACAAAGCTCATTTGCGAAACTTTTGCGTTCGAAGAATAGCCTCAGTGAGTGGATCCGCTTTGATGTTTCCTTCTATGTCTCTCTATATCTCATGTTCGCGGAGAAAGCCATCTCCCGAAATGAGCAATACCTGTCTTAGAATGTGTCTGGATGTCTGATGGGACCTAGCTCATAAATGAACTCCAAATCCAAACTTCTTAGACTGTATCGTCAACCGAACTTAATCAGTATCCTGCGCCATGCCTCCCTCAGTATTGCCTTGGACCACCTGTCCAAAATACTGCTCCTCGTCAGATGGAAAACTATAACTCTGACAACCTCCTTGTCGTCCAGGTCATCTTGGAAGCCTGGAATGATAACTGTCTCCCTAAAGAGGCTGTCGTTATCATATCCCTAGAACATCCGCTTATGTTCTAAAACTGCTTCCGACTGTTTCTCCAGGATAGGATCAATGTCAACTTATTGCATCTAGTGCAAGAACAACATCTGGTGTGGTACTTGACATCTCATGATTGACTCAATTGCCTAAGCAAGTGATCTGCCAATCATGCTCATCCCTCTCCCCTTTAGTTTATAAGACACCTTTAGAGAGGGTGACTCCATTACCTGCAGGTACACTACCGTGCCAGGAGTCGTCCATTCTAAATACTCTTAGAATGATGTCTAAGTACCCTTAATTGGGAAACCACCCAAATCTAGATCTAAAACCATAGATCTAGTAACCAGTATGTCTGATATAATGTCCAAGTCCCTTGTGGAGAAACACTGTGTGACGACCAAAGTATAACCGATCGTAGTATAGGAATATCACTTCCTACTCTGTGTATGTCATCCAAATACCATGACAACACACCCTACTACCATCTCAACAGATCTATCTCCTATTCTGATGAAGTCAAATCTATGACTGTCACATCAGAAATTGATGATCTATCTCCGCTATATCTGCTTTAGTCTATAAATAGACATAAGCTACCTATCCACCAATGCTTCCGCTGCTCCCACTGACTACGACAACCCTCTGGCAGAGTCATATACACGTACACTTCTGAAGCCAGTTCAGAACGACGCTATACTCATCCTCCTGCCGGGTCTCGCAGCCTGGAACAACAGCAATGGCAAGTGTGGGTAAACAAGAACCTCCCTGCCACCGTCCTTGAGGCTACCGGAGTACCTCTCGGGTGCCTGAGGTTACCCACCTTATCTGCGGAGTGGCCAATGGAATGTCAAGCCATATTGAATCTTCAGGTTCCTATGAAATCTTCAGTAATCGTTTGTGGTTCTGGAATCACTTCCAGTTCTACCATACTCCCACTACTGTTTTTCTGAAAAAATCCATTTTTAATAAAACTGTGGCGAGTCTAGAACAATATTACCATCGATCTTCCAGATGGTAGAAAATCAACCATCGTCATAGCCTGGGTCAACCCACAAACAGCCATTACAGAAACGTGCCTTGAGTTGTCCAGTGTCTGGTTTTAATCATAAGCCGGACAACTCCCCGTGCCTTAACATCGTTAAGACATGAAATGTTCTATATCCAATATAGAACCAGAGGCACTGATTTAATTGTACCAGATTTAAATCATGCAGCTGTCTCCAGTGCATGTTAACTAAATGGAAGGAGGCCGATCAGCGTTACTCAACTTAGGAATGTTTCCAATTATGAGTAACCTGAAAGAGAAGCAAGTTCTCTTAATCATTACTATCAACTGAATACCATACACAAGTATCTACATCTTCGATTCAACTTGAAGAATCCCGATACTTGCAACACCTGGTTCTCTACTTTATTCAAATACCTATAACTTCTCAAAATTCGGACCCTGTGTTTCCACGAAACACTTGTCTAAAAACTAGAGAAGTCATAAGTAAACCGAATATAGTACGAGGACCAACCTCTCTGTCCTGATGGACCCTGGACAACATACAATACTCTGTATAAGTCCCATGAGTCTGATAACTCATTCACTGTGTGTCGTAGGTTGAAAACTGCACTTATGGTTAAGAAGAATTACACCGCTGTTTAATGCTCCTTACCTAACCATCCACTGATATAGGTAAATGTCATCGACATAATTTCAAAAAGTATATCTCACTCTATGAAAATAGACGTACAGATATATCGATTTGAAATTGGTGCATAACAGCGGATATTCAAAACCAAATATTTGCCGACCGGCAAACAGCCCAGGTGATTTCCTCAAATATCACCGATTACAACGAATCCCGATATAATGAGGATGCTGACCCAATTCCCAATAGCTTACTCCCAATACCTGGTAAATACATACCCTGGAGCAAGTGATCTAATCGGGAAATCAGTTTTCCTTTAACAGTACACAGTGAAACTGAAACATTGAAATGTTTCGATGGGGTATCCCGGTATTCCTAGTAATGCCTCTTCCAGATTCACGACTGTAACCGTATAATTCTTTGCCACCTCTCCAAATCCCTTTATATGTCTTTAGTCATTACCTTCTGCACACCCCTTTAGGCCAAATGGTTTTCTTCCTTCCCTACCGTTCGGCACCAGCCTATGGTTTGGAAGAAGACTATCTAATAAGCATAATGGGTGTACTGCCCTAATCCTAGGAACACTCGCAAAGCGAGAGAAGGTGAAGATAAAAGACAACCGAATAAACCTTATTCCTATTTCTCCTGAACCAGAATCCATCCCCGAACTGGAACAAGTTCCTTTCGAGTTCGTATATAAACATACGATGGAATATCCAATAAACTGTGGATCTTCGTAGTAATACGGAGTGTCCTGGAGAAATACAAAGGTGATGTAGGAGTGGTAATGAAATATTTGGTTTGGTCGTGAATAGCAGTCGCAATTTACTTTGCCCTCCTTCTAATCCCTTTCTTTGTCTTTACATAATACCTTCTGTACACCATCGTTAGGCTAATTGGTTTTCTTCATTCCCCACCGTTCGGCACCAGCCTAAGGTTTGGAAGAAGACTATCCAATTTGCGTAATAGGTGTACTATCTCCTAAACCAAGGAGTACTCGCAACCTGAGAGAAGGTAAAAGGAAAAGACAACTGAATAGTCCTATTCGTTTTCTCCAGAACCGGAAACCATCCTCGAATTCCTTCGAGTTCGTATCTAACCATACGATGGTTTTGTCCAATGGAAGTGGACGTTCGTAGTAATACGGGGTGTCCTGGAGAAAAGGGTAAAAATAGGAGTGGCAATGAGGTTTGCAACTCTGACAATCCAAAAGCCAGTGTTCAAGAAGGTTCGGTCAACTTGGTCACTGAGTCATAGTCTTAGGGTCGGGTCAATGGTCGCTGCCAAAGAGAGAGAGAAAAGAAACACTCAGCGTGCACTCTAACCTAGATCAGAATGGTTACCAATTTATCTAATCTGGAAACCTCCCACTGTACCGTCAAATTCTCCTCCAAACCTAAAAGAAGAATTATTCGGGAACACCCGAGGAGTAAACCAACTCATCAGTGGGAATCGGGATCCAACCATCATCGCATGATAACGTGACGGAATCCGCTCACGTCATCACACTCCAGAAGGTATGCGCATATCTGGCAAGTTTCAGTTTCTTTAGAAACTCCCGATGAGATTTTTACCCCATGCTCTTATGACCTTGGCGTGAGGTCAAAATATCATAAGTCACATGTCAAGTTCTGCCCAACATTATCCAGGTTAATTTGAACCCACCCGTACATACCCTTGACGTAGGCCAAAATAGTAGTACGACTATCCTAAACCAACGCATCTATCTATGCAACAGACCCGGCAGCTACCAATCACTATGCCTTGGCGTGAGGTCAAAATACATAGCTTGAATACTACCGAATATTTAACCGAAATGATGGAGGGCTACGAATGGTTTCTGGCGAAAACCTTTAACGTAATGAACTTGATATCGCTGAAGGAACGGATAGATTTATAAAAATATAGTGACGAAAACCTTTGCTAAAGAGGTCACTCCCGGTGAAGGGATCTCGGCTCTTTCCCCGTAGAATGAGGTGCAGGATATTCCAACTGAATACCACGATGCAAAGCAAAAGTAATCGGCTATAGTGAAGTTAATGCCCTGACTTAAACTTTTTTGTCCAAGGGGTCACTCCCGGTAAAGGGATCTCGGCCTTTGCCTCGTCGACTGAGGAGCAGGATATTCCAACTGAATACCACGATGCAAAACAAAAGAGAACGTCCTTGCAATAACAGCCTTTTGAAAAGTGTTCCAACAACATCTGATTAGGTTTGTTTTTAACTTGCATTGATCCAAATCAACGCAGTCCCATCAATTGATCACACCAAAAAGAACGAAAATATACTGATGTACGTATATGCCATCCGCATTCGCCACTGGGTCCCGTCATTACCTGTTAGGTTAGCTAACTAACGACAGAGCGGGGACTGGACTAGCGCGGATGCAAAACATATACAACATCTACTAATATATATACCAATATATTATTTTCGCTCAAGGCGTGATAAAATGCAACATCACAGAAATGTACAGCATCACAGAACAATACAGATATCTGGGATCCCCGGGTTTCACAGAGCCACTACTGAAACCCGACGTTCCCCTGGTCGTGTGGATAGCCTGTGCAATGAAATCCTAGACCCCTACGGGCGCGGCAAGTTACCCGCCAAAACCTGAAGCGAGGCAGCCCCCTTCAGCAACGTGAATGGACCACCCGGCACTTCACGGAATCCGGTAACTTGGGCACCCCTCCTGGGTCAACCTGTACCCCCTACGAGTGCGGCGAATAGCCCGCCAATTCTAGAGTGAAGCCCCCTCCGTCTCAATGCCATGAGATGCGGGCCCGTTGCCCTCTAGAACCCGGCTATCCGTGCACCCCCACCTTGGGGTAATCCTAGTACAGAAAGTAAAATATACATACAACGGGTACATCGACCGCAACCTGGTCGTGCCCCAAAATAATAATACAAACAGGCAGTGACGGCAGTCCACACGTCGGACGCTCGCCCCGCAATATCAAATGTACATAATACAACCAAATCTGTACTAGCATTGCATCCAGGCTATCCCCCACGACTAATCCGCAACAACACAGCATAACACAGAACATCAACGTGAAAGTCACGTTCGCAAATCCGTCTAACCGGGCTATAGCAGTTAGACAGGATTTACCGATCAAGTGGCATTCACGGTCGCAGATATAATGTAAATACTGTGAACTAATGTGTTTAAAATATCCGATCGATCAAATTTTAACAAGTGGGCCCCAAGTACTACTGTAGCACATCAAGAAATTCTGGGCCCAAAATTAATATTCCAAAAACCCTATTTTCAACCCAGAAAGCAACTGCAGAAATTTGATACGGCAAGGACATCAATGTGCGGCGGAACCGCGGCCCAAGGGGGGTTTGGCCGCTGTTCCGCGCTCCCATTGTCGAGTTACTGTATCGAATTTCTACAGAATGCTTAGAACTTCCAGTACATCACTATTCAACAACCTGAAAAAATTTCGAGCCAGAAAAAAATCAACAGAAAACTGATGCATGTGTTATTGGGTTTTCGGAACATTTGTTCGATCGGAAGTGTAAAACACATTAGACAAAGCTAGACTATGTTAATGGCGAGGCTCTGATACCACTGTAAGTGCACGGCGGCGCCCTGGCCTCCATCCCGAGGCCAAATGCGGAAGCGATGGTTAACTTTAATTTTCTTGAACCGGCACCACCGCGCACTAAATACCCGGATCGGGCCATTAACTAGTCCTAGCTAACTACAAGATGGGGAAGAGAGATATACCGAGTGATCCGAGTCCTCCGGTCTTCTCGCCGTCGTCCCGATCTCCCGCGGAATGTCCGGTCTCCACCTCCTTGCCGGAAAGGGCACCACGTCGCCGGGTTCTTTTACGGGCTCCCACCTCTATACCGAGGCAACTCGGGCACGAAGCTGGCGAGTCGACGTGCCCAAGGTTTGCTGTAGAATGTGTGTAGAACCATGTCTCATTTTTGGGTTAGTGGATGTTGCCTTTGTGGTGGAGGAAAAGATATATGGACTTTTGAAGATGGAGTTGTAGGGATTTTACAAAGCCAAAGATACCAAAATCCCCACCAAAATAAACAGCCCCCCCTCCAAAAATTGGCCGGCCACTATCATGGAATGGAGAGAATGAGAGAGAGAGAGGGTCTCAAAAATGGGGTAGCCTCAATCATAATCCAAGGGAGAGAGGGAAAAGGCTATCATGCAGAGAAATGATCACAAAGAAACTCCAACACTCATACAACCATCATAATCCATCATCATCACCAAAAGGTCATGCCATCATGACACTACAAGACTAGCCATGATGACTAAAGAAAGTCAAGCAATGATGGTGCAAGTATCATGATACAAAAATATGCAAAGACCCCCTTCCAAATTGCTTATTTGCACAAATGCAAATAAGCCCTCCTCCACCAATCTTCGGCCATTGAAAGATACAAATGAAAATGGCCGAAACGGAAAGCAAACTGGCAACTCCAGAAAACTGGTCCCGTAATAAATTACAGGAAAACCTCGATACTGTGTATACACACCCGCATCTGTATTCTGACCGAATACAAATGCAATGAGACAAATTCTACACTGTACTACACTAGGATCCGGCTTAAACCAAAGCCGGCTAGTATTATCCGTTCGATCCTGATCCGTGCAATACCGCACGTATCTGATCGAACCCTGCCATATATCCATACGGCCTCTAGTACATACCGTCCGATCCTGATCCGTGCAATACCGCACGTATCTGATCGAACCCTGCCATATCTCCATACGGCCTCTACAGCTTTTCGCCCGAAAGCTTGAGTAACTGAATGTGTGGTGGACTCTAAAGACTCGTCAACACCTTGGTTGTGGATTTAACCACTAGCATGTCAGAGGTATAAGCCAATACGTAACGGGATACCAGGTATTAACTAAAAGGGACGTCGATGAGCGAACTCATCCTGACACCCTACTGAGCCTGTCAGTGACAATATCCGTACAGTCCGGTCCGTTCATCTATGAGCATCGCATGGCGGGCCTAGGGGGTTAGTAAAAGTCAGACCCCCAAAAGCGGTACAAGTTGTGTCGGAGTGTAGCCCAGAACACCCTGAGATACTACTGGAATACCTACGAGTAAATCTCCTGCCTCGGCCGAGGGCTTTGTGTAATGGCTCTCCTAGACACAGCGCGACCTCACCCCCAATACCGGGAGAGACGAACCCCTGAAGATCCTCTCACTGCCTCCATGTGGCTCGGGACTGTACCCAACTAAAACCTGTTTGCACGTCTCCATTGAGCGTGGTAGGGTAGTAATCAAAGTACAGTGGGAACTCACACGAGACAAATGACGATCCCCAGGTCGATGAACTAACCTGTACACATGTCACCAGGGAAGTGCTATCTGACGTCAGGTATAAGACCAACTAGCATGTTCCCGGCGAGTCCTGTCCGGTGTACTCATAACCCAATGAGCACCTGTATACATCTTAGGTGAACCAACTGACACCAGTGGCTTGTGAGACCGGCCACCGCCCCTCGTCGGGGTCTCGACTGTATACACTAGTCTACTCTGGAGTATTGATGCCCTGTCTCGAAACTCCCACGACTAGGGACCTTTTAAGGATGTGCTTATAGACTGCCAGCTCTCACGTATATGATCGCCCTCATACTGCTGGTGGTCAAGCAAGAATCCTAGGGGCTCTATCAACGTGTAATAGCGACATGTCAGGTCACCTAATGCAGTACACGATGATAAAGGTAAACCAGATAGCATACTATCATCTCGAGTAAGACTGTCCTACTGGGACAGGTCCTCCCTCAATCATTGCAATCACATGCCTGTGATCCAATAATTGACTCTAAGGGCACTATCTCCAACAGCGGCTTCCCTGTTCACGATGCCCGTGGAACAGGTCACTCAAGCCACCACAGGGTTGTTTTTCGGGACCATGCTCCCGCCAGCAAGCTTCACCGTTCCCGTGCCGGTAGCAGAAGCTCCCAAGAAGTCGGTCTTTGATCGGCTTACAGCTGCTAGGGCCCCTCACAACGGGTCGTTCAGCACCGGCACCTCGGTCTTCTCCAGATTGGGCCAAAATTCCTGTGGTCCCACAATGAAGCTTGCAATCCCAGAGAAGGTTATTCCAAAGAGAGTAACCAACCCTGCTCCCGAAGTCGTCAAGGCGGCTTCTCCTGCCAAGGGGTCGGTCTTTACAAGATTGACTGTCCCAACTCCCACTCCCGCTCCTGCTACTCAAAGGACATCAGTCTTTAACAGGCTGACACCAGCAGCAGCCCCTCACCTGAACAGGGGGCAAGACGAAGCCATCCCCGTCACCGATCCAACTCCATCGGCTCGACGCACTCGACGTCGCTACTGGCGCCGGGTATGGAAGGCCGGGGGCAACTCCCCCTCTGGGCTAACCCCACCAGCCCCAACGACGGAAATTAATGTTGTTGTTCCAACAGAGAACAGCTTCGAGCTGCTGAATAAGGTGCGCAGGAATTCTCCCACCGCCGTACTGAAAAGATCTCCTCCGGTGGAGTATGTCGTGGAAGCCAAGCCAGAACGGTCCCCTCAGCGGCTGTCCTCCAAGATCTACAAAGTCTGACGGCAGGTCCGAAACTCAGTGGTTGATCAAGATTAACCTCGCCGACAAAAAAGGGCAAAGGTTCAACAAGAAGAAACCCATCCTGCCAAGCCACGAAAAGCTATCTGGATGCCCACCGCGACGGTCCCCTCAACTTCGACCGCTCATAAGAAGAGAAGGCCAGAGAAGATCCCCATGCCTGCGACAAATGTCAAAGGCACTGAGCCCAAACACCCTAAGTCTTGGGGCATGGTGGTGCATACTATTTACATGGCATCCGGGAAGGAGGATAGCCGTGCTTCTGCGGGCCACCGACCACTCACCCGATCTATCACAAGAGCTCAGGAACAGCAACAGCAAAAGCTTCAGGAGATGTTGACTGCCATGGCCGCACTCACCGGGCCAAAAGAAAGCCCGGAGGCGTCATCGGAACAACGTCACGAACACGAGACTGATGCTGAAGTCCTTCGGAGAATGCTCGAAAAGAAGGACAAGGAGGCTGCGGAACAAGTGGCCAATATAAAGCAAATGGCTCTTCTGTTCCAAGACATGGTGGGTATGATGATCCAGCAGGACCCTCCAGCTGAAGATCCTCCGATTATCCTTGAAGACGACAGAGGAGAAACATCAAATCCACCTCCGGCTCTTTCAACAGCCAAAGAGGAAACTATCTCCAAGGCCGCCCTGGATGATTATATTTCTCAACAAATACGAGTTCACCAGGCAAATGAAGCGGTTAGCCAGGTCGTGAAGACTGGGCGACCATATCCAGGCTGGTATGATCAGATAAAATACCCGCCGGGCTATACGATCCCGAAATTCCACGTGTACAACGTACGCTTATGCCATCCGCATTCGCCACAGTGTTCTGTTATGCACCGTTAGGTTACTTAACTAACGGCATACCGGGACGAGACTAGCGCGGGTGCAAAACATAAGCAACGTCTATTATATATCTCATATATAATGTATATTCATTAGTCTCAGAGTCCACAGTGATCACATCACAAAGCAGCAGAAGAAACATATGAAATATTGGATATACTAGGATGTCCGTGTTTTATATTGAGCTTGTATAAAACACGGATTCCACGGTCGTGATAAATTGCCAAACCCACATCCCAAGACCCTTACGAGAGTGGCAAGCAACCCTACCAATTCTAGAGTTAGGAGACCCGGACTCGACTCCTCGAGATGGTCTCCCACTGGACTCTAGAACCCGGTTACTTGTGCTCCCTTCCTTGGGTCTATCCTAATGCGAAAAAGTAAATAATATACAAGTTTTTACATGAATGAAAATGAAAAACTCTCATCTCACATAACCCCCCCGGCTATTCAAACACGACGATCCAATATAACATATCCAGCAACACATAACATCACATGTCATCAACGTAAGTAAATATGCGTATCCCAATTGCCGTTGATGTATAGCAATGAAACCGGCGAAACCCCACATATTACACTTACGGTCGCAGAAAAAAAAATGAAAAACTACAACAGTTGGAATCCGCAACCACCTTAGACATCACATTCCTAACCAAATAAATTCCTTAGACATCGCATGCCTAACAATTATAAACCCCGCATTTTAGTCTCGATATTGAAAACACTTTCCAATAATCAGTCGGGCAATTCAACAAGATTCCCGACATTCCGATCGAATGCTCGTCGAAAACTTTAGTAGACGGACGCACCCCCATCCTGATGCCGTCGACGAAGTGCACTAAGGCGGAACACCGCTGCCGCGAGCACCCGAATGGACGCTTTTGGCCACGGGGTTCTCCTACAGTCACTTGGTCGGGGCTATGGGGCGTAGTTATCTAATAATGTTAACCGACGAGTATCCATGTACGCTACGTGATTGTAATGGACTTTTGATCGCATCAAAATCCCGTGGCAACCGATCAAATGAGACTAAATTGCTAGATTTATAAAATTCAAATATTGTTGATTCCAAGTATTGTATCACAATATATACTAGACTATGTTAAACATTTCGAGCGAATCAACCAACACCCACATCTTCCAATGAGCTCAACACCTAGAGGTTTAACGGCTTGTTGCACGTGCTCAGTGCAATCGTGTTGCCTACGAAAGTGTGCTTAGTTTTCTCCTTTCTTTTTCTCCTCTTAAATAAACTAGTTTGCTCGGGACGATCAAAGATAAGTTTGGGGGTAATTGTTCAGTTGATAAAACCGCACATTTGTATTACATTTTTCCTACCATTTTCATATTAAAATAAAGGACTTTATTATGATATATTATACATATGAGGGTTTATGTGTAAAGACACCATTTTCCATGTGTTAATATATTTTAATTAGCATTTGGTAGGAAAATGTATGCAAATAAATTCATTGACCAAATCCTAGTAGATTAAGCCTACTAAATATTATTTGAGATTATTGTGCAGAATTTTCCAAGTTATTATGCAGAATTTATCAAACAAATCAAGTTGTTGAAGAAAACTTGCCAAATTAAGAAGCAAAACTTGGAGACCAAGTCTCGAAGCAACCGAGAAAAGATTTTTGAATTCTGAAGGTGTCTAGGATTGCCACATGTCACAAGATGCAAGCCCAAAAATTTCAGTCGAGAGATCTCAACCTTTGAGCGCGGATCCGCGGCCAAACCCCCCCTTGGGCCGCGGATCCGCCGCAATTCTAGGGAGTTAGAGCATGAGATTTCTTGGCATGAATCTATGAAGAATTTTACCAAGTTTTCAACAAGAAGATTCTGGCTTTGCACTATAAAAGAGCACCGAGAGCCTCTTGGAAAAGTTATCAAGCCGGCGCGATCATAAAGCCCCAGACGCTCACGAATCCAGGCTGATCATCAACTGTTCGTCTACCTCCTTAGGAAAGATCGAGAAGCAACTAGTTTGTAATCATTTTCTACGGAATAAAGTGTAGATTGTTCAAGTTGATTAATAAAGGTAGTTATTTTATTTAATTCTTTTTTGCATTTTACATTATGTTTTCCCTCTCTTTCTTTTCATCTTCTTCTCCCAACATGCGCGAGTAATTCTCCGCTTGTTAGGGTTCGTAGGATTAGGGTAGGCTAATAGACGATGAAAATAACTAAACCCTTTTTAAGTCCTATAAAGTTTAGGAACTTTATCAAAAGAATCATTAACATCCTAATCGGGCGCGCTAGCAATTCTTTGCTAGTTCCGACCGCGATTAGAGATTAGATTAATGATTGTTTTGGTAAAGGCTAGATATGAACGGAATTCCGTGTCGAGATAAGGGTTAAGAGTGGGATTCCTTTTCCCTCCAGAAACCCTAATCTACACGCATCACCGTCGTTCTAGTTCTAAATCTATTAATGGATAAAAAGGGTAACTTTTAATTAATCGTCCATGACTACTAAATCCTAACGAACTCTACAAGCCCTCTTATTATATTGTCTACATCTCTAAAATAATCTAGATCTATATTTTTGCATTCTTGCTTAACGTAGATCTAGAAACTTTTCACAAAATTCTTATTTCCTCCTCTCTTTTTCAACACATCTAAAGTAAGAGTAAAAGGTTCCACGTTTCCCTGAGGACGACCGGTACTCATCTCGGTCTAGCTACGCGCAACACCGTTATTGATTGCGGTTATTCTACAAACAAACACACTTTTTCGTATCAATCAAATGGCGTCGTTGCCGGGGATACGTGCGTAATTTTTTATTCTTGCTATTTATGTTGAATTCTTAGACGATTCATATCATTATTAAAACAAAACTGCAAATTGCATATTTAACGATTTGTGTGTGAATTTTGCGAGGGAATCTGGAGTCACGGACTTGAGGAAACGGGAGATCTAGGGTTTCACACTTCTCTGGTATCTTTTTCAACTCCTTCTCTCTCCTCTCAAATCCAATAAAATCTATTTTCTGCAGGATTCTTTGCAAAATAGCGCCGCTCAAAAATCTTTTTGCAAAAGTTTTGTGATTGGTTTTGTTTTGCATATTTTAATACGGACTTTAAGGGGCAAAGACCAAATCAAGATTAGGTGGGGATTTCATCACCCTTCCTAAGCCCCACAAATCACAAACTGAGCATATAGATCAACCCTTCATTAAATTAAAAAATATCTAGACCAGACTCTAAGGACTGTCGCGCTCAATAAAGACAGAGGAAGGTCGTGGGTAATCTATCGTTTATCTGCATTACTTTTGTAGTGCCTAGGCAAGTGTGTCAAAGGCTAGTGGTTTTTAATTAGGCCCATGATGTGGTTCCTTCCCACTTACCTGGCACTTACCTGGCTACAAGGGTAGTACGGAGGCGGTAGAGGATTGATCCCGCGGCTTGTCCTTTGGAAGTCTAGGAGCGGTCTAGAGACTGGACCTAGGTGACCTTAGTTCTAGGGTTTCTTGTGCATCTTAGGGTGATTTGTCTTGAGTCCCACTTTTTCAAAAACAAACCAATTTTTAAACCACACACACGCTGCCACTTGCACTAAACCCGCTTAGTGCATGCTCGGTTGGACACGGGATCCTAGTGCCCGTCTTGTCCGCGTTCCTGCTATCGACGCTGAAGTCGGTACTTCTTCATCTTCTTTTCCCCCACCACACACCACATCGATCGCGATGGACGGCACTCCATCTAATTATAACACCACGCCGTCGCCGTCCGCAGGTAAGCAGAATCCACCGCGCATCTCTCTCCAAGAGAGATGCTATCCTATTCGTGGTCCTCTTCCTACTTGTCTATCTCTTCCACCACCTAACGGGGATAATTTCGAAATTAAACCCCACTACATCAACCTGCTGCCCAAATTTCATGGGCTTGAGTCGGAAGACGCGTACGTTTTCATCACCAAATTCGAAAACGTATGCGCAATGATGGGTACTTCACAATTGACTTTAGATGCTATGCGCTTACGTCTTCTCCCATTCACACTGTGCGATTTGGCAGAAAAATGGCTTTACAATACTGCCGCACACTCTATCACTAATTGGGATGAATTCGTCATAGCATTTCTTAAGAAGTTTTACCCAAACCATATGACTGCCCGTGTTAGAAGCGAGATCAACCAGTTCACCCAGCTTCCCAATGAACCATTTTGGAAGTGCTTTGAACGTTTCAAAGATCTGCTTGTCCAATGCCCCCATCACGGAATACAAAGATGGGATTTATGTCAGATTATATATGAGGGCATTAATCCAGCGACAAAGCAGATGCTTGAAACAATGTGTCAATGCAATTTCATGTCTAAAGATGATGGTGAAGCGTGGAAATATCTGGAAGACCTTGCTGAACACACGTTGCAGTGGGAAAGCGTAAGACCACCTTCAACTAAGGGAGGTATTCACCAGCTCGATGTTTCTATCGCAGTAAAAGCTGAAATGGTAGCGATACAGAAGAAACTCGACGCTATTGAAAACAAGTTCGCATCATTCTCCCTAAATCAGGTCACGCTTCCTAAGACCGTCTGTGGTTGCTGTTCGGATCCTTCACACTTAACGGAAGAATGTCCTATGAATGCTTCATTTCAAGCTAATGCTGCTTTTCAGCAGCGACCTAGAAACGACCCTTATTCTTCCACGTACAATCAAGGATGGAGGAATCATCCTAACTTTGCTTGGAATCAAAACCAACAAAGCAATTATCAAAGACCTCCTCCACAGCAACCACAACCACAGAATCAGTCCCCCTTTCAGTCACAGAATTTCCAAAATCCGGCCAACATTTCTACACCACAAGTGGCCGGTACTGATAACTCACTTGCACAAACTTTGGATATGTTCATGAAACAATCCATGCAAATTTCGGCTGAGATGAGGTCTTCTATTGATACCATAACAAAAAACTCCGCCTCCCATGGTGAGAGTATTAAATCATTAGAAAACCAAATCGCACAGTTAAACGCCGCAATGAGTGCGAGAGAGAAAGGGAAACTCCCATCTCAACCCCTACCGAATCCTGGCCATTCACAAAATCATAATGTGAATGCCGTTACTACGTTGAGATCGGGGAGAGAGCTGAATAACCGAGTGGGTGAGCAGTTTGATGTTAGTGACACATTTGATACCCCAGCTTCTTCTTCTTCTTCCCCTAATTCGTCTAGTATCCCACCTTCAACCGAGCCTATTTTCCGTTTTCCCCAAGGCTCGAACCCCTCGCCCATTTCGCCAAATCTATCTAAGTCGATTCCCACTCCAATTTTGGGATCGAATCCGTCCCCACAATCCTCTCCAATGTTGGACCAAACCATTATTGATAAAGCACCTTATCCAAACAGGTTAAGAGGCAACAGACCAAGTCCACAAATGGAGAAGATTGTGGAAATTTTTAAGCAAGTTAATATAAACATTCCTCTCCTAGATGCTATTCAACAAGTTCCGTCATATGCAAAAATCTTAAAGGACTTGTGCACTAGGAAGCGAAAAGTTCAAGTACCTAAAAAAGTTTTCCTTGCGAGTAATGTGAGCACAGCTTTTACACAACAACTTCCCAAGAAACGAAAGGACCCCGGAAGTCCTACAATTTCAATCTCTATTGGGGGTAAAAATATCAATCGTGCTCTACTCGATCTAGGTGCTAGTGTTAACTTGCTTCCATATTCTGTTTATAAGCAATTAGGGATCGGAGAGTTAAAGCCGGCACATTGCACTCTTCAGATGGCCGATCGATCTATCACCCAACCTAGGGGAGAGCTAGAGGATGTGTTAATCAAAGTCGGGGAATTCATATTCCCTGTGGACTTTATCGTTATAGATACACAACCTGTGGCAAACCCACGCAATCAAATCCCGATGATACTCGGTCGACCCTTTTTGGCCACTTCCAACGCAGTAATCAATTGTAGAAACGGCTCTATGACCTTATCCTTTGGAAAGAAGTCAATTGAGCTTAACATTTACAAGTTGGGAAGTGAACCCTCCGAACCTTATGCTCATGTGTGTTCTGTCGAATTAATGGATGTCGACAGCAGCGAATATGATCAACCTCATGATACTGACTCTTTTCATATGTTGTTGTTTGACCCAACCATGTATTCTTCCGGGTCAACATCTAACGCTGATGAGGAACTTTTTATAGAGTCTGACGATCACCCCATTTTTTCTGATGACATTATTTTTCGGGGTATCGATGAAAACTTTGAGAAAATTTTTGCTGATGAACTCGCATTTTTACAAGACACGGGTGTTGAGATGAATCAACTCCAAGATGAAGAAATTGGACCTCCACCCCTTCTTTTGGACAATCATGACAATGCGAGTAATCCATCATTATTATCACTGTGTCGTCTCTCCAAATTGAGACGCAATCCTTTTCCATTACACCTCTTATCACCTCCCCACTTCTTCTTGTCGAAAGGTGACATGTTCTTCCACCAACCTTGATGCTTCATCGATAAAATTTTTAAATGGTTGGTATTGACCTTCGGTCTTTGCAAAGCTTGGCATTGACCAATAACCTTGACCCCCTAGTGTGATTTTAAAAGATTAAAATTGTTTAAGTTTGGGGGGGTGGTATGTTTTGGCTCTTGAAAGAAAATGATTTTTACAAAATTGTGAGCCTAAAATAAGTTTGGGGGAGGATTTTCACTTTCATATATTCTTGCCCCCATTAATAATTTCCTCCCAAGTCTACAGGTTTTTGAGCTTAACGGATGACATCAGTGAGGACACTGCTGTAAACAGGTTTGGGGGAGGTTTGTGCTTATTTACACATCAATTTGCATCATATTTTGCATAAGCACAACATTTTCAAAATTTAAAAAAAAATTCTTTTATAACAAAAGAGTAGAAAGTGAAAAAAATTATATCCAAAAGATAGGAATAGTTTAAGAAAACCAAGAAAATTAGAAGTTTTCTTAAACTAACTAGTAATAAGTAGTTATGAGCTGTTGTCCCAAGGGTTAGTAAAATGAAGGAAGTCACTAATCTGAGGATAAAAATAAGTCTGAAAAATAGTTTTTATTCTGGAAGCCAAACATTTGAATGTTGATACCCTACTATATGCACTTACACACGTCTTGAAACTCGGGATAGTAGAGGATACCTTGAAATGCTCTTGTCTAAAAGCCAAAGTATGAAGGAAATAAAAAATGAATGAAGAAAATATAAAAATGGTGAAAAGAAAAATGAACACTGGTTTTGTTATCGCCAAGGCAGCAATAAAAAAAATATAGCGAGGGTGCCTCTTCACCTAGTGCCCTAAGGCCAACTGGTCTGGGAGTCGCTGCTAAGCCTTAGGTGGTGCAAGACGAGGAAAATATTATCACCTAATCGGCAAGCACGTGAGTAATCGGTTGGTTAGTACCTCAAGAAGTATTAACGGTCGCATGAAAATGTGTGAGCAAATCTAAATATTCATCAAATTAAAAAGTACTGAGGTAGATGGACAAGAGTATGATAGCTTGAATTGAATTCTCCGAGTGTAGGGATGTCCATTTCACACACGTAGGGGTATATGATCAATGTTTGGATGAAAGGTAAGAATGAAGAATAAAGACGATGTTTTATTGAGGGATGATGTGATTTCTAACATCTTTTCATGGCTATTAAGATAGGGCTCATGACAACAGAAAAGCTAGTGTAGTTGGAAACTCTTGTTTTCAAAGTCTTTCTTTTATGGTTCTTATCTTTATATGTAAATTTCACCATCTCTATTTTGTTATAGGATTTTGTGGGTGTAATCCGCAGAAAACCTTCAGGAGACAACACTCCTCCTATTAGGGACACCTAGAGGTTTAACGGCTTGTTGCACGTGCTCAGTGCAATCGTGTTGCCTACGAAAGTGTGCTTAGTTTTCTCCTTTCTTTTTCTCCTCTTAAATAAACCAGTTTGCTCGGGACGATCAAAGATAAGTTTGGGGGTAATTGTTCAGTTGATAAAACCGCACATTTGTATTACATTTTTCCTACCATTTTCATATTAAAAAAAAGGACTTTATTATGATATATTATACATATGAGGGTTTATGTGTAAAGACACCATTTTCCATGTGTTAATATATTTTAATTAGCATTTGGTAGGAAAATGTATGCAAATAAATTCATTGACCAAATCCTAGTAGAAATAAGCCTACTAAATATTATTTGAGATTATTGTGCAGAATTTTCCAAGTTCTTATGCAGAATTTATCAAACAAATCAAGTTGTTGAAGAAAACTTGCCAAATTAAGAAGCAAAACTTGGAGACCAAGTCTCGAAGCAACCGAGAAAAGATTTTTGAATTCTGAAGGTGCCTAGGATTGCCACATGTCACAAGATGCAAGCCCAAAAATTTCAGTCGAGAGATCTCAACCTTTGAGCGCGGATCCGCGGCCAAACCCCCCCTTGGGCCGCGGATCCGCCACAATTCTAGGGAGTTAGAGCATGAGATTTCTTGGCATAAATCTATGAAGAATTTTACCAAGTTTTCAACAAGAAGATTCTGGCTTTGCACTATAAAAGGGCACCGAGAGCCTCTTGGAAAAGTTATCAAGCCGACGCGATCACGAAGCCCCAGACGCTCACGAATCCAGGCTGATCATCAACTGTTCGTCTACCTCCTTAGGAAAGATCGAGAAGCAACTAGTTTGTAATCATTTTCTACGGAATAAAGTGTAGATTGTTCAAGTTGATTAATAAAGGTAGTTATTTTATTTAATTCTTTTTGCATTTTACATTATGTTTTCCCTCTCTTTCTTTTCATCTTCTTCTCCCAACATGCGCGAGTAATTCTCCGCTTGTTAGGGTTCGTAGGATTAGGGTAGGCTAATGGACGATGAAAATAACTAAACCCTTTTTAAGTCCTATAAAGTTTAGGAACTTTATCAAAAGAATCATTAACATCCTAATCGGGCGCGCTAGCAATTCTTTGCTAGTTCCGACCGCGATTAGAGATTAGATTAATGATTGTTTTGGTAAAGGCTATATATGAACGGAATTCCGTGTCGAGATATGGGTTAAGAGTGGGATTCCTTTTCCCTCCAGAAACCCTAATCTACACGCATTACCGTCGTTCTAGTTCTAAATCTATTAATGGATAAAAAGGGTAACTTTTAATTAATCGTCCATGACTACTAAATCCTAACGAACTCTACAAGCCCTCTTATTATATTGTCTACATCTCTAAAATAATCTAGATCTATATTTTTGCATTCTTTCTTAACGTAGATCTAGAAACTTTTCACAAAATTCTTATTTCCTCCTCTCTTTTTCAACACATCTAAAGTAAGAGTAAAAGATTCCACGTTTCCCTGAGGACGACCCGTACTCTTCTCGGTCTAGCTACGCGCGACACCGTTATTGATTGCGGTTATTCTACAAACAAACACACTTTTTCGCATCAATCAAAAATCAATAGAGAGCATGATCTGCAGGGTTTCAGAAATCGTTTTACGGAGATGTTTCGGTTTCGTATTAGTTCTAACATCGTCTAGTTTTCTAGTTAGGCTCTGATACCATGTTGGGATTTCTCAGCACCTAGTCTAGGGTTTGCAAGCATCACACATGCCACAACAAAAATTTAAGGGGGTGCTAAGCAATCAACTACGAATCGTACTAGAAAACTAGGGTAACAAAACTAGTAATCAATCATCACAAAGAGAAGTGAACAAAAATACAACCTTTGTAGATCTGGTCCTTCACTTCTAAAGCTCCGTGTTGACGTCCCTTCGCTGTGATCATCGATCTCCTGGACTCTAGTATAGAATTCCCCGGAGAAATGAACAAGATTGCTCGTAGTCTTCGAGGCCGAAGATGATCTATGTCGAGGAGACTAAAACTCAATCTACCACTTCACTAGGTCAAGAACTTTGTGAAGAGAACACCCTAAACTAAATGGCAAGTAGTAAAGGATGGTGAAATAGGAAGTGTGTTCACTTTAGATTTTGATTTCTCACTTTGTTTCTTCACTTAAAAAAATCTAGAAAGCTTTTTTCTTTTGGATGAAGAAGAAGAAGAAGAAGTAAGAATGAAAAATGAGGAAAAGAATAATGATCAATTATGCAACCATGGGTGAGTTAGTATCATCCACTAACTATTGTAGAGACTAAACCATGGTTTAATATAATGGTTTGGTTTAAAAATATCTTAAGTAAAACAAAGTGTGTGGACTTTGTCAAAGATGCTTTAAGCTTCATGAAGCTTCAAGTCAAGACAAAGAAAGCTACCATTTTGAATTACAAAATAAATATAAACCCTAACCATTATCTTAAATATGGTGTAAGTCATACACACACCCAAGTTTGCATGTATCATCAAGCATGATACAATCATGTACACAAACATATATCACATATACATTATGTGCACATCAAGTGAGAAAAGTAATCTTAAGTGAACCAATACTAGTTAATGTAAAGTAATATATCAAATATATAATTATACATTAAATCAACACTTGATTTAATGATCTGGTCATATCGCATATAACCGACTAATATCTAGTGTATCAATATATCGAATCAACACTTGATTCGGTAACCTGGCTATATCGCATATAACCGACCGATGATACAAATCGCGAGAATAAAATACATTATCACATACTGGTATTATTCTCGGTCCCGCACATATCATATTGTTGGAGATAATGTCCTCAGAGTCAATTATTGGATCACAGGCATATGATTGCAATGATTGAGGGAGGACCTATTCCGGTAGGACAGTCTTACTCAAGATGATAGTATGCTATCCGGTTTATCTTTATTATCGTGTACTGCTTTAGGTGACATTACAGGTCGCTATTACACGTTGATAGAGCCCCTAGGATTCTTGCTTGACTGCCAGCAGTATGAGGGCGATCATATACGTGAGAGCTGGTGGTCTATAAGCACATCCTTAAAAGGTCCCTAGTCGTGGGAGTTTTGAGACAGGGCATCGATACTCCAGAGTAGACTAGTGTATACAGTCGAGACCCCGACGAAGGACGGTGGCCGGTCTCACAAGCCACTGGTGTCAGTTGGTTCACCTAAGATGTATACAGGTGCTCATTGGATTATGAGTACACCGAACAGGACTCGCCGGGAACATGCTAGTTGGTCTTATACCAGACGTCAGATAGCACTTCCCTGGTGACATGTGTACAAATTAGTTCATCGACCTGAGATCGTCATTTGTCTCGTGTGAGTTCCCACTGTACTTTGATTACTACCCTACCACGCTCAAAGGAGATGTGCAAACAGGTTTTAGTTGGGTACAGTCCCGAGCCACATGGAGGCAGTGAGCGGATCTGCAGGGGTTCGTCTCTCCCGGTATTGGGGGTGAGGTTGCGCTGTGTCTAGGAGAGCCATTACACAAAGCCCTCGGCCGAGGCAGGAGATTTACTGGTAGGTATTCCAGTAGTATCTCAGGGTGTTCTGGGCTACACTCCGACACGACTTGTACCGCTTTTAGGGTCTGACTTTTACCAACCCCCTAGGCCCGCCATGCGATGCTCATAGACGAACGGACCGGACTGTACGGATATTGTCACTGACGGGCTCATTAGGGTGTCAGGATGAGTTCGCTCACAGACGTCCCTTTTGGTCAATAGCTGGTAGCTCGTCACGTATGGCTAATACCTCTGACGTGCTAGCGGTTAAATCCACGGCCAAACTATTGACGGGTCTTTAGAGTCCCCCACAGACAATTGCTCAAGTTTCGGGCGAAACGCTGTAGAGGCCGTATGGAGATATGGCAGGGTTCGATCAGATAGGTGCGGTATTGCACGGATCATGATCGGACGGATAATACTAGCAGGCTTTGGTTTAAGCCGGATCCTAGTATAGTACAGTGTAGATTTTATCTCATTGCATTTGTATTCGGTCGTAATACAAATGCGGGTATGTATATACAGTAGCGGGGTTTTTCTGTAATTTATTACGGGATCAGTTTTTGGAAGTTGCCAGTTTGCATTTCGTTTCAGCCATTTTCTTTTGTTTCTTTCCTTGGCTGAAAATTGGTGGAGGAGGGCTTATTTGCAAATGTGCAAATAAGCATTGTGGAGGGGGTCTTTGCATATTGTTGCTTCATAATGGTTGCACCATCATTTGACTTCCTTACTTCATGATGGCTTGACTTTTGTGTGAGATGGTGATGGGTTTTTTTGAGTGTGGTGTTTGTTGTAATGATACTTGATCATCATTATCATTTTCTCTCTCTTGCATTATCATTCATCCACTCCCTCCCTCTTGGTTTTTGGACTTGACTCCCATTCTTAGCATGGCCGGCCACTAAGAGAGGTGGGGGCTGTCCAATTTTTGAGAGGTGAAAAATGAGTCTCATTTCCATGCTAAAAATCCCTTTGTTCATCCAAAAAGTTGATAGTTCATTTCCTCCATCAAAAGGCAACTTCCTCAACCCCCATGAGACATAGAGTTCCACACTATTCTACAGCACTTCTTAGGCATGTCGGCTCGCCAACTTCGTACCTGAGTTGCCTCGGTCCAGAGGTGGGAGCCCGTAAAAGAAGCCGGCGATGTGATGCCCGTCCGGCGAGGAGGTGAAGACCGGAGATTCCGCAGGGAGATCGGGACGACGACGAGAAGACCGGAGGACACGGATCGCTCGGTATATCTCTCTACCCGTTCTTTAGTTAGCTAGGATTAGATTAATGGCCCGATCCGGGATTTTTGTGCGCGGTGGTGCCGGTTTTAAAAGTTAAAGAAAAGTATCGTTTCCGCATTTTGGCCTCGGATTGACGGCCGGGGCGCCGCCGTGCACTTACACATATACGTGCTCCTATTTCGTTTCGACTGAGCCAGGAAACCTCTGTGTATGACTTTAAAGACTCATCAATACGCCGGCAGTAGGTGGTGATCATATTAAACACCTACAAGCCGCAAGCGGTCTGCTAAACGTAACGGCCACCCGGGTATTGAGCGATCAGAAGATCAACGAGCAAGCCTGCTCACACTCCTGCGAATCCAATCAGTAACACTTACCGCACAGTCCGGTCTGTTCGTCTGATATGTCGCATATCTCGCCTAGGGGTGGTAAACGTCAAACCCCAGTAGCTTGATAAGTCATGCCGATGTAAGGTCCATAACGAGCGTAAAACTACTGATAACACTTACCAGTAAATCTCATCAGCCCTGACCAGGGACTTGCTGTTATAGCCAATCGAGTATAGCGCAACATTAACCCCCAATACCGGGAGAGACGAATCCCCTCCTATCGCTCATTGCTTCCATGTGACTCGGGACTGTACCCAAAAACCACCTGTTTGCACGACTCAGTAGAGCCGTGGTAGGGTGGAAATCAAAGCACAGTGGGAGACACACAAGACTCTATGAAGATCTCGGGTCGACAGACTAAGCTGTACCAGTGTCACCAGAGAACTGCCATTTGACGTTAGGTATAATATCATCTGGGAGTTATCGGTGAGTCCGTTCAGTGTACCCAGTCTCCACTGAGCACCCGCATACCATCTCTAATGCCAAACACCAATGGATATGGGATCATCCATCGCCCATCATATAGGTCGAGAAGATATATGCTAGTCTACTCTAAAATATCGATGCCCCGTCTCGATATCCCCACGACTAGGAACATTGATGGACTACCCAGGCCCTACTAGTATGATCTGCATCATAATCCTGGAAGTCAAGTACAAATCCTAAGGGCTTTATCAACATGTAACAGAGAGACAGTAAGTGTACATGTTAAGATAAAGAGCAACCAGATAGCGTACTATCATATCGAGCAAGAAAGTCCTCCCTAGATATATCCCAGCATCCACTATAATATACATCTCATGTACAATAATGGCCTCTAGGGCATACATACAACTAACAGCGGATTCCAACTGTTGTAGTTTTTCACTTTTTTTTCTGCGACCGTAAGTGTAATATGTGGTGTATCGCCGGTTTCGGTGTTATATGTCAACGACAACTGGGATACGCATATTTATTTGCGTTGATGACATATGATGTTATGTGCTGCTGTGATATGTTATATTGGATCGTCGTGTTCTGAATAGCCGGGGGTTTTATGTGAGATGAGAGTTTTTATTTTCATTTATGTAAAATTCATTGTATGTAATATTCTTTTATTGGGGCATTTCCGGGTTGAGGATGATGCCACCATTGATATATATTATTTATTTTTCCGCATTAGGATAGACCCAAGGCGGGGAGCACAAGTAACCGGATTCTAGGGTCCAGTGGGAGACCATCTCGAGGTGTCGAGACCGGGTCTCCTAACTCTAGAATTGGTAGGATTGCTTGCCGCTCTCGTAGGAGTCTAGGGATGTAGGTTTAACTATTCATCACAACCGTGGAATTCGTGTTTTATACAGGCTTAATTTAAAACACAGAAATCCTAGTATATCCAATATTTCATATGTTATCTTCTGCTGCTCTGTGATGTGATCACTGTGATATGTTCAGACGAATGCCTATATTATATATATATATATATATATATATATATATATATATATATATATTATATTGTTGCTTTCATTTCATATGTGATGCTTAGGAAGCATATTATGATGGGACTTCATTAATGAGATTAATGAAATAAAAGAAACCTAAAAGATATTGTAGAAACTTGTTTTAAAAACTGGTAGCTCTAGTTCTTGCTTTGCATAGCGGTATTCCTTGTAGAATATCCAGCACCTTATTCGATAAGGAAAGGTCTGAGATCCTTCCACCGGGAGTGACCTCTTTAGCGAAACTAGCAGATGCTACAACCCTCGATTTGTCTTTTGATTGTTTCTATAGTTTTTGCTTTGCATAGTTATTTATGAAATATCCTGCACCTTATTCGATAAGGAAAAAGCCGAGATCCCTTCACCGGGAGTGACCTCTTTAGCAAAACTAGTAAAAGCCTCAAAAACACTCCTTTACAAAATCACTCGATTCTACAACGAGATCAAGTTCATTACGCAAAAGGTTTTCTTAAAAACCTGTCGTAGCCCTCCGTCATTTCAGATAAGTAATAGTTGGTATTCGTGTTGCGTTTGTTGACCTCTGTCAAGGCGTAGTGTGCGGTAGCTGATTAGTGTTTATCTGCAAAGCATATGATGTGATTGATTTAGGGTAGTCATGCGACCTTGTTGACCTCTGTCAAGGGTCGTGCGGGTGGGTTTATTTCAATCATAAAATGACGGGTTGAACTTGACTAGCAGCCTATGGTTTGTTGACCTCTGCCAAGGTCATAGGACGCTTGGGGCAAAACATTATCGGGAATTTCAAGTGTTGAAATTTGCAATGAGATTGCATACCTTCTATGAGATAGTTGGATCCCGATACCCACTGCGAGTAAGAGTTACTCCTGGGAGAGTTTTACACATTACAATTAGCCGATCCAGTAGGTGTTTAGAAAGGTGTTAACAGGGTTATGCCCCTGGAAAAATGAGGTTTATTTTAATTAGGTCCGTGCGAAAGCACGGGGAACCTCCCTCAAAGTACCGACACTGGCCTGGCCGAAAGATTGGCGAACTTGTAGGGTGTAATTAATCCCGGCCGGTCTTTCCTTTTAGGGTTTGAAGGAAGATTTGACTAAAACAGTGGGAGCTATCATGATTAGATAAAATAATAACCAATTTAATCTTGCAAGAGTATACGCTGAGTGTTTTCTTCTCTCTCTCTCTCCAGGTAGCGACCATGTCAAGCCTTAATCAAGATAATAATATGAATGTATTGACCCACCCGCTTGTTATACTGAGCTGGGGAACGTTAGTCCCGCTCCAACTTATAATTTTTATAAGACCGAGCAGGAAATAAGGGATTACCAGGATTCCCGTGCCGTCCAAACGAAGAAAGTGCATGATGATGCATCTTCTTCGGGTATGTTCATTACCGAGAACTGTTTCTCAGTATCCTCTACGTCCTGAGTATGAGATACCGGATCAGGATCTCATATATGTAATCCGTTACATGGGCTACAGACAGGTAGAGTATTGGGAATGGGTGATAAGTTTCAAGAGTTGGAAACGGTGCAAGTATTGCAGTCAAGCTTGTTGGCAGTTATCACCCTGTATTACCAAATACATTGATTCTGAACGAACGTTATTAGATACCGAACCTGATATACAACATCATATCAGTCTCTTTATTTAGTAAAGAAGGATATAATTTTGTATTGTTGGATAATATTTTGAACATTTCCTATATCAAGAGTTGATCGGATCATGCACGTTATCTAATGACATATACGTTCTAAATCAAACCACAGTTCTTAACGTACAGAACGCACACAAGAGGAAGAGTTCAGAAATGAACGAATCCTTCTTAATGCATTGTAGACTAGGTCATATCAATGCGACCCGACTAGCTAAGTTACATTAAGATGCATATTCAAATCAGTCTGAATTTACATCTTGTAAAACTTGCCAGTCATGTCACAAAGATAAGATGGCCATAACTCCGTTTATTGTAAACAGAGAAAGAGTTAGTGAACTCTTGGGATTGATACATGATGATGTATGTAAGTCCCCTGTCTACACATGCCAGGACTGGTTCTCTGTACTTCATTACATTCACTGATGATCTCTCAAGATTCGGACATATATTCCTGTTGAAACACAATTCTGAAGCTTTCGAGAAATTCAAAGAATATAAGTTAGAAGTAGAGAACCAAAACGGGTATAAGTATTATGTCCTTTGATGTAATCAAGGAGGAGAATACTTGAGCACGGAATTCCTAGACTATTCTAAAAGAGAATGAGATTCTCTCAGCATTACTCCTCCGAATACACCACAACACAACGGTATATCGGGATGGAGCAATCACACCGTACTAGATATGGTGCGCTCTATGATGAGTACTACTGAGTTTCCTATTTCTTTTTAGGGAGTTATGCACTTGAGAAGCTGCATATCTATTGAATAGGGTTCCAACCAAATCAGGAGCCTACCACTCCATATGAGATATGGAATGGGAAGAGCCTATGTCTTAAGCAAGTTAAGATTTGGGGTTGTTCGGCCTATGTTTAAAAGCAAAATCCGGATAAGCTCGAGGCAAGGTCAGTTCTGTGGAAGTTTGTTGGATATCCCAAGCATTCGCAAGAGAATATCTTCTACCACACCGAGGAACAAAAGGTGTTTTGTTTCTCAGCATGCCACCTTTTTAGAAAAAGAATTTCTTATGAAGAAGTTAGTGGTCATGAGGTAGAACTGGAAGGAGTTCCAGCTATACAAACTACAGCTGATGATTTGGTAGAACCGGAGAATTCAATAGTTCTCGACGAACCTCGACCTCTCCGCCGATCTGGTAGGGTTCCTCATCCGCCTGAGAGATACTTCGGTTTTCTCAATGACAGTAGGAGCAAGGATTGCATCATGAGATGATGACCTAACTAGTTTCGAGCAGGCCATCAAGAGTGGCGACTCTATAAGAATGGCTGGATGCTAAGCGATCTGAGATGGAATCCATATACACCAACAGGACTTTGGTTGCTATATCTGAAAGGTTAAATCCCCATCAGGAGCAAGTATATCTTGAGAAAATTACTTGGTGTAGATGGAAAAGTTGAGACTTTCAAAGCTAGACTTGTTGAAAAGGGTTTTCGTCATCAATCATGTGTGGTTTATGATGAAACCTTTTTCTCCAGTAGCTATGCTTAAGTCCATCCGGATCCTACTTGCCATTGCTACATACCATGACTAAGATATCTAGCGGTTGGGTGTCATGACTGCTTTTCTAGATAGTGATTTAGAAGAGAGCGTTTATAAGTATACGGCCAGAGGGCTTCGTAGACAGTGGGAGCAGCGGAAAAGTGTGCAAGTTGCTTTACAGGTTAAAGCGGGTACGCGGAGTTGGAACATCTGTTTTGATGTGGTAGTCAAAGAGTTTGACTTCATCAAAAGGGTAGATGAACCTTGTATATACAAAAAGGTAGTAGAGAGTATGGTGGTCTTCCTCGTATTGTACGTGGATGACATACTCTTGATAGGAAAAGTGTTTCTTATGCTGCACTCGGTCAATCTCCTCTTATCAAAAGGATTCTCCATATAGGATCAAGGTGATACCTCGTAAATCCTGGGTTTTGGATCTATGAGATAGATCCAAGTGGATGTTAGGATTCGCACTAGGTGTAGTGAGATGGTATCAATTGATCCTGGGAAGAATCACTGGATAGTTTCCAGGGTGATAAGGTTGACTGAATGTCAGTCTCAGGCATTGTCTTTACCCTCAGTGGAGGGACGGTATGTTGGAAGAGTTCCAAGCTAGATACCGTGACATACTAGATGATAAAGGTTGGATACATCGCTACCAACGATGCTACCAAAGAGGCAGTCTGGATGTATATTAGTTCATGAGATGAACTTCGTTCCTACTATTGTGTGGCAATGGAGTTGTGGCTTATGCCTAGGAACCCCCGTCCCATCAGTGATCCAGACATATTCTAAGGCAGTATCACATGATCATGGAGATGGTTGATCTCCAGGAAGATCGAGGATAGGAGAGAAGACTCAGAAGACAACACGACGGCTCCACTCATAAAGGCCTTTTCCCAAAAGATATTTTTATAGGATGGTTGTGTATGAGATACTACAATCACTGCTGATTGTTGGGTATTGGATACTACAACAGATGGCCCTAGTGCAAGTGGGAGATTGTTAGTTATATGTATGCCCTAGAGGCCATTACTGTACATATGATGTATATTGTAGTGGATGCTTGGACATATATAGGGAGGACTTTCTTGCTCGACATGATAGTATGCTATCTGGTTGCTCTTTATCTTAACATGTACACTTATTGTCTCTCTATTACATGTTGATAAAGCCCTTAGGATTTGTACTTGACTCCCAGGATTATGATGCAGATCATACTAGTGGGGACAAGGTAGTCTCTAAGTACATCCTTCAAATGTTCCTAGTCGTGGGTGTATCGAGACAGGGCATCGATATACCAGAGTAGACTTGTGTGTAGCTTCTCGACCCATTTAGATGGGCGATGGATGATCCCATATCCATTGGTGTTTGACATCAGAGATAGTATACGGGTGCTCAGTGGAGACTAGGTACACTGTACGGACTCGCCGAGAACTCCCAGATAGTATTATACCTCACGTCAGATGACAGTTCTCTGGTGACACTGGTACAGGTTGGTCTGTAGACCCGAGATCGTCATAGAGTCTTGTGTGATTCCCACTGTGCTTTGATTTCTACCTTACCATGTTCAAAAGAACGTGCAAAACGGTGGCTTTTGGGTACAGTCCCGAGTCACATGGAGGCAATGAGCGATAGGAGGGGTTTCGTCTCTCCCGATATTGGGGGTTGATGTTGCGCTGTGCTCGATTGGCTATAACAGGAAGTCCCTGGCCAGGGATGATTCAGATATATACTGGTAAGTGTTATCAGTAGTTTCTCGACCGGTTATGAGCCTCATATCGGCACGACTTATCGAGTTACTGGGGTCTGACGTTAACCACCCCTAGACGAGATATGTGACATATCAGAAGAAGAGACCGGACTGTACGGTAGTGTTACTGATTGGATTCGCAGGAGTGTGAGCAGGCTTGCTTGTTGATTTTCTAATCGCTCAATACTCGAGTAGCCGTTACGTTTGGCAGACCGCTTGCGGCTTGTGGTTGTTTGATATGATCATCACCTACTGTCGGCGTATTGACGAGTCTTTAGAGTCCTACACAGAGGTTTTCTGGCTCAAGCGAAACGGAGTAGGAGTACATATGTGATATGTGCGGGACCGAAATCAATACGATATGTGATACCGTATTATATTCTTACGATATGTGACATCGGTCGGTTATATGTGATATAGCCGGGTTATCGGATCAAGTGTTGATTCGATAAGTTGTTGCATATGATATTAGTCGGTTATATGTGATATAGCTGGATTATTAAATCAAGAGTTGATTTGATAATCTAATGTATAATTATATATTTGATATATTAAGTTGTATTAACTAATATTCATTCACTTAAGATTTATTTTCTCACTTGATGTGCACATTGTATATATGTGATATGTATATTTGTGTACATGATATGTGTCATTCTTGATGATACATGCAACAAGGGTGTGTGTATGACTTACGCCATGCTTGCTTTAATGTAAGGTTTTTAATTATTTAAGTAATTCAAAATTGATGGAATTAGTCATGCGTGAAGCTTGTAGAAGCTTGTAGCATTCTTTGATTAAGTCTACAAGTTTTGTTTTACTATATATATTTATAAACCTAACCATTATAGCTAGTCATGGTTAACTCTCTACAAACGTTAGTATATGATACTAACTCACCATGGTTGACATTCTCTACTTAAGATTTAGTCATGAGTTCATTCTTCTTCTTCATCATCAAAAGAAAACGCTCACTAGGTTTTTTCTAAGTGAAGAATTAGTGTGAGAAAAATAAATCTAAAGTGAACCCACTTCCTACTTCATCATCCTCTACTACTTGTCATTTAGTATAGGGTGTTTGCTTCACTAATTCCATAATTAGTTAAGAGATAGCTTGGGTTAGTGTCTCCTCGATGTAGATCATCTTCGGCCTCGAAGACTTCGATGCAAGCTTATTCATTTCTTCATGGGAGCCTCTCTAGAGTCCGGAAGTTCATGATCGCAGCAAAAGGACTACTATACGGAGCTAATGAAGTGAAGGACCGGTCTACAAAGGTTGTATTCCTTGTTCACTTTAGTTGCAAAGTTGTTTGCATTCCATTCCGTCACATTTTCTAGTAACGATTCTAGGATTAGGGTTAGCTAGAACGGCAAATTTTTGAAATTGACATGGACGATGCCTCCCGAAACCTTACTGCCGTGTTAAGCAACCCTGCAAGAGAGAGATGATGTGGATAGTCTAAGAATTGAGGAATTTTTTTACTTTTCTTTTTCTTTTCATTTGAATTTAGCATTTCATCAGTGAGAATGAAAATTTATTAATAATTAACGTTTATGTGTAAATTTTCATTTAAAGGAGAATTTATGTGTAAATTTATAAATAATGAGGGTGTATGTGTAAATTTTCATTTGAATGCCTTATTATTTTTGTTTTTTTCTTAGATGAGGTGGAGGCATTAGGAGGAAAGTTTTTTTTCTCTTTTATATTTAAATTTTGAAGAAAGGAGATCGAGAAACATTTAATTTTTTGTTGTCTTTTTCTTTGAAGTTGATGATGTGGAGGCTTGAAGCGTGAGAATTTCTCTCCTTTTTTCTAAAAAAAAAAGAAGAGAGATGGACCTCTAACCAAAAGGTATTTGCATTATATATATATAAACTGCATTTTTATTTTTTACTTGGCTAATTGAATTTGCATATCTCCATCTAATTTCTAATTGCATGAACAGGACCTTAGCATGCAGTAATTTAGATACCTGGGAGATAAAACATAAGTGTTGATTTTATTTTATTTTTTCTGATGGGCTTTTATTAGTGATATTATGTAATGTTAATTTATTTCCATTTGTTTATTTATTGTGCGACAAAATTATAGTTAATGACGCAACTAAAGATAGAAATAGACCTAAACAAATATAAAGAGAAAGAACAATTAATAACGATATGTTAATTGTTAAATTAAATGAAAAGACGACCTTTCAGCAGACCAAAATGAAAAAGAAGGATTCATACACCCAACCTAAAATTTTGGGACGAAAGCTTGTTTTATTTACCGTGCGGGAATGATTATGTCACAATGTACATGGTATGACATAAGTGTTGACAAAATCAATTGTTATCAATTCGTTTCAATCTGAGAGAATCAACATAAAACCGAAGGCAATTTAATCATTTACTAAAATAAGTTCAAGAAACATTACACATATTCAGGAACTTCAAATTATTGGTTTTGTACATATCTGCAAAGAATTAGCAGGGAGAAAAAAATGGGGATACTAATCACCTGAACAAATTAACAAATGGGTATAGACACATGTACAACCCAGCTTCTTCTTTCCATCTTTTCTTCTGTTCCCCTGTAGATTAGCTACCATAGTGACTGAATTGCATTCAATATGTGATGGCAATCTAACTCCACCATCAAATCATTCTCAGAATCAACCTTCATCCTTACACAGCTTAAAGGTTTTGGGTGTTCATGTTCTCTCTCAGTTGAGGATCGCGTGGTACTCGTGGGCTTGGAGATCGCGAAGAGCTCTCCTGGAGTAAACAGTGATGATAATGGTAGCAGCAATGGTAGCACAAAGGCCTACCGAGTCGCAGATGAGCTGCTGCATCGAGAGGACTCCTCCTTTGTTGGTAGCGTCCGCCCAGCTCAGAATCAGTTTCCCACTGTTATTATAAGCGAATTAGTATAAAATATAATTCAGCAGGACCATATTACCATTAGCATAACTGATTAGTTTATACCAAAGAGCATAATGGAAGTATGCATGCTTGTGCATGTGACTTTTAGCCCGAAGAGGGCAGGTTGCTAAAAGTACCTTGAGGTAATTTTGCGGGCCGACGCTATTGTCTGAAGCAAAATAGTATACCTGCTGGTATTACTAGTACCGGTATACCAGTCAATACTGACGGTTATACTAGGGTTCTATTTTACATTAAAGCTTTTAGTATCATTTTATTTGAAGCATATATTGCATAGGGTTAAAAATAATTTTTTTAGACGGGTTGGGGATCATGTCCCGATTCTGTTATCAGATGGGTTGGGGAAGGACGTCCATAGACCGAGGAAATTCGGTTTTGAGAAGATTTGGCTATGTGATGAGGAAGCAAAACATGTAATCGTGGAAAACTGGAAACATCCTACAAATAAATGGGATCCAACAAGTAACTTAATGGCAAAGTTAGCCAGATTGAGGGAGGTTCAAAAAAGTTGGAGCAAGCGGTAGGCGATGTTAAAAGAGATATGGAAGGAGGACCTCTTATGTTACATAGAACAACGAGAACGGTTAGAGGGTAGAGAGCTACAGCAAGGGGAATTTCTTCAATTAAGATGTTGGAAAATGGAGATGAATGATATATTTACAAAAGAGGAGAAGAAATGGTGTCAAAGGGCTAAAAGAAGGGGCGAAAATATGGCATACTTTCATAAGCTTGTAATGAAAGGAAAAGGATGAACGCCATACACAGAATTGAGGACAATGGCCAGGAAATCGTGGAACATGAGGAGATTGGCAACGTTTTCCTAAAATACTATAAAGGTTTGATGGGAACGGCAAGGATGGAGAGCTGGACACTGATCAACAATTTTTAGGAGGAAGCCGAAAAGACCACCTTAGAGGAAAATGAAGAGTTGGAGATGGGATTCACTGAAAAGGACTATCGGGCGGTTAAAGAATTAGGAGCAGACAAGTCATCCGGACCGGACGGATTCTCAATGATGTACTATCAAAGTTTCTGGGAAGTAGTGAGATGACGTCATGCAGGTTTTTGATGCCTTCTTTATGGGACAACTCAACTTGGAACGATTAAACTGTGCGTCAATGATCCCTGTCACAAAAAAAAGTGTGGCAACTTACATGAAAGACTTCAGACCAATTATTCTCATCAACCGCTCCACCAAGATAGTATCAAAAGTCCTTGCTAATAGACTGTGTTCGGTATCGGGACGAATTGTGGATGAGGTACAAACTGGCTTTCTCGCAGGAAGGAGTATAATGGATGGAATAGCCATAACCCAGAAAGTAATTCAGGTGCTAGAAGAAGAAGAAAATGCGGGTAAATCCTTAAGCTAGATTTTGAGAAAGCCTACGATACCGTCAACTGGGGTTGTATTCTAGAAGCCTCAAGGCTTCAAGGCTTCGGAAGGAAATGGGTGGAATGGATTAAGCTGTGGCTATAGTCCGCTTCAGTTTCGATCAGCGTCAACGGCTCAGATTTGAATGAATTCAAGTGTAGAAGGGGCTTGAGACAAGGGGATCCACTATCACCGCTCATCTTTACAATCGTGACGGACGGGCTTTCCAATATGATTAGCAGGTGCAAACGTAAAGTCTTTATTACCCGTGTTTTAAAAGCGTAAAAAGAAAAGCGGCGTAGTCGAGGAGCCAAAACGTTAAAGCGCTTAAACGGCCGCTTAGAAATCAGAACAGAAGTGTTTTATCAATATTCATTTTCTTGTCAATAAATAATGATTCTCATTACGTTCTAACTATTTTATATTGCTTTTCTACTAGCAAATGTCTAAATTTAACCCAAAATTTAACAAATTTGCTTAGACAATATATTATTTGCTAAAATATGCTCAAAAATTCAATGCAAAATTGATTTTTTCTTACAATTTATTAGCTAATATAATACTTATAAACTTTTCGATTCCTAACATCAAGCATCATAGCTCAAATCAGTAAAAATACTTTAAAAATTTATTAAAATAGTATAATTGTAGCTCGAAACCAGATGAAGTAAAAATCGAATTAGAATTTTAAGATCGAAATTCAAAAACTACTCAAAATCTAAATAGAAAACTCAAGAATTGCTCGAAATCGATTTAGATCTCGACTTCTTGAAGTTGATAAGCCTAAAATTTTGGAGTTTTGAAACCCAAATCCTGAAGTGTCTTAAAGACGGCTCGAAAACCGTGGGATTTATCAAGTCGAGCACGAAGGATAGAAACAACGCGGAAAAGGAGAAAAAGAAAATATGGAATGTTGTATTAATTGGTATTTGTGTATTCCTACTTCAATAACAATACTTATATACCCTTTATAATACTTATGAGGTGTATACATCAATAAAATAGGTTATACAATATCACCAGCTTTAGCGGGATAAAGCGGAGCAGCGAAAACCGCTCGGCAGCTTAAGCGTTTAAGCGGCCGCTTTTTAAAACACTGTTTATTACAGGTTTAGGACCAGGATGAGACAAGGATACAACAATTAACTTACAATACGCTGATGAAACATTATTATTTAGGAAGTTTAGTATGGACAAAGCAGTCAGGCTTAAGTTTATTCTTTATTCTTTTAAGCTATGGTCGGGTCTAAAGATCGACTACGACAAAAGTGCAGTAACGACACTAGATATGGACCCCGAATGGGGCACATATTATCTCAGGTATCTTTAACTACAAAATAGAAGAGTTCCCGATTAAATATCTGGGCCTACCCTTTAGACCGGGAATGTTAAAAATGGACAATTGGTCTCCGATGATAGATTGTTTCCAACGTAAATTGAAAGGATGGAAAGAAAGCTACCTCTCGTTGAGAGGTAGAATGGCGTTGATAAACTCTGTGCTACCGGCCCTCCGGATTTATTATGTCTTTCTACCTCTTACCAGCATAGGTCATCTAAAGGATAGGTACCATTAGAAGGAGGTTCCTTTGGAACGAGGAAGCGAACGTTTAAAAGGTTATCACCTGGTGAAGTGAAGTCCAGTATGTACGGCAAAGGAGGAAGGGGTCTAGGTATTAAAAATCTCAGGGATATGAATAAATCTCTGCTTGGAAAATGGTGGTGGCAATGGGTGGGACAAAAGGAGATTGGCTAGGTGAAGACTATCGGAGCAGCTTATTCTAACAGAACGGGGGCTACAAATGCAACAGGGAAGAATCTGGGGACGACATCAGGATTTTGGAAAGATGTTGAATCGGTTAAGGAGATGTTTTCAAGGTGAAGGCTTCACGCTGGAGAACGGGAGACGAATTAACTTCTGGCAGGACTACGGGTGTGGGGATACTACACTCCAGAATAAATACCTCCGGCTTTATGCGCTGGTGAAAAACTCTAATGCCTCCGTAGCACAGATCTTGAGCCACTAAATAGTGGTCGAGATTTAGAAGAGCATCATCACCGTCTGAAAGGACAGAACGAAGGAATCTTATTGACTTTCTGCAGGATTGGAGGCCGATTGAGGAAGAGGCCGCGGACCGGATGAGATGGAGATAGAGCTCAGACGATACCTTTTTAGTAATATCTTTCTACCGAGTGATGGGCTTCGGAGTAGAAGACCACTTTGCCCCGATACTTTAGGAGATCAAGGCTCCTTTAAAAGTCCGGGTGTTTTTATGGCTTACAAAAACGCGATTCTTACGAGAGACAAACTGTTAAAAGAGGAAATGGCTAAGGCCCGCTTTATGCTCTCTTTGTGGGGTTAATGAAGAAATGGTTGATCACTTGTTTCTGGTGTGTCAGGTTACCATAGCGATTTGGGTTAGGATCCAAAAGGCTCTAGGTTGGCAATCCTTGCCTAACACCAACCATGACATTTAGGGTGATTAAAGGTTAGAGTGTAATAAGGGGGTAGATTTGCCTTTTGGGGATATTTGGATGTCAGCCACATGTTGGCTGATCTGGAAAGAAAGAAATGAGAGGATTTTTAATGATGGATCTAAAACTGTTCCAGGTATTGGTAACCAGATTGACTCAGTAATCATGTTTTGGACTGGTGTTGCTCCTAAGGGCACAAGGAAAAGAGCGCGACTGTACCTTGGAGGTCATGAGGACACAAGACCTTCAGGGCGACAGGACACAGAGGACTTACCACAGTAGGACCATATACAGATATGCAGGCATGTTGAGACTTAAGAGTTGGGCATGGGACTTGACTTGGCTTGACTCGCCTTGTAGTAGCACATGTAGGTGCTTTGCTCTTGGTGATGGGTTGTGACCCGTTTTGTTGATCTGGACATTTAAATTTTTGTTGATTGGGATTTGTTCCCCAGTTTGGAGTGTATGGGGTATGTTCCCTTTTACTGTACTGTCATACTCCATGTTTTTTTTTCAGTTGTATGCTTGTTTCGTTAATTTTCCATTAATGAAACGCGGGGGCACTAGCTTCTGTTTCAAGTCAAAAAAATATTTTTTTTTACCATATTATATTAGTTGTAAATATTCTTAACTGGTTTACTTACCTGACCGATATACCGATATATACTGATTTTTCAAACATTTGATACGTAACATGGCTAAGATGTGAGTATGAATAAAAAGAACATACTAACAAATTTAACTAAAATAGGCAATTTTCTTCATTCTAGAAACTAAAATATCTAAATCCTTTTATATGTTTCCACTAATGAAAAAAGCACCACATATTTACTAAACATAGGAACATTACTGAATATGAAAATATTATGTCTTGCATCTCAATACTCAGCTTTTGTACTATTATGTTAGGCATATTTAACACATTCTAAATCATCATATAATTCACCACGTTGAATGAAACTATTATTCCTTTCCATTAAGATCAGCGAAATATCTTGATTTTATCAACTTAAGAAATTTATAGTTAAGATATAAGATGATTTTATGTTCTTCCTTATTTTTTCCATTCTGTTTGATAGCTTTTTAACAAAGTAAACAATACTGTTTGATCATATTTTAGTATTTAAACATTTCTCTCAACCTTTCTTTTATTATTTTGATACGAAATTCTGTGCTATGAAAACAATTGGCTAGTTTATTTTTTTTCAATTATTCTTTATTTTTTATTCAAATATAATTTTCTTTTCATCGACTACTAGCCCATGTGTTTATTTTCCAAATGTTCAGCTTCGGTCTAATTTTTAGATAAATTTATTTGGTTAAATCCTACATTATTAGCTCTCTTTTTTATAGTCCATTCTACAAAAACACAATCTTTTTTCCTAGCATTTTTTCTCCTTTTCGAAGGATTGTTGGGTCGTGTTAGTCATTATATGAATTTTAGGGGTAACGATTATGTATAAGAAGAATTCTTTGACTTGCAGGGAAAATTGCATAAATGGTTTTATCTTTCTCTTCTATTTTGTTACTCTAATTTTTTGGTTTTGGTGAAATTTAAGCTTGCTTTTCACCATTTTAGCTTGCTCAATTTAACTAGATATTGTCACCACCTTTCTTAACTATGCTTGGGATGAAGTCTCTATTGTGTATTGTCACCACCTTTCTTACTAATGTGAAGGATATGAACAAAACAAAATATATCCCAATATATCTACTTAATACTGAATTTATTTTGGATTTTATCCTTGTTTGTCCTTGTCGTTTTCTTTCTATATTTGGATCTGAGAGGTAAGCAAATCTTTCACTTTTCATTATATTCACACTCTTGATTTATTGATTTTCACACATTTGAACATATTCAAGTATTGTTCTTGAGAGTTCTTTTCTTTACCCCTTTTGGGAACAAAAGGCATAGCTTCTTTTACCTAAGGTGGTTGTGGTCTTCATTCGATGTTAGCTAATAGCTATGTTACTATGTACTTATGTTGAAGAGCATTTGAGTAAGAATATACATAACATTCTAGATTAAACATGAATTTTACTTTTGCATGCACTAAGTGTGTTCTTAAGTTACAATCAGAATAGCATCAGGTTTAATGGAGAAAATCATAGGTTCAATAACGATTAACATTGTATGTTACGAGTGAATACTTGTGATTTTGTTTGTCATGAGTTTCTGACCTGTATATTGTAAGGAAAGCCTCATGCGCAGTCCCTGCTAGAGAACCACATATGTAAGGACCATACTTCACATTTGTAGCCACGGCTGCATAATTGAAAAGTATATACGGAAATGGAGAAACTCTTATTAAGGCGACGGCTCGAAATTGATGAAACCAATTTCCCTCTCCAGCCAGTCTAATGACAGCTGATTTTTCTGGATATTTCTTCAGCAAGTTCTGCACAAAGTCACAACAAGAATAAATCGAGCGCTACAAATATATTGTCCGGTCTTACATGAGAAAGGAGAATGGACTCACATGTATTCTACTACGGAAGAGAGAGCCAATGAAAAATGGCAATGACATGCCTATACTTATCCCTGCCATAATCAGCAAAAATCCATACCCATAACCAAATGTAACTCCAGCTAACCACATACTTGGTGCAGAAGGTAAAAGTAGAGAAGGAAATGTTGCAATAGAAGCAAAAAGTAATAATGCAAGAATTGGTCGTCTAAATGTTGATGTTTCCCAGTCTAAGATTGGTACAACAACCTGCCAAGGGGGGAAAAACTAAGTCAAAACCATGATATGAGCATCTCAAGTGAAAAACATAGAACTGCCATAGCTTAACAAACATATCTGAAAAAGAATGTCAGAAGGACAATAATCAACAGTGGATTTTGCTGAATTGACACAGAAAAATAATAAAAGCTACAAATGCTAACTAAGTCAAAGGTCTAAGTTTATTTAAATACCTAATGTGAAACTTATGAAGTCTGTATACTCTAGGAAAAACACCAATCATATATCCAGTTTATAGTACAAAAATGACACTCCTTAAAATCCACCAATGTCTAGGGAGATTACTAGAAAAACGACACTCCTTAAAATTCACCAGTGTGTAGGGAGATTAACTGTCACCCGATGGTTACACGCAAGATACATGGCTTAGTCCTATAATAACATAACTCGTGATCAACATATGCTACTCTAATTTACCCCTAACCCACTTAGCCTCTTAAACCCTCTAGAGGCCTAATTGGTCATTCTTCTTTTTCTCGTTTTCTTTCAATTAGTTGTATTTGGAGATAAATTTTTTTTACTATATATCCGTATCACTATGTTTGTTCATAACTTAATAGTTTTAAAAAATAAATTCCAGAACATTAATACCAATTCTGGATTTCTCTTGTTTTCTTGTAATATAATACCATTGTTCTCTAGTACTTCTCATAATCTCATTTTACAAGACATTATTGAATGCTCTAAATTCAATTTTTATCTATGCCTTAGAGTAAAACATATTTCTTTCTAAAATAAATATCATCTTCCCCTTACTTCTCCATGGGGTCTAGGAACGTGGTAAGCCCACCTCTTATTTATAGCATTATGGGCCATGGATTTGATACTAATTAAGAAACAGTTGACTTCATTGAGTCAACAACTTATCATAAAACTTTGTCAAATCACGGAGCCTTGCTACATTGCTACCCACATTCTGATCGGAAAAGGTGTAGATGATGATTGCTATACTATAGTTCCTAGCACATATGTGTATATATGCATATGTGTATATATGCATCTATGTACAATGTTTATAAATGCATCTTTTCTTCATATGTATGTTTTACCTCTTTTTCCAGCTCGGTTAGAATGTCATAAACAATTAAACACCTTAAAACTTCCGTATTTATATGCCAAAATATAGTAGATTCTACAGATACTCCAAATCTCTAGACCTAAGATTGAGATAGCACTAAACAGCCTACAAGAAACCATGCCCCGCAAGCCAAGGAAACAATCATATAAAACTTCATCAGAATCTTTCATATCCTCCTGTCTAACAAAGTATATGTACCATAAATCGCTAAACCACAAACGAATAGTGATTTGGAACGATCGTTCCAAATTCGGACACATTAGCGCTTCGGATTGGAAGAATCACTGTTCCGATCAAAACTGAAGTTAAATGGGGCATATAATAGGGTTTTGGTTAGATATTACTAAAATGTATTTACTTTTTAGCAAAAGAAATTGAATTATATTTATATATTATACATAAATACACACACATACATACAAATGGTTCAAAAACATTTTCTTTTTTAGACGTATGTTTTTCCATCCCATATAAGCATATGAAAGAAAACTACCCTTGAAGGACCGCATTCCACAACAAATGACATTTCACGTTCCCATTTTCGTTTTGTGTACCAAAACGTTTCACATTCCAGGTAACATTGAACAAGTAGTACCAAGAATTCTCCCTAACCGTTCATATCCTTTTTCGGACGTAAGTCGTAACAATGAAGCTCCAACAGAAGACAAACATAATAAAGCTGTATTTCTCCCTTCACCAACTCATAACCTCATTGTAGGTCTGAAAATAAGCATCAACACAGTTTTCCAGCCATTACCAATATTTTAAATTCCGGCCATAGCGGCCGTAATAGCGCTGCTATAGCATTTTAGACCCTCAGACGCTATACGGGATGCACCGGTATGGTTTTATAGTGGGCTAGGACATAGCGGCCGTCATGGCACCCGCTACCCGCAATATTTGTAGTATAGCGGGCTCCGCAAATGTGATTCTATCTTCGACTACGATGTTGATGGAGATGATTGAGTTTGCTTTTATGATACTTGATTATTTGTTGAAAACTTATTTTATTTTGTTTTTTTGAATTATGATGCATGAAACTTATGGTTGTTTGCTAACACTTTTGCATTTTGGTTTTGGATAATGATGATGATTGTTCCTTTTGTTTTGAATATTGATGTGTATGAAAACTTATGTGAAATGTTATTTAATCTAATTCTATAATGAACTTCATTCCATAGCACCTGTAGAGCCATTTATATATAAAGTCTGCTATCTGATATCCGCCACGAAACCCCCCGACCGCCATGGACCGCCATACGTGATTTACAACCTTGGCCATTACAGATATATTTCCAAATTCTGAGACCTTTCTAATGACACGGATCATAGCATTCGGGGTAAATTACAGTAAAATGCCCTTAACCATCGCCCTTTTCCCCTAAAATACCTTAAAGTTTATTTATTACAGCAAAATACCTCAAAAGTAGCACTGAAGGTACTTCAATGTAATTCACCCTAATTCTAATATTATGCCGATTCTGGATTGAAAAGGTGTAACTTTGTGACTGCAAATCACTCAAATTGAGGAACAATTACCAAAAAGAATATCACCTTATGAATAAGAAGAGGGCCAGCATAGAGGATCACAATAGCAGCAACCGCCATCACCAAAACGAACAAAGCGACCGCCTTCATCCACCAGCAGCAGCAGCTGCTGCTGCTCCGCTCCTTCGAGCAAGATCGAGCCTTTCTTATAGGGTTCTCCCCCTCGAATCCCCCGATCTTGGCGTAAGAATCACCGATCCCATTCTCCATCCCCAGATCGTGATCCAACGATTATCACTACATCGATGGTTCCATTGGATTGAGATCTCAAATGAAAATTTGAAGAAGAAGAAGAAGCGAACGCATTACTGTTGCTTCCAGGCTTCGATTTGGAGAAAGCGTGAAGTTTGCGGAAGGGATGTTAGCAAGGATCAAAGTTGCAAAAAAAATTGGAGATTTGGAGAGATATATTTAAAAATCGAGATGGAATTGAAACACAAGGAGAACCAAAAGGGTGAGAGTTCTATATGTTTGTCGCGCGAACGTGAACGAGTTCATGCGTTATCCTTTTTCAATGGAGCAAAATTTTAGGTATTGGGCTTGAAATCCTATAGCAATCCATCAATGATACAAAACGGTAGATCTCGTCAACACAGTTAAAATGATAGAAATCTATCAGAATCCATCCAAGAGATATATCTTTGATATATCTAAAGAAAACATAAACCCACCCTCTTTAATTATGCATTCGGAGCCTTCGTCATATGTTAAAGGAAGAAACGCGAGCTGAGAAGCCTTCATTAGACTGAACAGAACAAAATAGTTAAGTGAATATACATTAGTATTCACTTTGTTTCGTTGAATCCTAACTCCTCATGATGCTCCACACTTTAGTATTCATTTTGTTTCTTCAATTAAGCAGAATGCAATTAGCATCTCGCAATCTCTCTAATTCTTCCATGATAACAACATCTACTAATTTCATTTTGGTTTGCTTTACTTATCTCCTATGTTATTTATAGTGAATGATAGCATTGAATCCTCTATACATTTTTTTCAAGATGAAAACATTGTTCATAAGCATTGAATTTTCTAGTTGACAAAATTAGACCCCTATTTTGGATTCTTATGATTTGAACATAGCATTCAATGGTTCACTTGCATTACTTTATACACTACTAATTTGTTATACGCTAAGTATCGATTTCATAAAATCCATTGAAATTTGATACATCTTTGATTTTCATATTAATAATGGCTAATCTTGTTATTATCATTTCAATTACTTTATAAATATATCTTTTGAATTCTTTAATTAAAATTTTTTTCCTGTTTTTTCTCTGGCTGATGTAAAATTCCGAAAATTCTAATATTTATTTTTTAAAATTATAAATGATATAATGAGTTTTATTAAATACGATAAAATTATTTTAATTGATTTTTCATAAATTGGTATATAAATATAGATATGTTAGTTGTAGAATTAGGGTTAGGTATTATGTCATACTTTTTAAATAAATAAAACTAATACATTTTCTTAAACTTGTTATTATATCATGTTAAGCATGTATTAATAATTATAAATATATTATTTTCTCAAAAATGAAATTAGTGATTTATCACCATAGGCTTGGACACATGGTATGACATGTGTGAGAAGGAGAGATGAGAGCTTGCACATATTATCTTCATTTTTTTTCTTTCTTCATTTTCTTCAAAATATTCTCTTCTTGCTCAAAAATCCCTAAGGCATGGCTGGCCAAAATCTTTTTTTTGCACAAAAATCCCCTTAAGTATTAATAGAAATTGAAGATTTGAAAATTTCGAGAGTTCTTGATTCAAAATTTAGGTAAATTCTACTTCCCTTTTTGTAAACTATGATATTATTTTAGTTATATTTCTACTCATAAATGATAAGTTTTTATGGGATTAATTGATAAATTTTAATGATTTATTTCAAAAGTTTGTACTTGTAATTATGCTCTTTAAATTGAGTTTTGGGCTGGAAAACGGTGACATGTTGGGCATTCGAATTTTTTTGATGACTCTCTATTGAGAATTAGCAATTATGTAAAAACTAAGAAGTTATAGATAATTGGCTCATCTTTTAGGAGGGAAATTTTGGTTAAGTTTTACTGTAAAATGGATTTTCTACAAATTTTTAACCGAGGAGTTTTCAAGCTGAAATTACAGTTTTCAGTGGCTGTTTTTCCCTAAACTTTTTCCCTAAACTTGTAGCAATATTCTGAATCTTTCCATTGACAATTTTGAGAAAATAAAAATTGGAAGTTGTAGATAATTTTGATTAGATATCTGTAGAATTTTTGTTTGCCTCATTTTCTTTAGAAAATTAAGAGATATCATTTTATTACCAAAAGGATGTTTTCTGGACTGTGAAAAATGTTCAGAAATATATTGTAGTTTTCTATCTTATTTCATGTATTATACTTAGAGTTTAGAAAAGATATTTTGGAGTATAAAAGTTAACACATTTATATATATGTAGAATTTTAGTTCGAGACTAAATATTGTGTTTACTATTTTTGATGATTTTCCAAAATAAGCCTAAAATCAGCCATTTTCCGAATTTACATTTGTAAACGATTTGCATTCGAACATTGTATTCTTCCTCGCTACATATTACCAGCAGGATAAATTTAATGATGTGTGTGTCCTAACGTTTGAAGGACTATTGGCGGAGGCGCCCGAGACGTCAATATGAGGAAAAGTGGTCGTAGGATTCGATTAGCATGATTTGTAGTCCGGCAAGTAAGGGGACATCTGCAAATGGGAACTCGGGCGGATGCTGTATAGCACTACTGTAAGTCCACGGTAGCGCCCCGGCCGTCTAACAGACGCCAAATGCGGAACAAAAATTTTTTACAACTGGCGCTATCGCGTACTATAACCCAGATCTGCCATTAAAGCTAAACTAACAAACTACAAAGTGGGAAGAAATGCTATACCGAACGATCCGAGTCCTTCGGTCTTCAACCATCATCCCACGCTTCGTTGCGGCTGCTCCGATCTGCTCGATCTCAAATCTTCTCGTCCAGGTGGCACCACGTCGACGGATCTTTAAATGGGCTCCCGCCTCTGAACCGGGGCAATTCGGTCGTCAAGTTTGCTAAAAGAGACGACCAAGATGATGTAAAGAATGAATAGAACATTTTGTTTCGTTGCGTCCAAAGCCATGGACGAACGGTTAATGAAATTGCCTTTTTAGATCGGATGGAATGAGAAATGAGGCTATCTAATTTCCATGAGTCCAAAACTATATCAATCTTTTTCCAAGCAACCATAATCTTTGCAAATGAGGGGCCGGCCATATTTGAAGAGGGAGGGAGGTGAGTGTAGGAGTGGAAGAGGTAACCATAAGCAAAAAAGAATTAATGCAAAATGGTGACACAACTAACCTAGTCATCCATTCATTAAATGCATATAATGAATCACCTAAACACATCATCAATCATTTAATACAAATGGATGACTCACTAATCCTAGTCACCACATTAAGAAGCTTCCACATTCATCTCAAGAAGAGATAAATCCGTCTTTAACCAAATGTTAAAGACGGGCGATAGAAAACTTGAAACCGGCAACTTCCAAAAGTGATCCTGAAACGAATTTCAGGATAACCCCGTATCAGTATAAACATACCCGCATTTGTTTTATGACCGAATACAAATGCAACTGAGACAAACATATTATATCTACATAGTATAATACTCGGATCCGGCTTAAACCAAAGCCGACCAGTATTATCTGCCCGAAAAATGACACGTGCGAAAACACACGTGCATTTTTCGAACCCTGCCATATTACCATACGGACTCTACAACGTTTCGCCCGAACTTGGGAAACTGTCTGTGGGGGACTCTAATGACTCATCAACACACTGGCACTTGGTATAATCTCTAGCACGTCAGAGGTACTAGCTGTACGTAACGTTTGTCTATGTATTGATTGGAAGGGAAGTTGACGAGCGAACTCATCCATAAACCCTACTGAGCCAAACAGTGACAATATACATACAGTCCGGTTTGTTCGTTTAAAGAGATCACATATCGAGTCTAGGGGGGTGGATAAAGTCAGACCCCTAATAACGCGATAATTCGTGTCGGTATGAAGCCCATCACCATCTGAGAAACTACTGATCCAAATCAGTAATTCTCCACTACCTCGGCCGAGGATTTCTTGTGATGGCCACCCATGCACTGTGCGACATCAACCCTCAATACCGCGAGAGACGAATTCCCGACGATCCGCTCACTGCCTCCATGTGGCTCGGGATTATATCCAAAAAATACCTGTTTGCACGTCTCCTTTGAGCGTGGTAGGGTAGAAATCAAAGCACAGTGGGAACTCACACGAGAAAAAATGACGATCTCAGGTCGATAAACTAACCTGTACACATGTCACCAGGGAACTGCTATCTGACGATATGTATAATACCAACTAGTATGTTCCCGGCGAGTCCTTTCCGGTGTACTCATAACCCAATGAGCACCTGTATACATCTTAGGTGAACCAACTGACACCAATGGCTTGTGAGACCGGCCACCGCCCCTCGTCGGGGTCTCGACTGTATACACTAGTCTACTCTGGAGTATCGATGCCCTGTCTCAAAACTCCCACGATTAGGGACACATTTAAGGATGTGCTTACAAACCCCAGCTCCCATGTATATGATCGCCATCATACTGCTGGTAGTCAAGCAAGAATCCTATGGGCTCTATCATCATGCAATAGTGAACTAAAGAATGTATACGATGATAAAGACAAACCAGATAGCATACTATCATCTCGAGCAAGACTGTCATATCGGTATAGGTCCTCCATCAATCATTGCAATCACGTACCTGCGATCCAATAATTGACTTTGAGGGCACTATATCCAACAATCTCCTACTTGCACTTAAGGCTAATTATTACGATGTCGCATACTCACAGCCTGTGTGATACCGAACACTTAACTCCTCTACTAATCAGTTTCACAAAGCTAGTTTGTAAAACTCTTGTGTTCGAGAAATAGCCTCAGTGAGTGGATCCGCCATGATGTTTCTTTCTATGTCTCTCTTAATCTCAAGTTCACGGAGAAATCCATCTCCTGAATCGAGTAATCCCTGTCTTAGAATATGTCTGGATATTTGATGGGACCTAGTTCATAAATGAACTCCAAATCCAAACTTCTTAGATTGTAGTGATTACTGAACCGAATCAGTATCCAGCACCATGCCTCCCACAGTATCCTCTTGGACCACCTGTCCATAATACTGTCCCTCGTCAGAGGGAAAACTATAACTCTGACAGTCACTCTGTCATAATTATCACCCCTGAAGCCTGGAACGACAATCGTCTCCCGAAGGAGGCTGCCGTCATCAAATCCGTAGAACATGCACTTATGTTCTAAAACTGCTTCCTTATGTTTCTTCAGGATTGGATTAATATAAACATATCGCATCAAGTGCAAAAACAACATCTGGTATGGTACTTGTCATCTCATGATTGACTCAATTGCCTAAGCAAGTGATCTGCCAATCATGCACTTCCCTCTCTCCTTTAGTCTCTAAGACACCTTTAGAGAGGGTGACTCCATCACCTGCAGGTACACCACCATACCAGGAGTCATCTATTCTAAAATACTATTAGAATTTTGTCAAAGTACCCAAATTGGGAAACTACCCAATTCTAGATCTAAAACCATAGATCTAGTAACCAGAATGTCTGATAATACATCCAAATCCTTTGTGGAGAAACAACTGTGTGACTACCAAAGTACAACCGATCGTAGTATAGAAATTTTACTTCCTACTCTGTGTATGTCATCCAAATACCAGGACATCACACCCTACTACCTTCTCAACAGATCCATCCCCTATTTTGATGAATTCAAAACCATGACTGTTACATCAAAATTAGATGATCTTATCTCCGCTATATTTGCTCAAGCCTATAAATAAACATAAGTGTAACGTCTTCAAAATAATAAAATATGATTTTTGGGAAATTTTATAATTTAATATTATTTTAATGAATATTTTAATATTCTGGTATAATTAAATACAGATAAATATGGAAAAATTATGGAAAATTCTAAAATAAGGTATTTTAAGGAATTGCCTCGTTTTCTGTGCATGCCCCCATTTCCTCTAGTTTTGACCCTGAGTATGTCTAGTTTTGACTGATTCCATCTAGGGTGAAATCTGGGTTGATTTTCCTATGTTGGTATATAATTTGGGACTTGTTTTAGCATGGATTTTGGTATTTGGTGATTCATTCCTGTCGGGTGGCGTTTGGACGTCAACGACAAGTGGATTTTGATTGTGTTTACATGCGAGTCGATAGGTTTTTACCTATGCGGGTAGCGTGTGCTATTTTGGTTTCCGATGTGATTTTCATGTGCTTTAGCATTGTGATATACTTGTAGGTACCCCGCGTGATGTTGAGGCAAAGGAGGTGAAGATAGCGACATCGGCTTTGGCACACGAGAAGCAATGTGAGTAGATTTATATCTACGGGGAGAAGTCGGGTGGATGGCGTATAGCACCCCCGCAGTCCGTGGTGATGTATACGAATACGTATACACACGAATATTTATTATGTGTTGTTTAGGGTTATTGATGGTAATAATGATATTTTGATGATAAGAATATATTGGTTTAGTATAGTGCGAACCCTAGAGTAGTGGTTGCACTCACACATACATTTACATACATACTTGCATTCATTCTTTTATTTATTAGAGTGCATATGATGGTGCGTATATCTACACATGGGTATGGGACTATGTGTTTATATACGGGATTTGAGGATGATACGTGGTTTGAGATGATACTTGATGTGAGGCCGTGAGATCGGCGATGTGACATAGCTTGTCTTCGAGGTGCGATATGATAGTTTTAGCGGGCCTTTGGACATGTGCTTTACCCGCATTCATATTTTTATAGATAGTATCGATTTGTACTAGACGTAGAGTAGTACCCCAGATTATGCGATCTGATGATAGTGATACCTGATATGTGATGAGGTACTGTGATATTGACCCCTAACCAACTATTGGGATGCCGTACTACGATCTACCGTACGAGCCGATATTGATGATAGATCCGCACTCATGACTCGAGGATATCTTACGATATGTTATTGAGGCGGGATCACCGACTATCATATCTATATATATTGACTCAGATTAGGCGGTTTCTTACCCCTCCTGTCTAGATTACTTAGTAGACATTAGACTGGACCGAGTCATACCTATTTCAAACTAACGAATCGGGGATATTTTAAAGATAGGCAGAAGGGTCATACGGATATTTTCAAATGATGTATCTTTTCTTAAAACACCGTAGACCTTGTTTTTCCAAAAGCCCTGATTCGTCTTATTTCAAATGGCACCCCTGCATGACTTGTACAGATTGGTGTAGATTCTTTACTTTTGCGTTGATTATTCGATTCCGCATATTCATGCTATTTGCATTGCATCGCTTGTACTGTGGTTATATTTCAGTCATGCTGCTAGGACACCAGCACCATTATCGATGATGCATATGTTCCACGTACACTTGTTGCCGGCTCACACACTCATCATCGATAATTGCCATGTCACTACACTGTAGTACTATTGCATTCAGTATATGATCCTTGCATGACATGATGATATGCATACCTTCCTTTACATGTCGCATACTTCATGCTTTTGATTATACGCATTGAGATATGTTGTTTCTATGATATTTCTGGATTTGGGAGCCGAGAGTGTTTCAAAAGAGAATATGTCATTGCTTTAAAAACCCGGTTACCCTTGATATGATATTTCAGTGCGTCCACCATGTGTTTTCTCGGTGCTGAGAGCGACATGTGAAACCCGAATCGAGGAGTGGATGAGCCGATTGCGGGTACATGGTGGACCCGGTATGGTTCCCCTCGGCAAGATGATCGATGAGCTTTGCCGATTGAGCCTGGAGGCGGGCGAGTACCTACCGGTGATTGGTTGGACCTGGCGGTTATCCGGAGGATACTGACCAGAGTCGATGGATAGATTTGGGCGTCCTGTCGGGGCCGAGGGCCGATACCGCAGACAGAGCCCGCGGGCCGATCCGGACTGACGGAGCCCGATATATGAGGATTTATGTGCCGATGCTGGGCACAGTTTTCATGATGTTTTCGAGTGCCGATGCTGGGCACTCCGGTTCCATGATTTTGACGTGTCGCGAGGGACACGGGTGGGTTATATCCTCATATTTCCATGCACAGGTTTCATGATATTTACTTGCATGATGGTTATTGTCATTGGGTGACGAGTGGACGGGATCCACGTGTGTGCAGATTTGATTACATTGATCATACCTCATATTCATGACATGCTATTACCTGAGGCACTAGCACGAGCACTTGGCATTACACTCATGTAGAGATTACATTGCCAGTTTAGCATGCTTCAGCTTTATTCATATTGAGGTTTATTTATATCTGATCGTATTGACCTAGGATGGGTCATGCATTCGATCTCTGCTTGTAGATATTTTCTATTCACGAGTTGGCAACTCACCCCCGTTGTGCCCCAGTCCTTGCAGGTTTTTGCCGTACAGATTCCATAGCGGCATTTCTGGCACACTGCTTCCTTATGGGTGACTTGCTTAGATAGGTGGGTTCTTTTGTATCAGAATCGCCATTGTTCATGTTTCATTTATTGTATCTAGAATTTCCATCAACTAAAACTTGTTTATTGTTTCAGACTTAGAAAACAGTGTTGTTTTATTTCGACCTTAGAGTCGCGCTAGTAGTATTACGGTTTTCTGGCTGTTTTGAGTTTCTTTTTTTTTTTGGGTTTTGATCCTCGCCCTTTGGCGTTGTATATTATTATTGCTTGCGTGGTTGTGACCGTCGATGGACGAAGAGCTAGCTCCCGCTTTGGGATGCCTTTTATCATTTCATATATATTATTCTTGTTGTACCCCGTTCGGGGCCAGTTTTTACAAAGGAAACTCTGCCGAAATTTTCAGGAAAGGTTACACATTTTAAAAAAATGCATATTCGGCTTAATTATTTAAAAACTTTGATTTCCAAACATGATTTCCTTACTTTTCAAAAACAGTTTTCCTTATTTACTCTTTAAATGGTTTTAGATTGCTGGGCTTTTGGCTTACTTGGATCAGATGGGGTCCTATAGACTTCATATGGTTCAAGGGCCAGTCACGTGCTCTTTCGGGTCGTGACAAAGTTGGTATCAGAGCGCTAGGTTGACCTTGGTTCGAGTCTAAGTTTGACTATGTGGAGCCTAGGGCGTTATCTATATAAGGAACTTAGGCTTGACCTTACGGAACTTAGACTTGGTCGAGGGGGTATTAGACCCGAACTTTCGTCGTGTAGGATGACCCTTGGTTGATGGAATAGGTGACTAAAGTAGAGTGACGTACCGTGGGTATGTTCCGCGGCATACTTACGACACGCCACTCCGCTTAAGAAACCTTAGGTTGTACATTTCCTTGCATTGTGTCATATTCCTTCCTATGATCTATCTTCATCGATACTGGTTATGGTTTTGCTGCCGCGATTGCACGGGCAAAGTGAGCTACGGCTCGAGTTGTCAGCATGAGCTCGTCGCGGACGAGGACTGACCGGGGCGTGATTCCAGAGACATACGGTTGCATTGAGGCTTCGTATTTTGTGTTTCCGCACTATGTGCGTTTGACGGATCGCTGCTGTGAGATTTCTAGGATGTACCGGACGGTACCAGAGGATTGAGCCACTGATAGAGGCTAGCCAGGATGTGATGACCGTTGATGTATCGCTTATTCATGATGGTTGAGGCGCTGCTTAGCGTACCGACGAATGAGCCAGTTGTTGCTGCGAGTGATGAGATATCGCCCAGATGATTGGAGCTACTGCAGCATGAGCATATTTTTAGAGATGTGATAGTGAGTCGCTAGTCACCGAGGATTAATGACTAGGACATGTGGTTCGTTCGCTTACCCCGATGCGAGGTCATCAGATAGATTGATTCCAGCTAGAGGCGACTTCACGCAGATTCGTTGAGAGTCGATTGAGACGATCGAAGGTCAGGAACCCATTTTCCAAGTTTAAAGTATACGGAAAGACATGCAGGTGATTCTATGGACCCTCTAGAAGAATGAAACCCTAACTCGACTTAATGACCGTGTGAAAGCCTTTGAACCTTAGGGTTTGCGGCAGTTCCTCGGCGCCATTAGTGAGGCTTGGGTTTGCCCTTCCACCGACGCTGTGGCATGTACTCGATACTATTAAACTGTACCCGAGATGTTGAGCTCTTGGGGGATTGTGAGGTTCTGACGAGTCGATCAGATGATTCGACATCATTCGGATATCATGTGATGGGACACTGCTTGGGAGACTCCAGATACGAGCATAGCCGTCGGAGCGCAGTCTGTGTAGCCATGATGAGATGAGTCCGAATCAGTCGATAGTGGACCAAGGTGGAGTAAAGAGTTTGCACGAGATTTCGACGAGATGACGTTCCACTCCGCTGACATCAGAGATGCGATATGCACGCTGAGGACGTGTTCGGCTAGATATCTTCTACTGAGTGATGAAGATACTGAGTTCGTGATTTCGAGTCCGTGTTAGAGACTTCGGGTGGACCGTAGCCGAGGACATTGCAGTGTGCAGATAAAGACGCGACGTCGAATGGTCGATGATACAGACAAGCGGGACAAGAAGTTCGTGCGAGAGGCAGACGAGCTGTAACTACACCCCGTTAAGATTAAAGGCCGGACATGCATACAGAGGCGCAGAGATGCGACCAGCTTCCGAGGAGATGTTGTACTAAGGACGCAGAGGTCCAGAGAGCGAGAAAAGATTACGCCAGAGTACCAGCCTCCTTACAGTTTGGCTTAGGCAAGATCAGAAGAGACCTTGAGTAGGATTCCTTCCAGTACACTGCTGCAATAAGAGTTGCACCCAGGATCGGATGTGTGATATGCATTCAGAGGACCCGAGGTCGGCGCTAGAGATGTGCTGCTTTACGAGCGGTCGTGAGGATTGACCGAGAGATGACCAGGGAAGTGCAAGAACGGAATCGTTCCTGTCAGCACACCTGACCGGGCCGATGAGCCGATGGATTGCGAGTTGGTAATCTACAGGAAAGATCAGGAACCAGAGGCAGAGGACGCCAGCCGCGAGCAAGAGGCAAGTAGATATCTTGCGCCGCTAGCATCGGATGTACCGGTACCTTCTCGACCCTGAAGGAGGGTATACCGACGACGGTAATTATGATTTGTGATTTTGTGATTTGATTATCACGTATCCGTTGCTTTGGATTTCGGTATTTTGGGCGATCTATTCGCATGATTTAGTCTTGATGACTGAGTTTCATGATATTTGATTTTGTGCACCATGGTTGCACCTACTGGGTATTTATACCTTGTACATAGTTATTACTCTTGAGCTGTTGATTGCGATTTCATGCCTATTTTATGCTGGTGATTTGATTTATGCTTCCAGCAGAGTTTCATGTAATTTTAGTGTTTTGATTTTGCACTCGGTATAGCTTATATGTGCTTGTAGTGCATCGATATGTGTTTTGTGCCCACAGCTGCACACGTTTATGATTTTCTTCATATCTGGATACACTTGGTGTTGCTGCTTACGTATTTGAGTTATTGCTTGGTATTTGTGCATGGGATGCACCAGTTCTATACTCCGTGCATTTGTCGCACCAGTTTTATGTTTCTTGCGTTTATCGCATCAGATTTATATTTCGTGCCTTTGTTGCACCGGATTTATATTTTGTGCATTACGATTGCACCTGACTTCGATTTGATGCCTTTCGGTATGTCGATTTTGATTGTGATATTGATGTGGATTCTTGCACTCCGTGCTTTTGACTGGACTTACGCATATTCGACGTTGCTATTGGATTTTGTGATTCCGTGCATATTGAGTGCGCAGGGTCTAGATTTTCATTCGTGCATGATGGATGCACCGATTTGGATTTTCGCGCATGTTGGGCGCATGTTTTGAGATACGATTTTGGGGCACACCAGATGCACTAAATCGAGATTCTTCGTGCATGTCAGATGCACCTGTTTTGGCTGTCAGGCACACATGTTGCCTATGACAGATGCTTCGTGCACACCCGTTGCACCAAGATGTTTTGTGCACATGTTTAGCGCATATATGGATTTTGATTTCCGTGCGCGTCAGACGCACAGGGTGGTGTTATGTGCATTTTTGGAATTTATTCCCTTTGGAGCAGTACATTTTTATGATGTGGGATATTTGCTTTCATACTGAGCAGGACTAGCCAGTGGACAGTGCCTGGATATATTTTGCATGCATCGATAGTTATCGAAGGGATTTCCGAAAAGCGAGCTATAGTCTCAGTATATACCTACGTGTCCGATATGACACAAAACGTTTTAAAAACAAGGAAACCCTTCTGATTATTTTCAAAATGGTGGAACGTGCTTATTAAACAAAGGATATATATATACACATATAGTTATTTTCTTATGAGAAACGTCCGCCACTGTGCAGTGTTACGTGCATCGCACAGCGACTTAAAAAGATTTGGCATACAGTTGCATCAGCTAATTACATGTATAGATTGGGTGTCTACATGTATAGTCTTGGTCCATATCATATTGATTTTGTATTGGATTTGACATTGTGTCGTTACCATGACTCCGATGATTGCGGATGCTTGATGGAGTGTTGCTTTTGAGTTATCTGCTCAGTACTCATGCGCATGCATTGCGCTATGATGTTTTATGTATAGATGATTTCGGAGCCCCGATGACTTGGAATTTGTATTGAAATATTTTAGTATTTGGGGGTTTAAATTTAAATTCGGGGACCGAATTTCTTTAAGGGGGTAGATTGTAACGTCTTCAAAATAATAAAATATGATTTTTGGGAAATTTTATAATTTAATATTATTTTAATGAATATTTTAATATTCTGGTATAATTAAATACAGATAAATATGGAAAAATTATGGAAAATTCTAAAATAAGGTATTTTAAGGAATTGCCTCGTTTTCTGTGCATGCCCCCATTTCCTCTAGTTTTGACCCTGAGTATGTCTAGTTTTGACTGATTCCATCTAGGGTGAAATCTGGGTTGATTTTCCTATGTTGGTATATAATTTGGGACTTGTTTTAGCATGGATTTTGGTATTTGGTGATTCAATCCTGTCGGGTGGCGTTTGGACGTCAACGACAAGTGGATTTTGATTGTGTTTACATACGAGTCGACAGGTTTTTACCTATGCGGGTAGCGTGTGCTATTTTGGTTTCCGATGTGATTTTCATGTGCTTTAGAATTGTGATATACTTGTAGGTACCCCGCGTGATGTTGAGGCAAAGGAGGTGAAGATACCGACATCGGCTTTGGCACACGAGAAGCAATGTGAGTAGATTTATATCTACGGGGAGAAGTCGGGTAGATGGCGTATAGCACCCCCGCAGTCCGTGGTGATGTATACGAATACGTATACACACGAATATTTATTATGTGTTGTTTAGGGTTATTGATGGTAATAATGATATTTTGATGATAAGAATATATTGGTTTAGTATAGTGCGAACCCTAGTGTAGTGGTTGCACTCACACATACATTTACACACATACTTGCATTCATTCTTTCATTTATTAGAGTGCATATGATGGTGCGTATATCTACACATGGGTATGGGACTATGTGTTTATATACGGGATTTGAGGATGATACGTGGTTTGAGATGATACTTGATGTGAGGCCGTGAGATCGGCGATGTGACATAGCTTGTCTTCGAGGTGCGATATGATAGTTTTAGCGGGCCTTTGGACATGTGCTTTACCCGCATTCATATTTTTATAGATGGTATCGATTTGTACTAGACTTAGAGTAGTACCCCAGATTATGCGATCTGATGATAGTGATACCTGATATGTGATGAGGTACTGTGATATTGACCCCTAACCAGCTATTGGGATGCCGTACTACGATCTACCGTACGAGCCGATATTGATGATAGATCCGCACTCATGACTCGAGGATATCTTACGATATGTTATTGAGGCGGGATCACCGACTATCATATCTATATATATTGACTCAGATTAGGCGGTTTCTTACCCCTCCTGTCTAGATTACTTAGTAGACATTAGACTGGACCGAGTCATACCTATTTCAAACTAACGAATCGGGGATATTTTAAAGCTAGGCAGAAGGGTCATACGGATATTTTCAAATGATGTATCTTTTCTTAAAACACCGTAGACCTTGTTTTTCCAAAAGCCCTGATTCGTCTTATTTCAAATGGCACCCCTGCATGACTTGTACAGATTGGTGTAGATTCTTTACTTTTGCATTGATTATTCGATTCCGCATATTCATGCTATTTGCATTGCATCGCTTGTACTGTGGTTATATTTCAGTCATGCTGCTAGGACACCAGCACCATTATCGATGATGCATATGTTCCACGTACACTTGTTGCCGGCTCACACACTCATCATCGATAATTGCCATGTCACTACACTGTAGTACTATTGCATTCAGTATATGATCCTTGCATGACATGATGATATGCATACCTTCCTTTACATGTCGCATACTTCATGCTTTTGATTATACGCATTGAGATATGTTGTTTCTATGATATTTCTGGATTTGGGAACCGAGAGTGTTTCAAAAGAGAATATGTCATTGCTTTAAAAACCCGGTTATCCTTGATATGATATTTCAGTGCGTCCACCATGTGTTTTCTCGGTGCTGAGAGCGACATGTGAAACCCGAATCGAGGAGTGGATGAGCCGATTGCGGGTACATGGTGGACCCGGTATGGTTCCCCTCGGCAAGATGATCGATGAGCTTTGCCGATTGAGCCTGGAGGCGGGCGAGTACCTACCGGTGATTGGTTGGACCTGGCGGTTATCCGGAGGATACTGACCAGAGTCGATGGATAGATTTGGGCGTCCTATCAGGGCCGAGGGCCGATACCGCAGACAGAGCCCGCGGGCCGATCCGGACTGACGGAGCCCGATATATGAGGATTTATGTGCCGATGCTGGGCACAGTTTTCATGATGTTTTCGAGTGCCGATGCTGGGCACTCCGGTTCCATGATTTTGACGTGTCGCGAGGGACACGGGTGGGTTATATCCTCATATTTCCATGCACAGGTTTCATGATATTTACTTGCATGATGGTTATTGTCATTGGGTGACGAGTGGACGGGATCCACGTGTGTGCAGATTTGATTACATTGATCATACCTCATATTCATGACATGCTATTACCTGAGGCACTAGCACGAGCACTTGGCATTACACTCATGTAGAGATTACATTGCCAGTTTAGCATGCTTCAGCTTTATTCATATTGAGGTTTATTTATATCTGATCGTATTGACCTAGGATGGGTCATGCATTCGATCTCTGCTTGTAGATATTTTCTATTCACGAGTTGGCAACTCACCCCCGTTGTGCCCCAGTCCTTGTAGATTTTTGCCGTACAGATTCCATAGCGGCATTTCTGGCACACTGCTTCCTTATGGGTGACTTGCTTAGATAGGTGGGTTCTTTTGTATCAGAATCGCCATTGTTCATGTTTCATTTATTGTATCTAGAATTTCCATCAACCAAAACTTGTTTATTGTTTCAGACTTAGAAAACAGTGTTGTTTTATTTCGACCTTAGAGTCGCGCTAGTAGTATTACGGTTTTCTGGCTGTTTTGAGTTTCTTTTTTTTTTTTGGGTTTTGATCCTCGCCCTTTGGCGTTGTATATTATTATTGCTTGCGTGGTTGTGACCGTCGATGGACGAAGAGCTAGCTCCCGCTTGGGGATGCCTTTTATCATTTCATATATATTATTCTTGTTGTACCCCGTTCGGGGCCAGTTTTTACAAAGGAAACTCTGCCGAAATTTTCAGGAAAGGTTACACATTTTAAAAAAATGCATATTCGGCTTAGTTATTTAAAAACTTTGATTTCCAAACATGATTTCCTTACTTTTCAAAAACAGTTTTCCTTATTTACTCTTTAAATGGTTTTAGATTGCTGGGCTTTTGGCTTACTTGGATCAGATGGGGTCCTATAGACTTCATATGGTTCAAGGGCCAGTCACGTGCTCTTTCGGGTCGTGACAAAGTTGGTATCAGAGCGCTAGGTTGACCTTGGTTCGAGTCTAAGTTTGACTATGTGGAGCCTAGGGCGTTATCTATATAAGGAACTTAGGCTTGACCTTACGGAACTTAGACTTGGTCGAGGGGGTATTAGACCCGAACTTTCGTCGTGTAGGATGACCCTTGGTTGATGGAATAGGTGACTAAAGTAGAGTGACGTACCGTGGGTATGTTCCGCGGCATACTTACGACACGCCACTCCGCTTAAGAAACCTTAGGTTGTACATTTCCTTGCATTGTGTCATATTCCTTCCTATGATCTATCTTCATCGATACTGGTTATGGTTTTGCTGCCGCGATTGCACGGGCAAAGTGAGCTACGGCTCGAGTTGTCAGCATGAGCTCGTCGCGGACGAGGACTGACCGGGGCATGATTCCAGAGACATACGGTTGCATTGAGGCTTCGTATTTTGTGTTTCCGCACTATGTGCGTTTGACGGATCGCTGCTGTGAGATTTCTAGGATGTACCGGACGGTACCAGAGGATTGAGCCACTGATAGAGGCTAGCCAGGATGTGATGACCATTGATGTATCGCTTATTCATGATGGTTGAGGCGCTGCTTAGCGTACCGACGAATGAGCCAGTTGTTGCTGCGAGTGATGAGATATCGCCCAGATGATTGGAGCTACTGCAGCATGAGCATATTTTTAGAGATGTGATAGTGAGTCGCTAGTCACCGAGGATTAATGACTAGGACATGTGGTTCGTTCGCTTACCCCGATGCGAGGTCATCAGATAGATTGATTCCAGCTAGAGGCGACTTCACGCAGATTCGTTGAGAGTCGATTGAGACGATCGAAGGTCAGGAACCCATTTTCCAAGTTTAAAGTATACGGAAAGACATGCAGGTGATTCTATGGACCCTCTAGAAGAATGAAACCCTAACTCGACTTAATGACCGTGTGAAAGCCTTTGAACCTTAGGGTTTGCGGCAGTTCCTCGGCGCCATTAGTGAGGCTTGGGTTTGCCCTTCCACCGACGCTGTGGCATGTACTCGATACTATTAAACTGTATCCGAGATGTTGAGCTCTTTGGGGATTGTGAGGTTCTGACGAGTCGATCGGATGATTCGACATCATTCGGATATCATGTGATGGGACACTGCTTGGGAGACTCCAGATACGAGCATAGCCGTCGGAGCGCAGTCTGTGTAGCCATGATGAGATGAGTCCGAATCAGTCGATAGTGGACCAAGGTGGAGTAAAGAGTTTGCACGAGATTTCGACGAGATGACGTTCCACTCCGCTGACATCAGAGATGCGATATGCACGCTGAGGACGTGTTCGGCTAGATATCTTCTACTGAGTGATGAAGATACTGAGTTCGTGATTTCGAGTCCGTGTTAGAGACTTCGGGTGGACCGTAGCCGAGGACATTGCAGTGTGCAGATAAAGACGCGACGTCGAATGGTCGATGATACAGACAAGCGGGACAAGAAGTTCGTGCGAGAGGCAGACGAGCTGTTACTACACCCCGTTAAGATTAAAGGCCGGACATGCATACAGAGGCGCAGAGATGCGACCAGCTTCCGAGGAGATGTTGTACTAAGGACGCAGAGGTCCAGAGAGCGAGAAAAGATTACGCCAGAGTACCAGCCTCCTTACAGTTTGGCTTAGGCAAGATCAGAAGAGACCTTGAGTAGGATTCCTTCCAGTACACTGCTGCAATAAGAGTTGCACCCAGGATCGGATGTGTGATATGCATTCAGAGGACCCGAGGTCGGCGCTAGAGATGTGCTGCTTTACGAGCGGTCGTGAGGATTGACCGAGAGATGACCAGGGAAGTGCAAGAACGGAATCGTTCCTGTCAGCACACCTGACCGGGCCGATGAGCCGATGGATTGCGAGTTGGTAATCTACAGGAAAGATCAGGAACCAGAGGTAGAGGACGCCAGCCGCGAGCAAGAGGCAAGTAGATATCTTGCGCCGCTAGCATCGGATGTACCGGTACCTTCTCGACCCTGAAGGAGGGTATACCGACGACGGTAATTATGATTTGTGATTTTGTGATTTGATTATCACGTATCCGTTGCTTTGGATTTCGGTATTTTGGGCGATCTATTCGCATGATTTAGTCTTGATGACTGAGTTTCATGATATTTGATTTTGTGCACCATGGTTGCACCTACTGGGTATTTATACCTTGTACATAGTTATTACTCTTGAGCTGTTGATTGCGATTTCATGCCTATTTTATGCTGGTGATTTGATTTATGCTTCCAGCAGAGTTTCATGTAATTTTAGTGTTTTGATTTTGCACTCGGTATAGCTTATATGTGCTTGTAGTGCATCGATATGTGTTTTGTGCCCACAGCTGCACACGTTTATGATTTTCTTCATATCTGGATACACTTGGTGTTGCTGCTTACGTATTTGAGTTATTGCTTGGTATTTGTGCATGGGATGCACCAGTTCTATACTCCGTGCATTTGTCGCACCAGTTTTATGTTTCTTGCGTTTATCGCATCAGATTTATATTTCGTGCCTTTGTTGCACCGGATTTATATTTTGTGCATTACGATTGCACCTGACTTCGATTTGATGCCTTTCGGTATGTCGATTTTGATTGTGATATTGATGTGGATTCTTGCACTCCGTGCTTTTGACTGGACTTACGCATATTCGACGTTGCTATTGGATTTTGTGATTCCGTGCATATTGAGTGCGCAGGGTCTAGATTTTCATTCGTGCATGATGGATGCACCGATTTGGATTTTCGCGCATGTTGGGCGCATGTTTTGAGATACGATTTTGGGGCACACCAGATGCACTAAATCGAGATTCTTCGTGCATGTCAGATGCACCTGTTTTGGCTGTCAGGCACACATGTTGCCTATGACAGATGCTTCGTGCACACCCGTTGCACCAAGATGTTTTGTGCACATGTTTAGCGCATATATGGATTTTGATTTCCGTGCGCGTCAGACGCACAGGGTGGTGTTATGTGCATTTTTGGAATTTATTCCCTTTGGAGCAGTACATTTTTATGATGTGGGATATTTGCTTTCATACTGAGCAGGACTAGCCAGTGGACAGTGCCTGGATATATTTTGCATGCATCGATAGTTATCGAAGGGATTTCCGAAAAGCGAGCTATAGTCTCAGTATATACCTACGTGTCCGATATGACACAAAACGTTTTAAAAACAAGGAAACCCTTCTGATTATTTTCAAAATGGTGGAACGTGCTTATTAAACAAAGGATATATATATACACATATAGCTATTTTCTTATGAGAAACGTCCGCCACTGTGCAGTGTTACGCGCATCGCACAGCGACTTAAAAAGATTTGGCATACAGTTGCATCAGCTAATTACATGTATAGATTGGGTGTCTACATGTATAGTCTTGGTCCATATCATATTGATTTTGTATTGGATTTGACATTGTGTCGTTACCATGACTCCGATGATTGCGGATGCTTGATGGAATGTTGCTTTTGAGTTATCTGCTCAGTACTCATGCGCATGCATTGCGCTATGATGTTTTATGTATAGATGATTTCGGAGCCCCGATGACTTGGAATTTGTATTGAAATATTTTAGTATTTGGGGGTTTAAATTTAAATTCGGGGACCGAATTTCTTTAAGGGGGTAGATTGTAACGTCTTCAAAATAATAAAATATGATTTTTGGGAAATTTTATAATTTAATATTATTTTAATGAATATTTTAATATTCTGGTATAATTAAATACAGATAAATATGGAAAAATTATGGAAAATTCTAAAATAAGGTATTTTAAGGAATTGCCTCGTTTTCTGTGCATGCCCCCATTTCCTCTAGTTTTGACCCTGAGTATGTCTAGTTTTGACTGATTCCATCTAGGGTGAAATCTGGGTTGATTTTCCTATGTTGGTATATAATTTGGGACTTGTTTTAGCATGGATTTTGGTATTTGGTGATTCATTCCTGTCGGGTGGCGTTTGGACGTCAACGACAAGTGGATTTTGATTGTGTTTACATACGAGTCGACAGGTTTTTACCTATGCGGGTAGCGTGTGCTATTTTGGTTTCCGATGTGATTTTCATGTGCTTTAGAATTGTGATATACTTGTAGGTACCCCGCGTGATGTTGAGGCAAAGGAGGTGAAGATAGCGACATCGGCTTTGGCACACGAGAAGCAATGTGAGTAGATTTATATCTACGGGGAGAAGTCGGGTGGATGGCGTATAGCACCCCCGCAGTCCGTGGTGATGTATACGAATACGTATACACACGAATATTTATTATGTGTTGTTTAGGGTTATTGATGGTAATAATGATATTTTGATGATAAGAATATATTGGTTTAGTATAGTGCGAACCCTAGAGTAGTGGTTGCACTCACACATACATTTACACACATACTTGCATTCATTCTTTCATTTATTAGAGTGCATATGATGGTGCGTATATCTACACATAGGTTTGGGACTATGTGTTTATATACGGGATTTGAGGATGATACGTGGTTTGAGATGATACTTGATGTGAGGCCGTGAGATCGGCGATGTGACATAGCTTGTCTTCGAGGTGCGATATGATAGTTTTAGCGGGCCTTTGGACATGTGCTTTACCCGCATTCATATTTTTATAGATGGTATCGATTTGTACTAGACTTAGAGTAGTACCCCAGATTATGCGATCTGATGATAGTGATACCTGATATGTGATGAGGTACTGTGATATTGACCCCTACCCAGCTATTGGGATGCCGTACTACGATCTACCGTACGAGCCGATATTGATGATAGATCCGCACTCATGACTCGAGGATATCTTACGATATGTTATTGAGGCGGGATCACCGACTATCATATCTATATATATTGACTCAGATTAGGTGGTTTCTTACCCCTCCTGTCTAGATTACTTAGTAGACATTAGACTGGACCGAGTCATACCTATTTCAAACTAACGAATCGGGGATATTTTAAAGATAGGCAGAAGGGTCATACGGATATTTTCAAATGATGTATCTTTTTTTAAAACACCGTAGCCCTTGTTTTTCCAAAAGCCCTGATTCGTCTTATTTCAAATGGCACCCCTGCATGACTTGTACAGATTGGTGTAGATTCTTTACTTTTGCGTTGATTATTCGATTCCGCATATTCATGCTATTTGCATTGCATCGCTTGTACTGTGGTTATATTTCAGTCATGCTGCTAGGACACCAGCACCATTATCGATGATGCATATGTTCCACGTACACTTGTTGCCGGCTCACACACTCATCATCGATAATTGCCATGTCACTACACTGTAGTACTATTGCATTCAGTATATGATCCTTGCATGACATGATGATATGCATACCTTCCTTTACATGTCGCATACTTCATGCTTTTGATTATACGCATTGAGATATGTTGTTTCTATGATATTTCTGGATTTGGGAACCGAGAGTGTTTCAAAAGAGAATATGTCATTGCTTTAAAAACCCGGTTACCCTTGATATGATATTTCAGTGCGTCCACCATGTGTTTTCTCGGTGCTGAGAGCGACATGTGAAACCCGAATCGAGGAGTGGATGAGCCGATTCCGGGTACATGGTGGACCCGGTATGGTTCCCTCGGCAAGATGATCGATGAGCTTTGCCGATTGAGCCTGGAGGCGGGCGAGTACCTACCGGTGATTGGTTGGACCTGGCGGTTATCCGGAGGATACTGACCAGAGTCGATGGATAGATTTGGGCGTCCTGCCGGGGCCGAGGGCCGATACCGCAGACAGAGTCCGCGGGCCGATCCGGACTGACGGAGCCCGATATATGAGGATTTATGTGCCGATGCTGGGCACATTTTTCATGATGTTTTCGAGTGCCGATGCTGGGCACTCCGGTTCCATGATTTTGACGTGTCGCGAGGGACACGGGTGGGTTATATCCTCATATTTCCATGCACAGGTTTCATGATATTTACTTGCATGATGGTTATTGTCATTGGGTGACGAGTGGACGGGATCCACGTGTGTGCAGATTTGATTACATTGATCATACCTCATATTCATGACATGCTATTACCTGAGGCACTAGCACGAGCACTTGGCATTACACTCATGTAGAGATTACATTGCCAGTTTAGCATGCTTCAGCTTTATTCATATTGAGGTTTATTTATATCTGATCGTATTGACCTAGGATGGGTCATGCATTCGATCTCTGCTTGTAGATATTTTCTATTCACGAGTTGGCAACTCACCCCCGTTGTGCCCCAGTCCTTGCAGGTTTTTGCCGTACAGATTCCATAGCGGCATTTCTGGCACACTGCTTCCTTATGGGTGACTTGCTTGGATAGGTGGGTTCTTTTGTATCAGAACCGCCATTGTTCATGTATCATTTATTGTATCTAGAATTTCCATCAACCAAAACTTGTTTATTGTTTCAGACTTAGAAAACAGTGTTGTTTTATTTCGACCTTAGAGTCGCGCTAGTAGTATTACGGTTTTCTGGCTGTTTTGAGTTTCTTTTTTTTTGGGTTTTGATCCTCGTCCTTTGGCGTTGTGTATTATTATTGCTTGCGTGGTTGTGACCGTCGATGGACGAAGAGCTAGCTCCCGCTTGGGGATGCCTTTTATCATTTCATATATATTATTCTTGTTGTACCCCGTTCGGGGCCAGTTTTTACAAAGGAAACTCTGCCGAAATTTTCAGGAAAGGTTACACATTTTAAAAAAAATGCATATTCGGTTTAGTTATTTAAAAACTTTGATTTCCAAACATGATTTCCTTACTTTTCAAAAACAGTTTTCCTTATTTACTCTTTAAATGGTTTTAGATTGCTGGGCTTTTGGCTTACTTGGATCAGATGGGGTCCTATAGACTTCATATGGTTCAAGGGCCAGTCACGTGCTCTTTCGGGTCGTGACAATAAGCTACTTGCCCACTATGCTTCCGCTGCTCCCACTGACTACGACAACCCTCTGGCAGAATAATATATACGTTCACTTCTAAAGCTAGTTTAGAATGACTCTATACTTAACCTCCTGCCGGGTCTCATAGCCTGGAACAACCGTAGTGTCAAGTCTGGGTAAACAAGAACCTCCCTGTCACCGTCCTTGAGACTACAGGAGTACCTCTCGGGTGTCTGAGGTTACCCACCATATTTGCGGAGTGGCTATTGGAATGTCAAAACCTGATTGAATATATAGGTCCTATTAAATTTTCCGTAATCGTTTGTGGTTCTGGAATCACTTCCAGTTCTACCATACTCCCACTGCTGTTTTCTGAAAAAATCCATTTTACTAAAACTGTGGCGAGTCTAGAACAATATCACTATTAATCTTCCAGATGGTAGAAATGTCAACCCTCGTCAAAGCCAGGGTCAATCCACAAACTGCCATTACAGAAACGTGCCTTGAGTTATCCAGTGTCTGGTTTTAAGTATAAGCTGGACAACTCTCCGTATCTTAACATTGTTAAGATATGAACCATTCTATATACAATATAGAAATAGAGGCACTAATTTAATTAGAACAAGATTCAAATCATGTAGCTGTCTCCAGTGCATTTCAACTCAATGGAGAGAGGCTAATCAGCTTTACTCAACTTAGGAATCCATCCAATTATGAGTAACCTGAAAGAGAAACAAGTTTCTCAAAAACCATTACTTTCAACTGAATATCATTCATAAGAATCTACATTTTCGATCTCTTTGAAAAATCCCGATATTTGCGACACCTGGTTCTCTACTTTATTCTTATAGCCACAACTTCTCAAAACATAGACATTGTATTTCTACGAAACACTTGTCTAAAAACTAGAGAAGTCATAAGTAAACAGAATATAGTATGAGGACCTACCCCTTTGTCCTGACGGACACTGGACAACATACAATACTCTGTATAAGTCCGCTGAGTTGAATAACTCATAACCTGTGCAACGTAGGTTGAAAACTGTACCCAGGCGATTTCCTCAAATATCACCAATTACAACGAATTCCGATATAATGAGGATGATCTCCTAATTCCCAATAACTTACTCCCACTCATCATCTGTAAAACCATACAGATATGAGAATGAAACCTAGTAAATACATACCCAGGAGTAAGTATCTAATCGGAAAATCAGTTTTCCTTTAACAATGCACTGAAACATGAAAATGTTTCGTAGGGATATCCCGGTATTCCTAGTAATGCCTCCTCCATAATCCAATTCATGACTTTAACCGTATATCTCTTTGCCATCTTCCAAATCCCTTTATTTGTCTTTAGTCGTTACCTTCTGTACACCATCGTTAGGCTAAATGGTTTTCTTCCTTCCCTACCATTCGGCACCAGCCTATGGTTTGGAAGAAGACTATCCAGTTAGCATAATAGGTGTACTCTCCTAAAGCTAGGAGTAATCACAACTTGAGAGAAGGTGATGATAAAAGACAACTGAATAATACCTTATTCTTTTAAAGGTAAAATAGGAGTGGCGATGAAGTACGCGGTTTGGCCGTGAATGATAACAGTCGCAATTTTACTTTGCCCTCTTTCTAATTCTTTTATTTTGTCTTCACATATTACCTTCTGCACACCCTACTTAGGCTAATTGGTTTTCTTCATTCCCTACCTTTCGGCACCTGCCTATAGTTTCGAAGAAGACTATCCAATAAGCGTAATAGGTGTACTCTTCTAAACCTAGGAGTACTCGCAATTTGAGAGAAGGTGATGATAAAAGACAACTGAATAAACCAATTCTATTTCTCGTGAACCTGGATCCATCCTCGAAGAAGTCCCTTCGAGTTTGTATATAACCATATGATAGATCTATCCAATGGAAGTGGATATCCGCAGTAATACGGGGTGTTCTGAGAAATGCAAAGGGTAAAAGAGCGGCAATGACATATGCAACTTGGACAATTCAAAAGCCAGTATTTTAAGAAGCTTCGGTCAACTTGGTCATCGAGTCATAGTCTAGGGTCGGTCAAAGGTCGCTGCCAAAGAGAGAGAGAGAAAAGAAACACTCTGCGTGCACTCTAACCTAGATTAGAATGGTTATCACTTTATCTAATCAGGAAACCTCCCACTGTAATCTCAAATTCTCCTCCAAACCTTAAAGAAGAATTAGTCGGGATCATCCGAAAAGTAAACCAACTCATCAGTGAGAATCGGGATCCAACTATCATCGCATGATAACTTGATGGAAGCCACTCAAGTTATCACACTCCAGAAGGTATGCGCATGCCTAGCAAGTTTGCTGTATGTTTGAAACTCCTGATGTGATTTTTGCCCCATACTCTTATGACCTTGACGAAAGTCAACAAATCATAAGTCACATGTCAAGTTCTACCCGTCATTATCCAGGTTAATTTGAACCCACCCGTACATACCCTTGACGAAAGCCAACAAGGTAATACGACTGTCCCAAACCAGCACATCTATCTATGCTACAAATGAATACCCAGCAACTACCAAACACTATGCCTTGACGAAAGCCAACAAACATAGCTTGAATACCACTGACAATCCATAAGATACGACGGAGGGCTACGAATGTTTTTTTTGGCGAAAAAACCTTTAACATAGTGAACTTGATCTCGTTGAAGGAACCTGATAGCTTTTTATAAAAATATAGTGGCGAAAACCTTTGCTAAAGAGGTCACTCCCGGTGAAGGGATCTCGGATCTTTCCTCGTGGAATGAGGTGCAGGATATTCTAACTGAATATCTCGATGTAAAGCAACCTGTAATCGACTATATTGAAGTTATTACCCTGACGCAAACTTCTGCCCAAGGGGTCTCTCCCGGTGAAGGGATATCAGCCCTTGCCTTGTCGAATGAGGTGCGGGATATTCTAACTGAATATTACTATGCAAAACAAAAGGAAATGTCTTTGTAATAACACTTTTTAAAATTGTTCCAACAACATCAAATATAGATTTGTTTTACTTGCATTGATAAGAATCAACGCAGTCCCATCAACCAATCACACCAGAAAAGAACGAAAATAAAATGTACGTATATGCCATCCACATTCGTCACTGGGTCCCGTCATCACCCGTTAGGTTACTTAACTAACGACAGAGCGGGGACTGGACTAACGCGGGTGTAAAACATATACAACATCTAATAGTATATATACCAATATACAATAATCGCTCCAGGCGTGATAATATGCAACATTACAGAAAAGTAATAAGCATCACAGAACAATACAGATAATCTGGGATCCCCGGGTTTCACAGAGCCGCTGCTGAAACCTAACGTTCCCCTGGTCGTGTGGATAGCCTGTGCAATGAAACCTAGACCCCTACGGGTGCGGCAAGTTACCTGCCAAAACCTAAAGCGAGGTAGCCCCCCACAGCATAGTAAATGGAACACTCGGCACTTCACGGAATCCGGTAAATTGAGCACCCCTCCTTGTGTCAAACTGTACCCCTTACGAGTGCGGCGAATAGTCTGCCAATTCTAGAGTGAGGTCCCTTTGCCTCTCAAAGCCATGAGATACGGACCCGTTGCCCTCCAGAACCCGGCTGTCCATGCACCCCGTCACGGGGTAAACCTAGTACAGAAAAGAAATATATACAATGGGTACATCGACCTCAGCCCGGTCGTGCCCCAAAAGAATATTATACAAACAGGCAGTGACGGTAGTCCACATGTTGGACGCTCGCCCCGCAATATCAAAAGTACAAATAAATCCAAACAGCACTATCATTGCACCCTGCTATCCACCACGACATATCCGCAACAACACAGCACAACACAGAATATCAACGCGAATGTCACGTTCGCAAACCCGTCTAAAAGAACTATAGTAATCAGACGCGGTTTACCGATCAAATGATATTCCCGGTCAGAGATATAATGTATATACTGTATACTAACAAGTTTAAAATTTCGATCGACTAAATTTCCCGAAGTGGGCCCCACGTACATCTGCTGTACAGTAACAAAAACTGGGCCCAAAAGAATAGTACCAAAAAACCACAATTTACCATGTAGAAGTTACTGTAGAAAATTGGAGTACCAATCTCCCAAAACGGCGGCGGATCCGCGACCAAACCCTTGTTTGGGCCGCGGATCCGTGGCGGTACTGTGGAGTCGGGCCACCAAATTTCACCAGTATTCTAATAAAAGCCTGCTCGTTTTTCTGTAGTATGCAAAATTATTTTTAGGCCCTTTAAAAAATCGACAGAAAGTTATGTGCAGAAAATTGTGATTTCGGAAATTCCGTTCGATCGATCTTTTAAACGCGTTAGCACAAGTTAGTAAAGCTTAATGGTGAGGCTCTGATACCACTGTAAGTTCACGGTAGCGCCCCGGCCGTCTAACAGACGCCAAATGCGGAACAAAAACTTTTTACAACTAGCGCTATCGCGTACTATAACCCGGATCTGCCATTAAAGCCAAACTAACAAACTACAAAGTGGGAAGAAATGTTATACCGAACGATCCGAGTCCTTCGGTCTTCAACCATCATCCCACGCTTCGTTGCGGCTGCTCCGATCTGCTCGATCTCCAATCTTCTCGTCCAGGTGGCACCGCGTCGACGGATCTTTAAACGGGCTCCCGCCTCTGAACCGAGGCAACTCGGTCATCAAGTTTGCTAAAAGAGACGACCAAGATGATGTAAAGAATGAGTAGAACACTTTGTCTCGTTGCGTCCAAAGCCATGGACGAATGGTTAATGAAGTTGCCTTTTTGGATCGGGTGGAATGAGAAATGAGGCTATCTAATTTCCATGAGTCCAAAACTATATCAATCTTCTTCCAAGCAACCATAATCTTTGCAAATGAGGGGCCGACCATATTTGAAGAGGAAGGGAGGTGAGTGTAGGAGTGGAAGAGGTAACCATAAGCAAAAAAGAATTAATGCAAAATGGTGACACAACTAACCTAGTCATCCATTCATTAAATGCATATAATGAATCACCTAAACACATCATCAATCATTTAATGCAAATGGATGACTCACTAATCCTAGTCATCACATCAAGAAGCTTCCACACTCATCTCAAGAAAAGATAAATCCGTCTTTAACCAAATGTTAAAGACGGGCAATAGAAAACTTGAAACCGGCAACTTCCAAAAGTGATCCTGAAACGAATTTCAGGATAACCCCGTATCAGTATAAACATACCCGCATTTGTATTACGACCGAATACAAATGCAACTGAGACAAAGATATTATATCTACATAGTATAATACTCGGATCCGGCTTAAACCAAAGCCGACTAGTATTATCTGCCCGAAAAATGACACGTGCGAAAACACACGTGCATTTTCCGAACCCTGCCATATTACCATACAGCCTCTACAACGTTTCGCCCGAACTTGGGAAACTGTCTGTGGGGGACTCTGATGACTCATCAACACTTTGGCACTGGGTATAACCTCTTGTCACGACCCATAAGGTACAGAACGTGACTGGCACTTAAGTTACGAAACGTCTCAAGACGTCTTTAAAATAAGTAAGCCAAAGCCCAGAAATCAAAACCAAAAAGCAGAAGAGTGAAGGAAAACCAATCAATTGAAAGCGAGTTTATCAAATAAGTCATATCAAGCCCACCCTTTTTAAAAACAATATCAATTTTTCCGAAAATTTCGGTAGAGTCTCCTTTGTAAATACTGGCCCCCAAAATGGGTACAACAAGAATATATATGAATACAACAAATAAGGCATCCCCAAGCGGGAGCTAGCTCTTCGCCACAAGGCAGTCACAAATCCCACGCAATGTAAATCAGCAATGTGCATAAATAAACATAAGAAGCACAAGTAAAACAGTATGTCGACTCAAGTGAGCTCGACCCCAAAATACAGCATAAAAAGTCCACAAATCTCACAGTCTCGTCTCTAGGTCAATATACAACAATACTGGTAGATACAGTGGATGGAGTACTCCAGATACAAAGAATATACAAGGTGGTATAAAATGATAATACAACCCACCTACGAGCAAAAGCCTCGAGTCCAGGCAAAAGAGGCAAAATAGCAAGTGCGCCCGCCGCTACTGTACTGACGGAGCGGATCTGCAAAAGACTGTGGCACAACGGGGGTGAGTAATAAATAACATCTATATAGGCCATCGCAAGCATGCACACAAGCATCCTAGCATCTATAATACAGGTATGGCAGGATATACTAGCAGGTATGTATGCAACATGAAGGTACTAGCAGGTATGAATGCAATATGAAGGTACTAGCAGGTATGAATGCAATATGAATCAACTCGTGATCTGAATATATAGGTACAAGAAGTCATATTTTTCTTCTTTTAGGAATATCTTTTCTTTTAAAATATCAGCACAATACCAAAAGAATCAACAAGAATCCGTGTCCAGCATCGACACCTCAAAACTGTCTCAATCTCATGTATCCATATCATAGTATCTCTGGCTTCAGCCGTCCAGCTGACCCATCTCAAATGTCAATATCTCATCATCTCGCGGCCACGATCGGTATCCTCTGGATATCCGTCGTGCCAAAAATTCACCGGTAGGTAGTCTATCCCCTGCCAGGCTCAACGTCAGCTGCACGATCTTCTTGCCCCGGGGTTCCTTACCGGGCCCACCATGTACCCGAGACGGTTCATCCAACTCCTCAAATCGGGTCTCGAAAACCACAGCAAACTCATGGTGGACGACACTTACATCACTAGAAAACCGCAATTTTGCATATTTTAAAAAGGGTAATAAGTTTTAGAAATTTTGCGGCTTTCCCCAAAAATCCAGAAATATCATAAATCTCAAGAAATCATCATGAATGCATACATCAATGATAATGAATGCATATGGTATCAATGTTCAAGTTGCGATGTATGATTAATAGACTAGGCATGAACAAATAATATGATGAGGTACATGCACATGAATAGCAATCCTACGATTTCATTTTAAGGATTTAAAGGCAATAGCACAGGTTTAAGCATCAATTATAGTAAAAGGTTTCAAATTATAGGTTATCTATTTTGGTGGCATGGCAATTACCAGGGCGTGTGTGTACGCATGAATAGTGCTCATGCTGCATATAAAAACCCTGGCAATGGTGCAGGTGTCCTATAGAATGGGTTCGCATATGTATGCCAAATAAAGCATGGATGTAGTACTAATATTACTAGAAATCTTTAACTACTTAAACTATCGGGCGACTTGCGCCATCCAAACGATAGTCCCCCGTAGATGTTACATCTATTCACCGGAATCCCCAGTTAGCTACGTCCAATCACCGCTTGCCCTTTCCGTGCCGCGTCCGAAGTCTCCGCGACCGAACCTGGAATTTGCATCAATACAAAACATAAGGTTACATATCATGAAACGACGCAAATCCCAAACGAAAATATCCACGTTCACAAGGTAGGCACAACGTGCGCAAGGTGTGCGGAACACACACGGAAATCGCAAAACTAACTAGAATCTTCGTTTTGGGACGCCCGACAAAACTAAAACCCGATCACACAAAATTCCGCACTCACGCATCCTAAATGTCGTAGGATATGCTAAAAATATAATCAAGTTATCATAATTAATTCATCACATAATTTTATAAAAAAAACTAGTAAGCATAAAACTTGCTAATTTGGTGCAACATCGAAAATTAATGATAAAGTTATCACACTCCAACACAAATATCCAACCACACAACTAGTTAGCCACAATCACATAATTTCAACTCATTTACCATGCTTCAAAACCCATTTTCCAAACACAACCCTTTTCTTGATTTTCATAATTAGCAATTTCAATCCAAAACTATACATGACAACACCAAATTAACACTAATTTGAAGCCCACAAAAATAAAGTAACCTCATTAACTTAGGTTAGCAAACAACTAGATAGCAAAATAGATTTAATTAACCAAATAATGGTGTGCTAAAAACCCTAGTTTAAAACAAACTACTCTCTTAAAAAAAACTAGATTAGAAATTAACACTAAAACAATTTAATTAAAGGAATTTAACCATAAGTAATCAAATGGGTCAAGATTATACCTCACATTCCTAGGGATCTAGCAAGAGAATTTGCCTTCAAAGATGGCCTCCTAGCATCCAAGATCCATGCAAAAATGGCTAAGGAGAAAGGAAGAAGGAAAAGGCTTGAAATTGTGAGGTAAAAATTGAATTTTTGAAGCAATTTGTGATGTTTTTTTTAAGGAAAACGAGGGGAATTTTTTTTGGGGGGGGGGGGGGACAGCAGCTGCTGTAGGATTCGGCCAAGAGGGGTGTGGGGAGAGGTGAGGGATGATGTGGAAATAAAAACCAAATTCAAAGCCCTCACATCTCACATAAAACCCATACCCAAATTACAATATTTTATTCCAATCATACCATTTCATTCACAAGAGAGAAATGAAAAAAAGGAGGGGGTGATTCCTACTGTGGTGGTGCTGTCCAAGGGAGTGAGGAATGAGTGTGAGAGATATCAAAAAAAATTCCATGCAAAAAGACACCCCACAATATCATATTTGCAAGTTTTAGTTCAAATTAATTATATTTTTGTTTTCCATGATAAAATCCAATTAAAACTTGAAATAAAATACAAAAAAATTATATTACAACTAGATTTTAATTAACATGATTCTAAAGAGTAAAATTAGCCCATTTAAATTTGTATTTATCGCTAATTTAATGTATTTTTTTACCGGCTTAAAATAATATTAAAAATTGAAAAATTAGGGAAAAATTTTAAACGACCAGAATTTTATAAGTAACTCATTAGCTACTAAAAACAAGTAATTATCTATCCAAATTAGGTATAATTAGTCCTAAACTGCAAAATAACAAAAAAAGACGATTTACGGAAAAATACCAAATTTTCACCGATATCCGGGAAAACACCAAAACGAATTTTCAACTGTTACAATCTTCCTCCTTTAAAGAAATTCGGTCCCCGAATTTAAAAATATAGCTACGCGTACCTACAAAGAGATGGAGATATTTCTTCCTCATTTCGTCCTCGGTCTCCCAGGAGACCTCCTCGCTGTTTTGGCCACGCCAAAGGTCCTTGACGGTCGGTATAACTTTCTATCTTAATTTCTTCACCTGCCGATCCAGGATGACCACCGGCTGCTCTGCAAAAGAAAGGTCGCGCTCTAGCTGGACTGTCGGGTGCTGAATCGCATGCGAAGGGTCGTGAAGGTACTTGCGGAGCATCGAAACATGGAAGACGGGGTGAACATCGGGAAAGCTGGGTGGAAGAGCCAAACGATACGCAACTGCGCCGACACGCTCGAGGATCTCGAAGGGACCCACAAATCTGGGACTAAGCTTTCCTTTTCGCACAAATTGCATCACGCCCTTCATCGGAGAGACCCTCAGAAAAACATGATCGCCAACTGCGAACTCTAGTCTGCGACGGCGTCTGTCCGCATACGATTTCTGTCTGCTCTGAGCCGCTCTTATCCGGTCTCGAATCAACTGTATCTTCGCTGTCGTCTCCTCAACAAGATGCGGCCCCAATATACTGCTCTCGCTGAGCTCAATCCAACAGACGGGCGATCTGCATCTCCTCCCATACAATGCCTCGTAAGGTGCCATCTGAATAGTATCCTGGAAGCTGTTGTTGTAGGAGAACTCCACTAACGGTAAATGACGATCCCAGCTACCACCAAATTCCAAAACGCACGCTCGGAGCATGTCCTCGAGAGTCTGAATAGTCCGCTCTGACTGGCCGTCGGTCTGCGGATGAAATGATGTGCTGAAACTCAAACGGGTGCCCAATGCCTCCTGAAGTCGCTGCCATAGTCGGCTGGTAAACTGGGTGCCTCGGTCGGACACGATACACGTCGGGACTCCATGCAGTCGTACGATCTCGTCGATGTATATCTGGGCATACTGAGCAAAACAGAAAGTCGTCTTCACTGGCAGAAAGTGAGCCGCTTTCGTCAATCGATCTACGATCACCCAAATAGAGTCGTACCCTCGACTGGTCCTGGGTAGACCCACAATCCATAGAAATTTGCTCCCATTTCCACTCCGGAATGGGCAAAGGCTGCAACTCTCCAGCTGGCCTCTGGTGCTCGGCCTTGACTTGCTGACAAGTCAGGCATCTCGATACGAAGTCTGTGACGTCCTTCTTCATCCCATCCCACCAATAGACATCTCTCAAATCGTGGTACATCTTGGTGGAACCCGGATGAACGATGTATGTCGATCTATGTGCCTCCTCAAGAATCTCACGCCGCAGCCCCTCAAAATCTGGTACGCACAGTCGAGTCCCAAATCGCAGTACTCCCTGCTCATCGATCACGAACTCAGAAACTCTGCCCTGCCGCACTTGCTCTATGATCTCTGAAAGACGGTCATCGCTGGGCTGTGCCTCTCGAATACGGTCAAGTAACCGCGGACATGCACGAACATGCGCAAGCTGTCCCCCTGTCGGAGTGAACTCGAACTCAACCCGGCTGTCGCATAAAATCTACCAATCTGCCGACGACTGCCTCTGTACTGCGCGCAAATAAGATAGACTACCTCCGGGCCTCCTGCTCAAAGCATCCGCCACTACATTGGCCTTGCCCGGGTGATACAAAATCTCGCAATCGTAGTCCTTTACTAGTTCCATCCAACGGCGCTGTCTGAGATTCAGGTCTCGCTGCTGAAATATATACTTTAAGCTCTTGCGATTAGTGAATATCTGACACGACTCGCCGTATAAATAATGTCGCCAAATCTTAAGTGCAAAGACCACTGCATCTATCTCCAAATCATGAGTGGGGTAGTTCTGTTCATGTTTCTTCAACTGCCGTGAAGCATACGCGATCACCCTGTCATGCTGCATCAATACGCACCCTAGCCCCACTCGTGAAGCGTCACAATAAACCACGAATCCGCCTGATCCCGAAGGCAAAGATAATGCCGGCGCCGTAGCCAAACAAGTCCATAGTTGCTGAAAACTGTGCTCGCACTCCTCCATCCAAACGAAAGGAACTCCCTTCCGGGTCAATCCGGTCAAAGGTGCAGCAATACGGGAGAAATCCTGAAAGAATCGCCTGTAGTAGCCAGCCAGGCCTAAGAAACTGCGGATTTCCGTAACTGATGTCGGTCTGGGCCACTGCTGAACGACCTCAATCTTCTTCGGGTCTATACATATGCCATCTCTCGTAATCACGCGACCCAAGAATCCGACGATGTCCAACCAGAACGCACACTTGGAAAATTTTGTGAAAAGCTGGTGCTCCCTCAAAGTCTGCAGCGTAATCTGCAAGTGCTGCTCGTGCTCCTCTCTGCTCCGGGAGTACACCAAGATATTGTCGATAAACACGATAATGAACAAGTCAAGATATGGCCTGAATGTACGGTTCATCAACTCCATGAATGCAGCTGGGGCGTTGGTGAGTCCGAACGACATCACCAGAAACTCATAGTGGCCATAGCGCGTTCGGAAAGTTGTCTTCGGTATATCCTCCTGTCGAACTCGCAGCTGATGGTACCCTGATCGCAAGTCAATCCTCGAAAAATACCCCGCACCCTGAAGCTGGTCGAACAAATCATCAATGCATGGCAACGGATATCTGTTCCGCACGGTAACCTTGTTCATCTGGCTGTAGTCGATACATAAGCGCAAACTTCCGTCATTCTTCTTGACAAACAGGAATGGAGCACCCCACGGAGAAACACTCGGTCGAATAAGCCCTTTATCTAACAAATCCTGCAACTGATCCTTCAGCTCTCTAAGCTCTGCCGGGGCCATCCGATAAGGAGGTATAGAAATAGGCCCCGAGCTGGGAATCAAATCGATGCAGAACTCAACATCGCGCTCAGGCGGTAGCCCTGGCAGCTCCTCAGGGAAAACATCAGGGAACTCACAAACAATCGGGACCCGGTCCAACGGAACCTCTGTAGCTCGAGTATCACAAATATACGCTAAGAATCCCTGACATCCCTTTCGCAAGAGCTGACCAGCGCGAAGAGACGAAATCAAGATGGGAAGGGTGACGCCGCGGTCTCCCTGAATAACAAGGACTGGCTCTCCCGGAAAGCTAAATCTGACAGCCTTCTCACGGCAGTCCACAGAAGCATAATAAGTGGCTAGCCAATCCATGCCCAGAAGCACATCAAAGTCTAACATATCGAGGAGAATCAAATCAACCGACAAATCCCTCTCCTCGATACGAACGGAACACAATCGAAACACAAAACGAGCGACAAACGACTCGCCTACCGGGGTAATAACAATACGCGGCTGATCTAACGACAACGACTCACGGCCCAACATCGGTGCAAAGTGTGTAGATACATACGAATGTGTGGAACCTGGGTCGAATAATACCCGTGCGTCGAAAGAGCAAATTGGCAAGGTACCTGTCACAACGGCGTTGGATGCCTGCGCATCCTGCGGCGTCAAAGCAAAAACTCGGGCCTGACCCCCACCATTAACTGGCTGTCCTCAGCCTCGGCCTCCTTGTCCTCTCTGGATCGGACCGCCACGTCCACGGCCTCTGGGTGCATCGAACTGTCATGGAGCATCGCCAGTGATAGGAAGTAGGGCTCTCTGAGGAGGAGGTGGTGATGGCGGTAAGGTCACATGTGGAACTGTCGCCACTCCCTGTCGTCTCACCGGACATTCTTTGATACGGTGGTGCGGACTCCTGCACCCAAAACATCTTGGCGACGGCTGCTATCCCTGTGGATATGAACCATATAACTGACCCCGTCCAAATCCTCTGCCAGGCCCATCTCTCGGAAAGAATCTGGCGCGCTGCCTCTGCGACGGCACATCGGTGCGAATCCTCTTCGGCCCAGAAACATCCGAAGTCTGTGATATGCGTGCCTCCATCCGTAATGCCGTGTCCATAGCAGCTGAATAGGTGTCGAAGTGCTGGGTGCCAATAGCAAGAAATAGCTGGGTGTCAAGTTCCTGCACGAACCTCTTCATTATCTTTTCTTCAGTATTCACCAGATACGGAGCATATCTGGACAACTGCGTAAACTGGACATCGTACTCAGACACCGTCATCCCTGGAGTCTTGATCAAGGCGTCAAAACTACGAGCTCTGGCGTCACGAACGCTCTTTGGGAGGAAACGAGATAGAAAGACTGCTGTAAACTCGGCCCAAGTCATAGGCGGTAGACCTGCAGCTTGACCTCTCAAGACTGACTCCCACCATGTCTGCGCGAGGCCCTCTAGACGGAAACTCGCAAGCTCCACCCATCGATTGTCCGAACATCTGAGCGAACGGCAGATCCTGGCTAAACTGTCAAGGAATGTCTGCGGATCCTCTGCTGCATCGGTGCCCGTGAAGACTGGAGGTCTCAGCCTCATGAAATCCTGTAGCGATACTGGGATAGCCATGGTTGTAGTAGTAGCAACTATCTGGGCAGCAGGCACCATGGTAGTCTGTGATGTGGTAAGTACATCCTCTGATCTCGGTGCACGAATGGACGCTACTAGGGATCCCACCATCTGTCGTAACTCCTGCATACCTCCCATCATCTGTTGTAGCTCTTCCATACCAGACTCAAGCCTGTCCATGCGGCCTGGGGAATGCGGATTAGTCTGTCCCTGAGGCGTAGGTATACCACCCTGCTCGGTCCTCGTCTCGGACGAGCCTGCTCGGATCTCATCTCGGACGGCAGCCCTCTGCGCTCTCGTAGCCTTCGGCGGCATAGTGGCTGTTATAAGAATAGGATGATAAGAACAGTGCAATAGAATCATAGGATACACGGAATTGAAGAAGGAATTTCAAGCAAGTATATCCTAAAGTCACCTAGGCGGAGTACCGTATCGCAAGTATGCCGCGGACATACGCACGCTACGTTACCCTGCTTAAGTCACTTACTCCATCTACCAAGGGTTATCCTACACTCAAAAAGGTAAAACCTATCGCTCTGATACCAACTTTGTTACGACCCGTAGGGTACGGAACGTGACTGGCACTTAAGTTACGAAACGTCTCAAGACGTCCGTAAAATAAGTAAGCCAAAACCCAAAAATCAAAACCAAAAAGCAGAAGAGTGAAGGAAAACCAATCAATTGAAAGCGAGTTTATCAAATAAGTCATATCAAGCCCCTTTTTTTAAAAACAATATCAATTTTTCCGAAAATTTCGGCAGAGTCTCCTTTGTAAATACTGGCCCCCAAAATGGGTACAACAAGAATATATATGAATACAACAAATAAGGCATCCCCAAGCGGGAGCTAGCTCTTCGCTACAAGGCGGTCACAAATCCCACGCAATGTAAATCGGCAACGTGCATAAATAAACATAAGAAGCACAAGTAAAACAGCATGTCGACTCAAGTGAGCTCGACCCCAAAATACAGCATAAAAAGTCTACAAATCTCACAGTCTCGTCTCTAGGTCAATATACAACAATACTGGTAGATACAGTAGATGGAGTACTCTAGAAACAAAGAATATATAAGGTGGTACAAAATAATAATACAACCCACCTACGAGCAAAAGCCTCGAGTCCAGGCAAAAGAGGTAAAAGTAGCAAGTGCGCCCGCCACTACTGTACTGACGGAGCGGACCTGCAAAAGACTGTGGCACAACGGGGGTGAGTTGCCAACTCGTGAGTAATAAATAACATCTATATGGGCTATCGCAAGCATGCACACAAGCATCCTAGCATCTATAATACATGTATGGCAGGATATACTAGCAGGTATGCAACATGAAGGTACTAGCAGGTATGAATGCAATATGAAGGTACTAGCAGGTATGAATGCAATATGAATCAACTCGTGATCTGAATATATAGGTATAAGAAGTCATATTTTTCTTCTTTTAGGAATCTCTTTTCTTTTAAAATATCAGCACAATACCAAAAGAATCAACAAGAATTCGTGTCCAGCATCGACACCTCAAAACTGTCTCAATCTCATGTATTCATATCATAGTATCTCTGGCTTCAGCCGTCCAGCTGACCCATCTCAAATGTCAATATCTCATCATCTCGCGGCCACGATCGGTATCCTCTGGATATCCGTCGTGCCAAAAAGTCACCGGTAGGTAGTCTATCCCCTGCCAGGCTCAACGTCAGCAACACGACCTTCTTGCCCCGGGATACCTTACCGGGCCCACCATGTACCCGAGACGGTTCATCCAACTCCTCAAAACGGGTCTCGAAAACCACAGCAAACTCATGGTGGACGACACTTACATCACTAGAAAACCGCAATTTTGCATATTTTAAAAAAGGTAATAAGTTTTAGAAATTTTGCGGCTTAACCCCGAAATCCAGAAATATCATAAATCTTAAGAAATCATCATGAATGCATATGTCAATGATAATGAATGCATATGGTATCAATGTTCAAGTTGCGATGTATGATTAATAGACTAGGCATTGTTTCCTGATTTAAAATCAGGAAAGCCTACGGAAGAGGCATCACATGCTAGCACGTGCCCATCAGTCACGTGTTGGCATGTGACATTTAAAAGCAGCGGCAAAGGCAGATTCAGCTCCTTGATTAAATCAAAGAAAAGGCTCCAGAAAGGGTCACGTGCTCACACGTGACCAGGGGTCACGTGTTGGCACGTGACCGTTGAACAACAGCTAGAAAACAGAGCGCAGAAAGCAGAAGAAAGCTCGTTCCAAGGGGTCACGTGGCTACACGTGACCAGCTTTCAAATCCTATCTATTTAACAGAATTAAATTCTGAACAACATTCAAATCTTCCCAAAGGAGAATGATTATTTGGAACCGATTGGATTAAAGATTTAAAGGTGATCAAATATCACCTATCTATGGAAAAATCTTGAACTTGGAAAGATTTCCCCTTAAAATCTAACCGAAACAACAAAGGAATATCTTTGGATTTAAAATCCAACGGTGAATAAAATTCACCTAATAATTCAAAGGTCCAAATGAATGATGAATGCAAATCAAATCTCTAATGAATACAAATCAAATCCCTCAATGAATGATTCACTAAAATTAATTGATTCTGCTCCTTCTCCTATAAATAGGAGCCAAGAGATACACAGAGGGAGATACAGAGACATAGAGAGAAAAAGAAATAGAGCCTTGAGACTTTAGAAGAATTTGATCTGCTGCAGAAGAAAACCTTGGGTAAGAAAGGGAAGGTTTTTAAAAAGAGAATTTAATTCTCAAAAGAATTTAACTTTTATATTAAAAAGAAGAACTTAGTTCTCTCTTTAGTAGAGGATCTGTAAAGTGCACATCTCCTCATGAATTGAGAATTTAATTCTCATTGGGTTGAGATCCTGCCATGTAGATCCAAAGCATAGAGAGGGAATGGAAGTTTGAGAATTTAATTCTCACGGAACTATAGGAATTTAATTCCTTTGAAATAAAATTAGGGTTTAACCCTATGTTATAAGAATTTAATTCCTTCGAAATGAACAGAACCAGTTAAGAACTTAATTCTGTCAAAATAACAGGAATTTAATTCCCTTAAGAAAGAAGAAATTAGGGTTTCACCCTATGACAGAACTTAATTCCTCACATATATGGGAATTCAATTCCTCAGAATATAAATTAAGGGTTTAACTCTATCTAAGAGTAATTCTCTAAAAGAAAGTGGGAATTCAATTTCTCTAAAGTTATTATTAGGGTTGAACCCTATGATAGAATCCAGTTCTTCACATATATGAGAAATTTAATTCCTACTAAGAATATAATTCTTCAAGAAAATGGGAATTTAATGAAGAATTTAAGTCTTAAACAAAAACGCAAAGGAGCAGGGTCACGTGCTACCACGTGACCCCTGAAAAACTCCGCAGAGGAGGGCGCCCTCACGTGCTACCACGTGACCCTTCTTGCCGTAGTGCTTAACACTAAATTGGAACCTCTGAATCCAGTGTTCAACACTGATTTACCTTAGTGTTCAACACTAATTGAAGAACTTTATTTGCAGTGTTTAACACTGAATTTCTTTGTGTTAACATTAAATTAAACCTCTGTTAACAGGGTTTAATACTAATTTTCTTAGTGTTCAACAATAAATTAAAATCTCCGTCACCAGTGTTCAACACTGATTACCTTAGCGTTTAACACTAATTTGAGATTTCTGTTGCCAGTGTTTAACATTGATTTGTTTTAGTGTTTAACACTAATTTGAAAGCCCTGTTGCTGGTGTTCAACACCAACTATCTTTTAGTGTTAAACACTAACTTGTCAATCTCATTCCCAGTGTTCAACACTGATTGGTCTTTAGTGTTTAACACTAGCTTCAGCCCAATTGGCTAAGTTCTAGAGGCAAAGACTCTCCTTCAGTGGACCAACAAAAAGCCAATATTCCAAACATGATTGGACTTAGCCCAAGATGGCCATAAGTCCTCAATCCAAACTTAACTGGGCCAATGGGTTCATGACATAATTGATTGGTCTTGGTCCCAAATTGGGCCAAAGACTATTTAATCTATCTTGGTTCAAGGGACATCTCTTCACTCCTTTGATACTTGGCGTTGTAATTCCTCAACGTCTTCAAAGAGGTGACGGGTCCCGATGACCACACATTGATACGGACTGTGGGGTCCTTAAACCCATGGACTATGACGTCCTTAACCTTGATCGGGATGTCTTAAAACTAACATCGGACTGTGGGGTCCTTAAACCCGTGGACTATGACGTCCTTAACCTTGACCGGAATGTCTTAAAACTAACAACGGACTATGACGTCCTTAACCTTGACCGTGATGTCTTAAAACTAATATTGGACTGTGGTGTTCTTAAATCCACGGACTATGACGTCCTTAACCTTGACCGCAACGTCTTAAAACTAACATTGCACCGCAATGTCCTTAAACTACCTATGGACCGCAATGTCCTTAAACTACCTACTGACCGTGATGTCACTAAACTAAACAACATGCCTCCCTTAATTGCTCTATTGTTGGATCTAAACGATCCCGTTTAAGTCGATCTTAGTCAAAAAACTAGGCTAACGTATCCTTAACAAACGTTTAAGTCGATCTTAGACTTCAATGAGGCTAACGTATCCTTAAACCCGAACCCCCAAACCCAAATCTAAGATAATACGGATTTGGACTAGTCCACGCCCTATGGGCGACTACATAACTCAGTCTTCGTATACAATCCACGGGCAACTAAACACAAAATAAACACACACGACACGAAGTGACCATCTGGAGAAGGATAAAGTGGTTACCGCAGTGCGGTAGCGTAATTAACTGCAGGGGCTTGCGCCTGCAGGGAAGAGCGTCCCCACAATCAAAAACCCCTCAAGCGAGGGGGAATCTGACGAAGTCTGCTACATCGGACGCATCCGTTTAAACCTTCGATATACGGTGCCATAAATCAACTTGGCATCTTCGGAGAGGTAGACGGATAGCACCAATTAGCATCTGCCCCGAATCTCAGGAAAGACGTCCCCGTCGCACCGTCTTTCGGTGGGGAACAGATTCTGGCACGCCCGGTGGGACCTTTTCCTCTTTCCACTCTATGCTTTGTGTGTCGTGTTTGCGAACCAAACACGGTACGCTAATGGTTGCCCTTGGGTTTCAAGGTCCTAAGGTTTGGCGTCTTGCTTATTGCAGAAAGCAAAGAATCAATGGCTTCCACTTGTGCGAAATGCTCCAACTGCAATTGCAACCAGCGCTCTGCCTCGCCAGGAGGTGTAGCCTACGGACCCCAAGCTGCTTCGCTATTCACAATACCCGTGGAACAGGTCACTCGAGCCACCACAGGGTTGTTTTTTAGGACCATGCTCCCGCCAACGAGCTTCATCGCTCCTGTGCTGACAACGGAAGCTCCCAAGAAGCCGGTCTTTGATCGGCTTACACCTACCGCGGCCCCTCTCAACGGGTCGCCCAACACCAGCGCCTCGGCCTTCTCCAGATTGGGCCAGAGCTTCTGTGGACCCGTGATGGGGCCTACAATCCCAGAGAAGGCTGCTCCTAAGAAAATAACCAGCCGTGCTCCTGAAGTCGTCAAGGCGGCTTCCCTTTCCAAAAAGTCGGTCTTTACAAGATTGACTGTTCCGGCTCCCGCTACGGTTCCTGTCCCTGTTCATGTAGGGTTCCTAGGCACCCTAGTGAGGTCTCACAAGGCATCGAACATGCCAATTTCAAAAATTAACGGTGCCGAGGGACCCGACTACGGATCGTTTGCTAGATTTCTAGGCGAAACACTAACTAGTTAACACTTAACTAATGGGATATCGGAAATACAACCTTTGTAGATCCGGTGCTCCACCTCCATAGCTCCGCAAAGAAGTCGTCTCCGCTGTCCAAATGGAACTCCCGGGCTCAGGCGTCGGCTTCGTCGAAGAATGGGCAAGCTAGGTCGTCGATGTCCATGCCGAAGATGATCTACGTCGAGACATCGCTAAATCAAGCTCCGACTTCACCAAGTCAAGAAACTTGTGAAGTAAACACACTCTACTACTTGGCAAGAGGTAGAGGATGAAGAAATAGGAAGTGGGTAGACTTTAGATTTGGATTTCTCACTCATTTCCATCAATCACCATTGATGGACCTTGCTTTCTTCACTTGTTGAAGTGAAGAAGAAGATGAAGTAGAATATGATAAGTATTATGATAAGAATTAAAGAATAAATAAAAATCCATTCTTATCATAATTCTCACCATGGTTAGGTGTAGAGAATTAACTTGAGTTAATAGAATTGGTTAGGGTTAAGCATGAGACAAAATGGTGACTAAGTCAAAAGTTCATGAAGCTTCATGAAAGAAAACAAAAGAAGCCACCATTCTATTTTATGCAATTTATTTTCCAAAAATAAAAACAAATGAATAAATGAATAATCAAATAAAAACCCTAACCATTTCTTTAACCAAGGTTCAATTCTTTACACAAACCCTAATTTGCATGCATCATCAAATATGATACAAACAAGTGCACAAAATCATATCGCATATGCAATGCGCACATCCGAGCGAGAAAATCCATTTAAAGTAAACCAATACTAGTTAATGCAAAGTAATATATCAAATATATAATTATGCATTAAATCATTAAATCAACACTTGATTCAATGATCCGGTCATGTCGCACATAACCGACTGGTATCATCAGTAACAACTTATCGAATCAACACTTGATCCGATAACTCGGCTATATCGCATATAACCGATCAATGTCACATCGCGAGAATCGAATACAGTATCACATACTGGTATTATTCTCGGTCCCGCACATATCTCATATGCGCTCCTATTTCGTTTTGCTTGAGCCAGGAAACCTCTGTGTAGGACTCTAAAGACTCGTCAATACGCCGGCAGCAGGTGATGATCATATCAAACACCCACAAGCCGCAAGCGGTCTGCTAAACGTAACGGCCACCCGGGTATTGAGCGATCTGAAGATCGACGAGCAAGCCCGCTCACACTCCAGTGAATCCGACCAGTAACACTACCGTACAGTCTGGTCTGATCGTCTGATATGTCGCATATCTCGCCTAGGGGTGGTAAACGTCAGACCCCAATAGCTCGATAAGTCGTGTCGATATGAGGTCTATAACAATTCGAGAAACTACTGGTAACACTTACCAGTAAATCTCAGCAACCCTGGCCAGCGATTTCCTGTTATAGCCAATCGAACACTGCGCAACATCAACCCCCTATACCGGGAGAGACGAATCCCCTCCTATCGCTCATTGCCTCCATGTGACTCGGGACTGTACCCAAAAACCACCATTTTGCACGCCCTCTTGGACGTGGTAAGAAGGAAATCAAAGCACAGTGGGAACCACACAAGACTCTATGACGATCTCGGGTCAACAGACTACTCTGTACCAGTGTCACCAGAGAACTGCCATCTGACATGAGATATAATACCATCTGGGAGTTCTCGGCGAGTCCGTCCAGTGTACCCAGTCTCTACTGAGCACCCGTATATCATCTCCGATGTCAAATACCAATGGATATGGGATCATCCATCGCCCATCTGTATGGGTCGAGAAGGTACACGCTAGTCTACTCTGGTATATCGATGCCCCATCTCGATACACCCACGACTAGGGACTTTGAAGGATGTACTTATGGACTACCATGTCCCCACTATTATGATCCACATCACAGTCCAGGTAGTCAAGTACACATCCTAAGGGCTTTACCAACATGTAACAGAGAGACAATCAGTATACACGTTAAGGTAAAGAGTAACCAGATAGCATACTATCATGTCGAGCAAGAAAGTCCTCTCTATATATGTCCCAGCATCTACTACAATATACATCCTATGTACAGTAATGGCCTCTAGGGCATACATATAACTAACAATCTCCCACTTGCACTAGGGCCATCTGTAGCAGTGGTTGTAGTATCTTATACTCAACCATCCCATAAAAGTCTCTCTCTGGGAATAGGCCTTCGTGAGTGGATCCGCCGTGTTATCCTCTGAGTCTGCTCTCCTTGCCTCGATCACCCTGGAGATCAACCATCTCCATGATCAGGTGATACTGCCTTAGAATATGTCTGGATCACTGATGGGACGGACGTTCCTTGGCATAAGCCACAACTCCATTGTCTCACAATGGTAGGAACATAGTTCATCTCATGAACCATTATACACCCAAACAGCCTCTTTGGTAGCATCTTAAGTAGCGATGTATTCTGCCTTTATCGTCTAGTATGTCACGGTATCTAGCTTGGAACTCTTCCAACATACCGTCCCTTTACTGAGGGTAAAGACAATGCCTGCGACTGACATTCAGTCGTCTTTATCACCCTGGAACACTTCCAGTGATTCTCCCCAGGATCGATTGATACCATCTCACTACAACTAGTGAGTATCCTAACATCCATTTAGATCTATCTCATAGATCCAAAATCTAGGATTTAGTAGGTATCACTTTAATCCTATGTGGAGAATCATTGTGATAAGCGGAGATTGATCGAGCGTAGCATAAGAAACTCCTTTCTTATCAAGAGTATGTCATCCACGTACTCTACGAGGATCACCACCATACTCCCTACTACCTTTTTGTTTATACAAGGTTCATCTACCATTTTGATGATGTCAACTTCTTTGACTACTTCATCAAAACAGATGTTCCTACTCCGCGATGCCTGCTTTATCCTATAAAGCATCTTGCACACGTTTCCGCTGCTCCCACTGTCTACGAGGCCCTCTGGCTGTGTACTTATAGACACTCTCTTCCAAAACATCATTTTAGAAGAGCTGTCATGACACCCAACCACCAGATATCGTAGTCATGGTATGTAGCCGTGGCAAGTAGGATCTGGATGGACTTAAGCATAGATCCTTAGAAAAGGTTTCAACATAATCATACCTGGTCAATGATGCAAACCTTTAACAAGTCTAGCTTTGAAAGTCTCAACTTTTCCATGTACACCAAGTAATCTTCTCAAGATATACTTGCTCCTGATGGGGATTTAACCCTTCAGATATAGCAACCAAAGTCCATACTTTGTTGGTGTATAAGGATTCCATCTCAGATCGCTAAGCATCCAGCCATTCTTACAGAGTCCCTACTCTTGATGGCCAGCTCGAAACTAGTTGGGTCATCATCTCATGATGCAATCCTCGCTCCCACTGTCATAGAGAAACAGAAGTATCTCTCAGGTGGGTGAGGAACCCTACTAGATCGGCGGAGAGGCTGAGGTTCGTTGGTTTCTACTGAATCCTTTGGTTCTACCAAATCAGCTGCTGTCATTTGTATAGCTGGAACCTTTCCAGTTGTACTTAACAGACCTTGCCTCGAGCTTGTCCGGATTTTGCTTTTAGACATAGGCCGGACAACCCCAAATCTTAACTAACTTAAGATATGGGCTCTTCCCCTTCCATATCACATATGAAGTGGTAGGCACTGATTTGATTCGAACCCTATTCAATAGGTATGCAACTTCTCAAGTGCATAACCCCCTAAGGAAAAAGGTAACTCAGTATTACTCATCATAGAGCACACCATATCAAATAGGGTGTATCTGCTCCGCCCCGATATACCATCGTGCTATGGTGTATACGGAGGAGTAATGCTGAGAGAGAATCTCATTCTCCTTTAGAATAGTCCAGGAATTCCATGCACAAGTATTCTCCTCCTTGATCTCATCATAGCACATAATACTTATACCCGTATTTTGGTTCTCTACTTCTAACTTATATTCTGTGAATATCTCAAAAGGTTCGGACTTGTGTTTCAACAAGAACATATGTCTGAATCTAAAGAGATCATCAGAGAACGTAATGAAGTATAAAGAACCAATCCTGGTATGTGTAGACAGGAGACCTACATACATCAACATGTATCATACCAAGAGTTCACTAACTCTTTCTCTGTTTCCAATAAACAGAGCTATGGTCATCTTATCTTTGTGACATGACTGGCGAGTTTCACAAGATGTAAATTCAAACAGATTTAAATATGCATCTAAATGTAACTCCAGCTAGTCAGGTCGCATTGATATGACCTAGTCTACAATACCTCAAGAAGGAATGGTTCAATTCTGAACTCTTTCTCTTGTGTGTGTTCTATATACCAAGAACTGTAGTTTGATTTAGAACATCAATGCTTTTAGATAACGTGCCTGAACCGATCAACTTTTGATATAGGAATTGTTCAAAACATTATCCAACAATACAAAATATTATCGTTTCTTTACTAATAAAGAGACATATATGATTTTGTATATCAGGTTCGGTATCTAATAACATACGTTCAGAATCAATGTATTACAATACAGGGTGACAGTGACCAACAGACTTGGCTGCAACACTTGCCCCGTTTTCTGCCTCATGAAACTTATCACCCGTTCTCAGTTTTTCTACCCTTTTGTAGCCCTATGTAACATCTTACATATCTGGGATCCTGATCCGGTATCATATACCAAGGATGCGGAGGATACTGAGAAACAGTTCTGTATAATGAACACACCCGAAGATGATGCATCAGCATGCATTCTCTTCGTTTGGGCGGCACGGGAAATCTGGTATTCCCCAATTTCCTGCTCTGTCTTATAACAATTATAAGTTGGAGCGGGACCAACGTTCCCCAGCTCAGTATAACAAGCGGGTTCGGTCAATAATCCGTATTATTATCTTGATTAAGGCGTGACATGGTCGCTACCAGGAGAGAGAGAGAAGAAAACACTCAACGTGCGCTCTTGCAAGAAAAGATTGGTTATTATTTTATCTAATCAGGATGGCTCCCACTGCTTTTTATCAAATCTTCCTTCAAACCCTAAAAGGAAAGACTAGCCGGGATTAATTACACACTACAAGTTCGCCAATCTTTCAGCCAGGCCAGTGTCGGTACTTTGAGGGAGGTCCCCCGTGCTTTCGCACGAACCTAATTAATGTAAACCTCGTTTTCCCAGAGGCGTAACCTCGTTAACACCTTTCTAGACACCTACTTGATCGGCTAATTGTAATGTATAAAACTCTCCCAGGAGTAACTCTTACTCGCAGCGGGTATCGGGATCCAACTATCTCATAGAAGGTATGCAATCTCATTGCAAATTTCAACACTTGAAATTCCCGATAATATTTTTCCCCTAGCTCGCTATGACCTTGACGCATGCCAAACAACCCATAGTCTAATAGTCAAGTTCAACCCGTCATTTCCTGATTGAATTAAACCCACCCGCACGACCCTTGACGCATGCCAAACAACGCCGTACGAATACCCTAATCCAATCGCATCGTATGCTAGCAGATAAGCACTAGTTAGCTACCGTACACTACGCATTGACGCATGCCAAACAACCGCAGCACGAATACTAACTAGTACGTATCTGAAATGACGGAGGGCTACGACAGGTTTTTCTGAAAACCTATTGCGTAATGAACTTGATATCGTTGTAGAATCAAATGAATTTTAAAATGGAGTGTTTTTGAGGCTTTTCTAGTTTTGCTAAAGGAGTCACTCCTTGTGAAGGGATCGTCGGTCCTTTCCTCGTCGAATGAGGTGCGGGATATATCATATATATCACTGTGCAAAGCGAAAACTCTTAAAAGCAATCAAAAGACAAACCGAGGGTGTAGCATCTGCCAGTTATTGCTAAAGGAGTCACTCCCGGTGAAGGGATCTCGGTCCTTTCCTTATCGAATAAGGTGCAGGATATATCGCATATACCGCTGTGCAAAGCAAGAACTGTAGCTACCTGTTTTATTTTGAAATTCGATTCTACAACATCTTAGGTTTCTTTTATTTCATTAATCTCATTAATGAAGTCCCATCATTTATGTACCTAAACATCACAGATAAATTGTTGGAGATAGTGCCCTCATAGTCAATTATTGGATCGCAGGTACGTGATTGCAATGATTGCGGAGGACCTATCCCGGTAGGACAGTCTTACTCGAAATGATAGTATGCTATCTGGCTTGCCTTTATCAGTCGTGTACATGTTCAGGTGACTGATTGCATGTTACACTTTGATAGAGCCCTTAGGATCTTGCTTTACTACCAACTGTATGATGGCGATCATATACGTGAGAGTTGGGTAGTTTATATGCATATCCTTAATTGTGGTCCCTAGTCGTGGGAGTTTCGAGACAGGGCATCGATACTCCGGAGTAGACTAGTGTGTACAGTCGAGACCCCGACGAGGGGCGGTGGCCGGTCTCACAAGCCACTGGTGTCAGTTGGATCACCTAAGATGTATACAGGTGCTCATTGGGTTATGAGTACACCGGACAGGACTCGCCGGGAATCTGCTAGTTAGTATTATATCTATCGTCAGATAGCAGTTCCCTGGTGACATGTGTACAGGTTAGTTCATCGACCTGAGGTCGTCATTTGTCTCGTGTGAGTTCCCACTGTGCTTTGATTTCTACCCTACCACGGCTCAAAGGAGTCGTGCAAACAGGTAGCTTTTGGGTACAGTCCCGAGCCATATGGAGGCACGTGAGCGGATCGGCAGGGGTTCGTCTCTCCCGGTATTGGGGGCGAGATCGTGCTGTGTCTAGGAGAGCCATTACGTAAAGCCCTCGGCCGAGGCAGGAGATTTACTGGTAGGTATTCCAGTAGTATCTCAGGGCGTTCTGGGCTACACTCCGACACGACTTATACTGCTAATGGGGGTCTGACGTTACTAGCCCCCTAGGCGGATATGCGATACTCATTGACGAACGGACCGGACTGTATATACATTGTCACTGTTAGGCTCAGTAGGGTTTTCGGAGGAGTTCGCTCATCGGTCTCCCTTGAGTTCGCTCCTCGGCCACCCTTGAAGTCAGTCCATGGGCAGCCGTTACGCATAGCTAGTGCCGCTGACGGTTTGTGGTTAAACCCACTGCCAGGGTGCTGACGAGTCATTAGAGTCCCCCACAGACAGTTTCCCAAGTTCGGGCGAAACGTTGTAGAGGCCGTATGGTTTTATGGCAGGGTTCGGAAAATGCACGTGCGTTTACACACGTGTCGATTTTCGGACAGAAGATACTGGTCGGCTTTGGTTTAAGCCGGATCCAAGTATTATATTGAGTAGGTATAATATCTTTGTCTCAGTTGCATTTGTATTCGGTCGTAATACAAATGCGGGTATATTTATACAATTTCGGGGTTGTCCTAAAATTCGTTTCAGGATCACTTTTGGAAGTTGCCAGTTTCCAGTTTTCTATCAGCCGTCTTTTAACATATGGTTAAAGGCGGATTTATCTTTTCTTGGATGAGAGTGAGTCGTGCTTCTAGAAGGTTCTAGAAGGTTCTAGAATTTGTGACTAAGCTTTGTGACTCATGCTTTGATTTCATTACTTTCTTGTTTTGCTTAAGATATTTAAGCAAGATATTTACTTTGTGTTCACATAAGCTTTATGCTTAAGGTCACCCCCTCTCTCCTACGGTCACCCTCCTCCTTTTCTATATAAGAAAGGCCCCTCCCCTCTCTCATTTGGTTACTTGATTCAAGAGAGAAAAGATTATGATAGTATTTCGGGGTGTATGGAATTTTACAGTTCATTTCATTCCATCACCCGATTTCCACGGCAACTTCATTAACCGATCGTCCACGGATTTGGACGAAGTGAGACAAAGTCATCTACTCATTCTCTACATCAATCTTGGTCGTCTCTTTTAGCAAACTTGACGATCGAGTTGCCTCGAGTCAGAGGCGGGAGCCCGTTTAAAGAACCGATCATGTGGTGCCACCTCGACGAAGGACATCGGAGATCGACGAGATCGGAGCAGCCGCAACGGAGCGTGGGATGATGGTTGAAGAACGAAGGACTCGGATCGTTCGGTATAACCATTCTACACTCTTTACAGTTTGTTAGTTTAGCAATAATAGCAGATCCGGGTTAAAGTATACGATAGCGCCAAGTTAAAAGTTTTTGTTCCGCATTTGGCGTCTGTAGACTGCCGGGGCGCTAGCGTAGACTTACATTGGTATCAGAGCCTCACCATTTTGCTATACTAACTTGTGCTAACGCGTTTAAAACATCGATCCGACCGAAAATCGAAAAACATAAAAAAAAATCCTAGCCGACAGTTTCTGTTGATTTTAAACGGTGTTAAAATTGATTTCTGTATATCTTAAAAATCAGTGCAGGGTTTTCTAAGACATCTGAGAAAAGACGGTCACGTGATCCCACTAAAGCGCCGCGCTTCCGCGGTCAAACCTATGGTTTGACCGCGGAACCGCCGCGCTTCAGAGGGAACAGTGCACCAGTTTTTCTCAGTTGGCTTTATTTGGGATTTTGTGATTTTTGGTATATATCATTTACGCCCAGGTTTTGTTACTGTTCACCAGTAAGCCGTGGGGCCCACTTTTTGATATTTGGTCTTTGGTCGATCGTAATTTAAACACGTTAGTTTACAGTGCTTACATTATATCTCCGACCGGGAATGTCATTTGATCGGTAAACCGCGTTTGATTGCTATAGTTCTTTTAGACGGGTTTGCGAACGTGACATTCGCGTTGATGTTCTGTGTTGTGCTGTAAAGTTACGGATTTGTCGTGGTGGATAGCAGTGTGCAATGATAGTACAGTTTGAGTTTATTTGTACATTTGATATTGCGGGGCGAGCGTCCAACTTGTGGACTGCCGTCACTGCCTGTTGTATAATATTCTTTTGGGGCACGACCAGGTTGCGGTCGATGTACCTGTTGTACTATTTTTCATTACTATACTAGGTTTTGCCCCGAGACGGAGTGCACGGATAGCCGGGTTCGGGAAAGCAACGGGTCCGCATCTCATGGCTTTGAGAGGCAGAGGGGCCCCACTTCTGAATTGGCAGACTATTCGCCGCACTCGTAGGGGGTACAGGTTGACCCAAGGAGGGGTGCTCAATTTACCGGATTCCGTGAAGTGCCGGGTGTTCCATTCACTATGCAGTGGGGACTACCTCGCTTCAGGTTTTGGCGGGTAACTTGCCGCACCCGTAGGGGTCTAGGTTTCATTGCACAGGCTATCCACACGACAGGGGAACGTCGAGTTTCAGCAGCGGCTCTGTGAAACTCGGGGATCCCAGATATCTGTATTGTTCTGTGATGCTTATTACTTTTCTGTAATGTTGCATACTATCACGCCTGGAGCGATTATTGTATATTGGCTTATATACTATTAGATGTTGTATATGTTTTACACCCGCGCTAGTGCAGTCCCCGCTCTGTCGTTAGTTAAGTAACCTAACGAGTGATGACGGGACCCAGTAACGAATGCGGATGGCATATACGTACATTTTATTTTCGTTCTTTTCTGGTGTGATTGATTGATGGGACTGCGTTGATTCTGATCAATGCAAAGTAAAACAAACCTGTATACAGTTGTTGGAACAATTTAAAAAGTGTTATTGCAAAGACGTTTCCTTTTGTTATGCATAGCGGTATTCAGTGGAATATCCAGCACCTCATTCGACGAGGCAAGGGCCGATATCCCTTCACCGGGACCGACCCCTTGGATAGATGTTTGCGTCAGAGTAATAACTTCACTATAGTCGATTACATGTTGCTTTGCATAGCGGTATTCAGTGGAATATCCTGCACCTCATTCCACGAGGAAAGAGCCGAGATCCCTTTACCGGGAGTGACCTCTTTAGCAAAAGGTTTTCGCCACTATATTTTAAAAAGCTATCAGGTTCCTTCAGCGATATCAAGTTCACTACGTTAAAGGTTTTTCGCCAAAAACCAGCCGTAGCCCTCCGTCGTTTCTTATGGATGGTCAGTAGTATTCAAGCTATGTTTGTTGGCATACGTCAAGGCATAGTGTTTGGTAGCTGCTGGGTATTCATTTGTTGCATAGATAGATGAGTTGGTTTGGGACAGTCGTATTACCTTGTTGGCATACGTCAAGGGTATGTACGGGTGGGTTCAAATTAACAAGATAATGACGGGCAGAACTTGACATGTGACTTATGATTTGTTGGCATACGTCAAGGTCATAAGAGCATGGGGCAAGAAAATGATATCGGGAGTTTCTAAAGAAACTGAAACTTGCCAAGTATGCGCATACCTTCTGGAGTATGAATAACGTGGATGCATTCCATCACGTTAACATGCGATGAGAGTTGGATCCCGATTCCCACTGATGAGTTGGTTTACTCTTCGGGTGATCCCGATTGATTCTTCTTTAGGTTTGGAGGAGAATTTGACAGGACAGTGGGAGGTTTCCGGATTAGATAAAGTGATGACCATTCTGATCTAGGTTAGAGTGCACGCAGAGTGTTTCTTTTCTCTCTCTCTCTTTGGCAGCGACCTTTGACCGACCCTAGACTATGACTCAGTGACCAGGTTGACCGAACCTTCTTAAAATACTGGCTTTTGGATTGTCTAAGTTGCATAAGTCATTGCCACTCCTTCTTTTACCCTTTGCATTTCTCAGAACACCCGTATTACTACGGATATCCACTTCCATTGGATAGAGCCATCGTATGGTTATATACGAACTCGAAGGGACTTCTTCGGGGATGGATCCAGGTTCAGGAGAAATAGAATTGGTTTATTCAGTTGTCTTTTATTATCACCTTCTCTCAGGTTGCGAGAGCTACTTGGTTTAGGAGAGTACACCTATTACGCCTATTGGATAGTCTTATTCCAAACCATAGGCTGGTGCCGAAAGGTAGGGAATGAAGAAAACCAATTAGCCTAAGTAGGGTGTGCAGAAGGTAATATGTAAAGACAAAATAAAGGGATTAGAAAGAGGGCAAAGTAAATTGCGACTGATATCATTCACGACCAAAACCGCGTACTTCATCGCCGCTCCTATTTCACCTTTAAAAAGAATAAGGTATTATTCAGTTGTCTTTTATCGTCACCTTCTCTCAGTTGCGAGTACTCCTTGGTTTAGGAGGGTACACCTATTATGCTTACTGGATAGTCTTCTTCCAAACCATAGGCTGGTGCTGAAAGGTAGGGAAGGAAGAAAACCAGTTAGCCTAATGATGGTGTACAGAAGGTAACGACTAAAGACAAATAAAGGGATTTGGAGAGATGGCAATAAAATATACGGTTGAAGTCATGAATTGGATTATGGAAGAGGCATTGCTATGAATACCAGGATACCCCTACGAAACATTTTCATGTTTCAGTGCATTGTTAAAGAAAAACTGTTTTCCTGATTAGACACTTACTCCAAGGGTATGTATTTACCAGGTTTCATTCTCATATCTGTATGGTTTTACAGATGATGAGTGGGAGTAAGATATTGGGAATTAGGTGATCATCCTCATTATATCGGAATTCGTTGCAATTGGTGATATTTGAGGAAATCGCCAGGGTACAGTTTTCTACCTACGACGCACAAGTTTTGAGTTGTTTAACTCAGCGGACTTATACAGAGTATTGTATGTTGTCCAAGTGTCCATCAGGATAAAGGGGTAGGTCCTCATACTATGTTCTGTTTACTTATAACTTCTCTAGTATTTAGACAAGTGTTTCGTAGAAATACAAGGTCTAAGTTTTGAGAAGTTATGGGTATAAGAATAAAGTAGAGAACCAGGTATCACAAGTATCGGGATTCTTCAAAGAGATCGAAGATGTAGATTCTTGTGAATGGTATTCAGATAATAGTGATGGTTTTGAGAAACGTATTTCTCTTTCAGGTTACTCATAATTGGATGGATTCCTAAGTTGAGTAATGCTGATTAGCCTCTTTCCATTAAGTTGATATGCACTGGAGACAGATGCATGGATTGAATATGATTCCAATTAAATAAGTGCCAAAGTTTCTATATTGGATATAGAATGGTTCGTACCTTAAAAGAAATTAAGGTACGGGGAGTTGTCCAGCTTATGATTAAAACCAGACACTGGATAACTCAGGGCACGTTTCTGTAATGGCTGTTTGTGGGTTGACCCTGGCTATGACGAGGGTTGATATTCTACCATTTAGAAGATCAATAGTGATATTGTTCTTGACTCGCCACAGTTTTAGTAAAAAATGGATCTTTTTCAGAAAACAGTAGTGGGAGTATGGTAGAACTGGAAGTGATTCCAGAACCGCGAACGATTACGGAAAAATTTAATAGGACCTATACATTCAATCAGGTTTGACATTCCAATAGCCACTCCGCAGGTATGGTAGGTAACCTCAGACACCCGAGAGGTACTTCGGTAGCCTCAAGGACGGTGACAGGGAGGTTCTTATCTACCCAGACTTGACACTACTGTTGTTCCAGGATATGAGACCCGGTAGGAGGGTTGTCGCAGTCAGTGGGAGCAGCAGAAGCATAGTGGGCAAGATGCTTATGTCTATTTATAGACTTGAGCAGTTATAGCGGAGATAGATCATCTAATTTTGATGTGACAGTCATGGGTTTGACTTCAATCAGAATAGGGGATGGATCAGTTAAGAAGGTAGTAGGGTGTGATGTCATGGTATATGGATGACATACACAGAGTAGGAAGTAAAATTCCTATACTACGATCGGTTGGACTGTGGTCGTCGCACAGTTGTTTCTCCAGACAGGATATGGATATAATATTTGACATTCTGGTTTCTAGATCTATGGTTTTAGATCTGGATTTGGGTAGTTTCCCAATGTGGGTACTTTGACAGATATTCTAATGGTTTTTGGAATAGTTGACTCCTAGCATGGTGGTGTACCTGTAGATGATGGAGTCACCCTCTCTAAAGGTGTCGTACAGACTAAAGGGGAGAGGGATGTGCATGATTGGCAGATCACTTGCTTAGGCAATTGAGTCAATCATGAGATGTCAAGTACCACACCAAATGTTGGTTTTGCACTAGATGCAATAAGTTTGTATTAATCCAATCCTGGAGAAACATAAGGAAGCAGTTTTAGAACATTAGTACATGTTCTACGGATTTGATAACGGCAGCCTCTTTCGGGAGACGGTTATCATTCCAGGCTTCAAAGGTGACGTGGATGACAGAGTGACTGTCAGAGTTTTAGTTTTTCCCTCTGATGAAGAGGGACAGTATTGTGGACAGGTGGTCCAATAGGATACTGTGGGAAGCAAGGTGCCCGATACTGATTGGGTTCAGTGATCGATTCAGTCTAAGAAGTTTGGATATGGAGTTCATTTATGAACTAAGGTCCCATCAGATATCCAGACATGTTCTAAGACAGGTATTACTCAATTCGGGAGATGGCTTTCTCCGCGAACTTGAGATTACGAGAGATACAGAAAGAAACTTCTAGGCGGATCCACTCACCGAGGCTATTTCTCGAACACAATAGTTTTACAAACGGGCTTTGTGAAACTGATTAGTAGAGGAGTTGGATGTTCGGTTTCACACGGGCTGTGAGTAGTCGACATCGCAATATTAGCCCTGAGTGCAAGTGGGAGATTGTTGGAGATAGTGCCCTCATAGTCAATTATTGGATCGCAGGTACGTGATTGCAATGATTGCGGAGGACCTATCCCGGTAGGACAGTCTTACTCGAAATGATAGTATGCTATCTGGCTTGCCTTTATCAGTCGTGTACATGTTCAGGTGACTGATTGCATGTTACACTTTGATAGAGCCCTTAGGATCTTGCTTTACTACCAACTGTATGATGGCGATCATATACGTGAGAGTTGGGTAGTTTATATGCATATCCTTAATTGTGGTCCCTAGTCGTGGGAGTTTCGAGACAGGGCATCGATACTCCGGAGTAGACTAGTGTGTACAGTCGAGACCCCGACGAGGGGCGGTGGCCGGTCTCACAAGCCACTGGTGTCAGTTGGATCACCTAAGATGTATACAGGTGCTCATTGGGTTATGAGTACACCGGACAGGACTCGCCGGGAATCTGCTAGTTAGTATTATATCTATCGTCAGATAGCAGTTCCCTGGTGACATGTGTACAGGTTAGTTCATCGACCTGAGGTCGTCATTTGTCTCGTGTGAGTTCCCACTGTGCTTTGATTTCTACCCTACCACGGCTCAAAGGAGTCGTGCAAACAGGTAGCTTTTGGGTACAGTCCCGAGCCATATGGAGGCACGTGAGCGGATCGGCAGGGGATTCGTCTCTCCCGGTATTGGGGGCGAGATCGTGCTGTGTCTAGGAGAGCCATTACGTAAAGCCCTCGGCCGAGGCAGGAGATTTACTGGTAGGTATTCCAGTAGTATCTCAGGGCGTTCTGGGCTACACTCCGACACGACTTATACTGCTAATGGGGGTCTGACGTTACTAGCCCCCTAGGCGGATATGCGATACTCATTGACGAACGGACCGGACTGTATATACATTGTCACTGTTAGGCTCAGTAGGGTTTTCGGAGGAGTTCGCTCATCGGTCTCCCTTGAGTTCGCTCCTCGGCCACCCTTGAAGTCAGTCCATGGGCAGCCGTTACGCATAGCTAGTGCCGCTGACGGTTTGTGGTTAAACCCACTGCCAGGGTGCTGACGAGTCATTAGAGTCCCCCACAGACAGTTTCCCAAGTTCGGGCGAAACGTTGTAGAGGCCGTATGGTTTTATGGCAGGGTTCGGAAAATGCACGTGCGTTTACGCACGTGTCGATTTTCGGACAGAAGATACTGGTCGGCTTTGGTTTAAGCCGGATCCGAGTATTATATTGAGTAGGTATAATATCTTTGTCTCAGTTGCATTTGTATTCGGTCGTAATACAAATGCGGGTATATTTATACAATTTCGGGGTTGTCCTAAAATTCGTTTCAGGATCACTTTTGGAAGTTGCCAGTTTCCAGTTTTCTATCAGCCGTCTTTTAACATATGGTTAAAGGCGGATTTATCTTTTCTTGGATGAGAGTGAGTCGTGCTTCTAGAAGGTTCTAGAAGGTTCTAGAATTTGTGACTAAGCTTTGTGACTCATGCTTTGATTTCATTACTTTCTTGTTTTGCTTAAGATATTTAAGCAAGATATTTACTTTGTGTTCACATAAGCTTTATGCTTAAGGTCACCCCCTCTCTCCTACGGTCACCCTCCTCCTTTTCTATATAAGAAAGGCCCCTCCCCTCTCTCATTTGGTTACTTGATTCAAGAGAGAAAAGATTATGATAGTATTTCGGGGTGTATGGAATTTTACAGTTCATTTCATTCCATCACCCGATTTCCACGGCAACTTCATTAACCGATCGTCCACGGATTTGGACGAAGTGAGACAAAGTCATCTACTCATTCTCTACATCAATCTTGGTCGTCTCTTTTAGCAAACTTGACGATCGAGTTGCCTCGAGTCAGAGGCGGGAGCCCGTTTAAAGAACCGATCATGTGGTGCCACCTCGACGAAGGACATCGGAGATCGACGAGATCGGAGCAGCCGCAACGGAGCGTGGGATGATGGTTGAAGAACGAAGGACTCGGATCGTTCGGTATAACCATTCTACACTCTTTACAGTTTGTTAGTTTAACAATAATGGCAGATCCGGGTTAAAGTATACGATAGCGCCAAGTTAAAAGTTTTTGTTCCGCATTTGGCGTCTGTAGACTGCCGGGGCGCTAGCGTAGACTTACAAAATACGACGTACACTTATGCCATCCGCATTCGCCTCGATGTCCCCTCGTGCACCGTTAGGTTAGGTAACTAACGGCAGAGCGGGGCAGGGCTAGCATGGGTGTAAAACATAAGTAACGGCTATATAATATATCATATATATTATATACTTTATCTATCATAGAACATCACATGATCACATCACAGATATCGCAGCAGAAGAATCATATGAAATATTGGATATACTAGGACGTCCGTGTTTTCAATACGAGCCAGTATAAAACACGGATTCCACGGTCGTGATGAATAGCCAAACCCACACCCCTAGACCCCTACGAGAGCGGCAAGAAACCCTACCAATTCTAGAGTTAGGAGACCCGGACTCGACTCCTCGAGTTGGTCTCCCTCTGGACTCCAGAACCCGGTTACTTGTGCCCTCCTCCTTGGGTCTATCTTAGTGCGGAAAAGTAAATAATATACAAAAGGTGACTACTTCCGCAACCTGGAAGCGCCCCAATAAAAGAATATTACATACAAGTTTTTACATGAATGAAAATGAAAAACACTCATCTCACATAAAAACCCCCGGCTATTCAAACACGACGATCCAATATAACATATCCAGCAACACATAACATCACATATCATCAACGTAAGTAAATATGCGCATCCCAATTGTCGTTGACATATAGCAACGAAACCGGCGATATCACATATTACACTTACGGTCACAGAAAAGAAAGTGTAAAACTACAACAGTTGGAATCCGCAATCACCTCAGACATCGCATGCCTGACCAAATGAATTACTTAGACATCGCATGCCTAACAATTATAAACCCCGCATTTTAGTCTCAAAATTGAAAACTCTTTTCAATATCAAGTCGGGCAATTCAACAAGATTCCCGACAGTCTGATCGAATACTCGTCGCAAACTTCAGTAGACGGCCGCACCCCTGATACCGTCGACGAAGTGCACCAAGGCGGAACACCGCTGCCGCGAGCACCCGAACGGATGCTTTCGGCGACGGGGTTCTCCTACAGTCACTTGGTCGGGGCTATGGGGTGAGGCTGTCTATTAAGTTTATCCGACGAGTATCCGCGTACGCTACGTGATTGCGACGGACTTTTGATCACATCAAAATTCCGTGGCAACCGATCAAGTGAGACTAAAGTGCTATGTTTATAATATTCATTCCGTTATCACATAACTACTTGTGAATTCCAATTATTGTATCCCATTCCGGATAAACAGAAAATGTTAAACTTTCCGATCGAACAATCGAACACCCAAGTTTTTCCGATACAGATCAACACATGAAATAAGTCTAACAACATTCCGTTCGTGCCTCAGTACCAACGGTCCAGCCGTAGAAGGGTCAAGCCAACGCCTCACATGTGGCACGCCGTACTGCCCCAAACCCGAAGGTTCAAAGGGCAGTTCAAGACGGTCACATAATCGAGTTAAGGTTTGTTGTCTTCTAGAGGGTCCATCGCGTTACTTGCACTACTTAGAACGTCGTTAAACTACGGAAAAATCCAACACTTGGAAATTTCCCGACAGGGGAAAAATTGGGTATTTGTATCCGGTCGAACTTTTTAACATATTCTAAAATTTATCCGGAAAGCCACACAGACAAAATTTGATATTCCGATCGAAACTCCAAAACCCCAAAACCACCTCTGAAAATTCAACTCTTGAAAAATTATTAAAAATTCCCAGAAAACTCAGCAGAATTTATCAGGAGTTACTGTATAAAATATATTAAATAAGGTGGCCGTACGCCCGCGGAACCGCCGCACGAGGCTTGCTCGTGCCGCGGAACCGCGGAAGTTTGATGGAGTTAGGGCTACGAATTTTACAGAAACTCCTAAATTCGCCTGCTGAATTTTTTAGCAACTTTTAATTTGGAAAAATCCACGTTTTTGGAAAAAGGACAGAGAGCATGTTGGGTTTGGGTTTTCGGGTTCGTTCGGGTTTCAAAATCCGTCTAGACATCACCTAAGGCTCTAGCTAGGCTCTGATACCACTGTAGGGTTCCTAGGCACCCTAGTGAGGTCTCACAAGGCATCGAACATGCCAATTTCAAAAATTAACGGTGCCGAGGGACCCGACTACGGATCGTTTGCTAGATTTCTAGGCGAAACACTAACTAGTTAACACTTAACTAATGGGATATCGGAAATACAACCTTTGTAGATCCGGTGCTCCACCTCCATAGCTCCGCAAAGAAGTCGTCTCCGCTGTCCAAAAGGAACTCCCGGGCTCTAGCGTCGGCTTCGTCGAAGAATGGGCAAGCTAGGTCGTCGATGTCCATGCCGAAGATGATCTACATCGAGGCATCGCTAAATCAAGCTCCGACTTCACCAAGTCAAGAAACTTGTGAAGTAAACACACTCTACTACTTGGCAAGAGGTAGAGGATGAAGAAATAGGAAGTGGGTAGACTTTAGATTTGGATTTCTCACTCATTTCCATCAATCACCATTGATGGACCTTGCTTTCTTCACTTGTTGAAGTGAAGAAGAAGATGAAGTAGAATATGATAAGTATTATGATAAGAATTAAAGAATAAATAAAAATCCATTCTTATCATAATTCTCACCATGGTTAGGTGTAGAGAATTAACTTGAGTTAATAGAATTGGTTAGGGTTAAGCATGGGACAAAATGGTGACTAAGTCAAAAGTTCATGAAGCTTCATGAAAGAAAACAAAAGAAGCCACCATTCTATTTTATGCAATTTATTTTCCAAAAATAAAAACAAATGAATAAATGAATAATCAAATAAAAACCCTAACCATTTCTTTAACCAAGGTTCAATTCTTTACACAAACCCTAATTTGCATGCATCATCAAATATGATACAAACAAGTGCACAAAATCATATCGCATATGCAATGCGCACATCCGAGCGAGAAAATCCATTTAAAGTAAACCAATACTAGTTAATGCAAAGTAATATATCAAATATATAATTATGCATTAAATCATTAAATCAACACTTGATTCAATGATCCGGTCATGTCGCACATAACCGACTGGTATCATCAGTAACAACTTATCGAATCAACACTTGATCCGATAACTCGGCTATATCGCATATAACCGATCAATGTCACATCGCGAGAATCGAATACAGTATCACATACTGGTATTATTTTCGGTCCCGCACATATCTCATATGCGCTCCTATTTCGTTTTGCTTGAGCCAGGAAACCTCTGTGTAGGACTCTAAAGACTCGTCAATACGCCGGCAGCAGGTGATGATCATATCAAACACCCACAAGCCGCAAGCGGTCTGCTAAACGTAACGGCCACCCGGGTATTGAGCGATCTGAAGATCGACGAGCAAGCCCGCTCACACTCCAGTGAATCCGACCAGTAACACTACCGTACAGTCCGGTCTGATCGTCTGATATGTCGCATATCTCGCCTAGGGGTGGTAAACGCAGACCCCAATAGCTCGATAAGTCGTGTCGATATGAGGTCTATAACAATTCGAGAAACTACTGGTAACACTTACCAGTAAATCTCAGCAACCCTGGCCAGGGATTTCCTGTTATAGCCAATCGAACACTGCGCAACATCAACCCTCTATACCGGGAGAGACGAATCCCCTCCTATCGCTCATTGCCTCCATGTGACTCGGGACTGTACCCAAAAACCACCGTTTTGCACGCCCTCTTGGACATGGTAAGATGGAAATCAAAGCACAGTGGGAACCACACAAGACTCTATGACGATCTCGGGTCAACAGACTACTCTGTACCAGTGTCACCAGAGAACTGCCATCTGACGTGAGGTATAATACCATCTGGGAGTTCTCGGCGAGTCCGTCCAGTGTACCCAGTCTCTACTGAGCACCCGTATATCATCTCCGATGTCAAACACCAATGGATATGGGATCATCCATCGCCCATCTGTATGGGTCGAGAAGGTACACGCTAGTCTACTATGGTATATCGACGCCCCATCTCGATACACCCACGACTAGGGACTTTGAAGGATGTACTTATGGACTACCATGTCCCCACTAGTATGATCCGCAGCACAGTCCAGGTAGTCAAGTACACATCCTAAGGGCTTTACCAACATGTAACAGAGAGACAATCAGTATACACGTTAAGGTAACCAGATAGCATACTATCATGTCGAGCAAGAAAGTCCTCCCTATATATGTCCCAGCATCCACTACAATATACATCCTATGTACAGTAATGGCCTCTAGGACATACATATAACTAACAGTTCAGAAGACTGTTTTCAACCGATTGGATACTGCTACCCAAAGGACATCAGTTTTTAACAGGCTGACACCAGCAGCGACCCCCCACCTACACAGAGGGCAAGACGAGACTATCGCCCTCACCAAGCCGGTTCCATCAGCACGACGCGCTCGACGTCGTTACTTGCGCCGAGTGAGGAAGGCCGGAGGCAACTCCCCTCCTGGGCTAACTCCTCCAGCCCCGACGACAGAAGTTAATGCTGCTGTTCCAATTAAGAACAGCTTTGAGATGCTGAATAAGGTGCGTAGGAATTCTCCTACCGTGGTGCTAAAAAGATTTCCCCCTCCGCTGAAAAAGTCTGTAGAAGTAAAGCCAGAACAGCCCTAATCTCCTCAACGGTTGTCCTCCCAAATCTATAAAGTCTGGCGGCAGACCCGAGACTCGGTGATCGATCCAAATTTCTCCCGCCAGCACAAGAAGCTGAAAATCCAACAGGAAGTTAGTGACCAGGCCAAGCCACGAAAAGCTGTCTGGATGCCCACTTCAACGGCCCCCTCAACTTCCACTGCTTATAAAAAGAAGAGGCCAGAGAAGATCCCCAGGCCTGCAACGAAAGCTAAAAGCGCTGAGCCCAGACGCTCTAAGGCTGGGGGCAGGATGGTCCACACTGTATACATGGCGTCGGGGAAAGAAGACAGCCGTGCGTCCACAGGTCATAGACCGCTTACACGGTCGGTGACCAAAGCTCAGGAGCAACAACAAAAGCTCCAGGAAATGATGATCGTAATGGCCGCGCTTACTAGGCCGAAAGAAAGCCCCAAGGCGTCCTCGGATCAGCAACAAGAACAGGAAACCGACGCCGAGTTCCTCCGGAGGATATTGGAAAAGAAAGATAAAGAGGCTGCGGAACAAGCGGCCAATATAAAGCAAATAGCCCACTTATTCCAGGACATGGTGGGAATGATGATCCAACAAGACGCACCTGCTGAGGATCCTCCGATCGTCCTTGAAGACGACAAGGGAGAAACGTCAAATCCACCACCGACTCTCTCAACGGCCAAGTAGGAGACAATCTCTAAGGCTGACTTGAAGTACTATATAGCCCAGCAGATCCGGGTTCATCATGTGACTGAGGCAGCTGGTCAAGTCGTAAAAACGGGGCGACCGTATCCGAGCTGGTACGACCAAATCAAATATTCGCCGGGTTATACAATACCGAAATTCCATGTGTATAAGGGGACCGGCAATCCCCACCAACATGTTGCCCAGTTCAGGGCCCTTTGCGGTAACACCGGCGGTGACGATAAACTGTTGCTTCGCCAGTTCGTGGGCAGCTTATCAGAAACAGCGTTCGAATGGTATTCGAAACTCCCGAACGATTCTATCAAGACGTTCGCTGAAATGGAGTTGCTATTCACTCAGCGATTCGCAAGCGCCAGCGAACGCACTCCAATAACAGCATTGATTAATGCTAGGGTGAAACCAGGCGAAACGTGGGTCCAGTATGCTATACGCTGGCGAAATTTATGGTCGAAATGCGAGCAACGCATTGAAGAAGCGCCCACGGTGGGCATGTTCGTGGGAACCCTAGACCCTCATGCAACTATCTCCCAGTTTATGATGTTCTTTAAGCCGACCACGTTTCAGGCTTTGATCGACAAGTTGGCCCAGATGGGTTACAGACCGTCTCCCCCGAAGCCGGAGCCTCGGAGTGACAAGGGTAAAGGGAAGGCAACCTTCATCGCGAATGCTCAGCAGCAACCCAGTGCCTCAAAGCTGGCGGATCAGTTGGAAGAAAGACGGCGGTATTATAATGAGAAGATGAAGCGTCCCTACTCGTTCCCACGGGACAAGACGAAACGGTTATTCGAGCTGGCAGTACGCAACAGATTAATAAACTTGCCAAATCCAAGGCGACCGCCACAACCCACTGAGGTGAATAACCCCAACTATTGCCCTTACCATCAAACGGTAAGCCATCTGATTGAGGATTGCTTCGTTTTCAAAGGATGGATTGAAGATCAATACCTCCAGGGGATGTTTGCACTGTCCGAAAAGTGGAAGGTGAACCCGCCACAGCCGCATACTCCTAAGAAAGCAGATACACCGGGGGCAACCTGTTTCTTTATTGAAGAAGCTCCATGGGAGGTCGTGCTATCAACTAAAACCAAAAGAATGCTGAGGGATCTTCATCCGTGCCCACCGGTCGAATGGAAGAACCCGCTTGAACCTAAAATCATCGAAGGGATGTTAAAGCCGCGCCCAACTACAAAGATTCATGGTGATGGCCCAAGTACTCACACCCAACCGTCAAAATCTTCGAAGAAAAAGAAGAAAAAATTCAAAAAGCCCGTGAAGCCTGGAGACAAGTGCACGGATTTGTAGAAACATATTGACGCGCTAGAGGAGTACAATCAAAAGGCGCTGACTCCCGTTACACTGCAAGAGTTTCTCAACCACGTCTTTCAGGAGGAAGATGATGGAGAGAGCTCGTCGGATGAATCCGAGGGATATGTGGCGAGTTGTCATGTGATTTCCCAATCGGAAGATGAGAAAACTCCTGGCACTGAGAAATTAGGGGCACAGCCTGAGCCAGAACTTGTATGGCCAACAGATGAAATGATCGATGCCTTTCTAGACGAGATTCGTTTGAAGAGTAAAGCCGATCAGGAGCATGAGATGGCCGCATCAGAAGGAGCCAAGCGCAGGCGACTAAACGAAAGAGTCGAAGCACTCCCGCCAGATCAAAAGATATCCGATGTGAATAAAAACGTATTCAAGACAAGGAAAAGGTTTGCCAAAGCCATGTCAATGGGGATGAAGCTACCACCCTCGGAAGAGAACGCGTTCGATGGGGTGGAGAGGCACCCTAATTATTGCTCATATCATCGAAAAATTTCACACCCTACGGAGGAGTGCGACGCTTTTTGGATATGGTGGCAGGGATATGTTGCTCACCGGAAACATTTTAAGCGCATGAAACGCAGAACTCGTCGGGAGCAGAAAAGTACAACTGACAGGCACAAAAGAACTATCGGCAGCTGTTACATGGTCGACGCCGGAGGGTCACAAGTTCTCACCTTTGGGAGCGACTCTGATGAGGAAATGGCTTTGGGCCCTCTTTTTAAAGAGTCCTTCTTAGGGAAAGAGGAAGAACCGGAGGCCTGCGAGAACATTCAGCTGCCTAATCGCACGCTCCCGGAAAAGAATCTCGGGCCCGCAAATAGAAAGATAAGGGAAAGGAAAAGGTCACTGGGGATATCACCTTAGATGACCAAGTCATGAAAGAGCTGACTGCCAAGGACCCTCCCAGGAAGGGAGGTGGACTACAACATCTTAGCGCACCTAAGGAAGCTACCTTCTCAGCTCAGCATTCTCGATACCCTCCTATTATCAAAAGAAGCGCGAGATTCATTAATCAAAGCGTTACAAGAACCCGAGCAATTCCAAGCCTTCCTCGCCGCAGAAAGGATGAAGGATGAACTGGAAGAAGTGCACACGGCCGACATCACTTTTGGTGACGAAGACCTTCTCCTCGGGACGTGCGACCACAACCGTCCCCTATATGTCTCTGGATACTGCCATGATATCAAGATAGTCAAGATCCTGGTGGATAATGGATCCTCCGTCAATCTCCTTAATGTTCGGGTGTTGAAGGAAATCTGCATGAGCGTGCAGCACCTCGCTCGTGACAAAATTACCATCTCCGATTTTCACTCCCAGTCGTCACGGACTCTCGGATCTGTAATACTAACATTACGCTTCGGACTTCTCGTCACGGACATCAAGTTTCACGTCATTGACGCCAAGATCTGCTACAACGCCTTGCTCGGTCGCCCTTGGTTACACGAGTACAACATCATCCCTTCTACACAGCATCAGTGTATGAAGTACTTTAAGGATGGTTTCGAGTACACCGTAACGGGTGAGCTGAACCCATTTTCCGTGAACGAAGTCCGCAAGTACAAAGATGCAAAGTACTTTTTGCCAGACTTCGAGGATACAGAAAAGTGTCGCAAGCCGGAAAACAAAGCCGCCGCCACCATCCCTGTTTCCGGGAGCGATACCGAAGAAGAAAATATAGTTTACGCTGGGCCGTCTCGACGCAACAACCCGGGACCGTCCGCCCCCATGTTGATCTTCGGAAGTGACTCGGAAGATGAGGTTAATGCCGTGTTCTCCAGTCGGCCGTCAATACAAGCATCCCCTGGCGATGATCAGAGTATGCAAATCACCATGGTGCCGCGGGAACACTACAAGGATCTCGACGCACTTCAAGCTCACAATGTGCAGGACCTGCAGACGTTTTACGTCCCTTCCAGGCGAAAGGGTGAAAAGGCGATCCTATTGTTTCCCTCCGAACGACGGCCTAGACTTACGCGTCTCGCCTGAGATTCGGGGCAGATGCTATATGGTTTTATCCGTCTACCTCTCCGAAGATGCCAAGTTGATTTATGGCATCGTGTATCGAAGGTTTAGACAGATGCGGCCGATGTAGCAGACTTCGTCAGATTCCCCCTCAGGGTGAGGGGTTTTTGATTGTGGGGACGCTCTTCCCTGCAGGCGCAAGCCCCTGCTGTTAATTACGCTACCGCATCGCGGTAACAACTTTCTCCTTCTCCAGAATTTCACTCCGTGTCGTGTATGTTTGTTTTATGTGTGGTTGCCCGTGGATTGTATACGGAGACTGAGTAATGCCGTCGCCCGTAGGACATGGATTAGTCCAAATCCGTATTTACTTAGATTTAGGTTTGGTGTTTTTAGTTTAAGGATGCATTAGTCGCGTTGCGGCTAAAATCAACTTAAACGTTCGTCAAGAATACGTTAATCCTGTTTTGGACTAAGATCAACTTGACGTGATGATCGATTTAATATATGGCCGTCGGGACTCGTCACCTCTCTGACGTCGTTGAAGGATTACAACGACAGGTGTCAGAGGAGTTCAGAGATGTACCCTTGAACCAAAGTTGATTTGGAGTTTTATCATTCATTTAAATGTCTAAGGATACGTTAGCCGTATTTGAGGCTAAGATCAACTTAAACAGGACCGTTTAGATCCGGCAAGAGAGCATTTGGAAGCTCTACTGTTCCAGTTTAGGGACGTAGTGGTCCATTTTCCAGTTTAGGGACGTGGTGGTCCATCGCCAGTTTAGAGACGTGGTGGTCTATATTCCAGTTTAGGGACGTGGTGGTCCGACATTAGTTTAAGGACGTTTCGGTCCAATATTAGTTTATGTGGTCGTCGGGACCCGTCACCTCTCCGACGTCGTTGAAGGATTACAACGACATGTGTCAGAAGAGTTCAGAGATGTACCCTTGAACCAAAGTTGATTTGGAGTTTTATCATTCATTTAAATGTCTAAGGATACGTTAGCCGTATTTGAGGCTAAGATCAACTTAAACGGGACCATTTAGATCCGGCAAGAGAGCATTTAGAAGCTCTACTGTTCCAGTTTAGGGACGTAGTGGTCCATTTTCCAGTTTAGGGACGTGGTGGTCCATCGCCAGTTTAGAGACATGGTGGTCTATATTCCAGTTTAGGGATGTGGTGGTCTATATTCCAGTTTAGGGACGTGGTGGCCCGACATTAGTTTAAGGACGTTTCGGTCCAATATTAGTTTAAGGACGTCTCGGTCCAACATTAGTTTAAAGACGTCTTGGTCCAATATCAGTTTAAGGACGTCTCGGTCCAACATTAGTTTAAAGACGTCTCGGTCCAATATTAGTTTAAGGACGTCTCGGTCCAATATTAGTTTAAGGACGTCTCGGTCCAATATTAGTTTATGTGGTCGTCGGGACCCGTCACCTCTCCGACGTCGTTGAAGGATTACAACGACAGGTGTCAGAGGAGCTCGGAGATGTACCCTTGAACCAGATATAGATTGATTTAAGAGAGCAATCTTTACTTGACCGATTTAATTTAAGGACTTACGGCCAAAATTGGGTCAAGTCCAGTTGAAAATGTTCAACACCCTTATTTATTTGTGGTCTATTAGACCTGTGCTAGGGCTTTGCTCCCACTTAGATAATGCATTGCATTATTTCAGGCCATTTATGCCTATTTTGACTGGGCTCTGTCCTTTTTATCATGATGCAGATCATTTGTTTTGGTCTATTGGACCTTTCAATTGGGCTCTGCCCTTTCAAACAATGCACATCATTTTATTTATTAGGCCTGTCAAGCCTTTTAATTGGGCCTGGCCCTTCAAGAAGTGAAATGCACTGCATTTGTCAGGAGCTTTGCGCCAATCACTGAGTGCAAGCGCTTGTGATGAGAACGCGTGTCATGCTCTGGTGAGCGCAAGCGCAACAGCGCAGTGCGCTGCGCTGTTGCGCTGCTGACACGTGGCGTGTTCTGGCGAGTTGCGCCAATTCCAGAGAGCAAAGCTCTATTTCAAGAGCGCGTAGCGCAAGTTGTTCTGTAGCTGACACGTGGCGCTCTCTTAAGAGCGCAACAGCGCAGTTTGGAAGTGCAAAGCACTAAGAATCTTTTAGATTCAAGAAAAGAAGTGCAAAGCACTATTTGATTTCTTGATCTAATTTAGATCAATGAAAAACAAGTTTTTCATTTGTTTGAAGAACCAGAGGTTCATAAGAGTGCAAAGCACTATTTTTATTTTATCGTTTTCTTGTTTTAAAGAAACAGAGGCTCATAAGAAGTGCAAAGCACTATATTTTTTTTATGTAAAGATCATTGATCTTGTTTTTAGATCAATGATCTATTAGAAGAAATTTCTTCTATTTCATGAAGGTTCTTTACCTTTTTCTTGGAATTTTCTCAGAGTTTTCTCTGTTTGAAGCTCTTGACCCCATTTTTTTTTTAAGAAATGTTGATGCCTTTGAATTGAGGTCTAGGGTCCTTTTTATAGTGCCCATAAATTAGTTAGATTTGTTAAATAAATCTTTTTCTGAGTGATTTGGGGAATTTTCCCTACCGTTGGATCTTTGATCCAAGGGCTTCTGCTTTGCAGAAGAAAATTTTCTTGTTTTAACAAGAACAGAAAGATTTCTTTAAAATTTAATTCTGTTTGACGCAGATGCCTCAGCGCGTAACACGTGTCGCACAGCGCACAGCGCAGCGCAACTGCGCTAGCGTATCTGCGCTGACACGTCTCGCGCAGCGCACAGCGCAGCGCAACTGCGCTAACGCATCTGCGCTGACACGTGTCGCGCAGCGCAGAGCGCAGCGCAACTGCGCTGACACGCGTCGCGCAGCGCAATAGCGCAAGCGCATCTGCGCTGACACGCGTCGCGCAGCACAGTGCATGCGCAACTGAAGCGTTGCTTCCTTTAAACAGAGCTTTGCTCTGATTGGGCGCGCCTTTTTGGGCGCTGCGCTGACGTATTAGCGCCTGACACGTGGCGCGTTCCGCCCGAGACTTGAAGCGTTGCTTCAAAATTTTGAATTTTGAATTTGAACAGAGCTTTGCTCTGATTGGGCGAAACAAATGCCCCCCCCACCATTGCGCTCACGTGGCACGCACGTGAGTGCAGCGGTGGCAACCCCCTGACCGTTGGATCAAGGGGTGAGCCCAAGGGGCGCAAGCGCCTTATAAATAGGACCTCTGGCCCTTAGAAAAATCTTATCATTTCAAGATTTTTGATTTCAACAGAGCTTTGCTCTTTCTTAAGAACTTCAGAGCTTTGCTCTCTCCCAAAGTTAGAAACGTTAGGTAAAAATTAACTTAAATAAAATTAATTTAAATTACTCTTGACCAAAGAGCTTTGCTCTCACGGATCTTTTGATCTAAAGAAATCCCCATTGGGGTTTCATAAACAGAGCTTTGCTCTCAAAACTTATAGATCTACAGAGATCTTATTCATGGGTTTTAACCCATGAATAGAGCTTTGCTCATAGATCTAAAAAAAAACAGCTCTTTTATAATTGAGAAATGAAGAGTCTTTTTTATAAATTTTTCATGAATCTTTCAAGATTCCAAAATTTTTCTGATGGACTTTTTCCATCATTACCACAGAGCCATGCTCTTTTAAGGAATCTTATTTCCCTGGGACCAGAGTTTGACAAGTGTCACTCTGTGACAGAGCTTTGCTCTGAAAGAGGAGATTTTCTCCTTGTCTCTAGGGATTCTTTATTAATGGGAATGTTTTCCCGGGGACCAACTGACAATCTCATTCAATGATGAGTTTGTCTTATTAACTGACGTATTGTCATCCAGATTTTGTGGGTCCCCTTTTAGTCTCCTGCTCACTGCACTGCTGTGTGGTGTAATTAATTAATTTTAATTTTAATTTAATTTTAATCTATTTTCTTCTTTAAACGCCAAACATTGGAATTACAACACCAACGGCTAAATTGTTCTTTTGCAGCGATCATGTCTCTAGATACTTCATTCCCGTTCGTCCGCTCAGAGGAAGGATTTCCTGAAGCGCCCTTGGACCGTGAAGTCCTGGCCATGATTAAGGAGTTCGACCCGGAATACAAGAGTCTCCATCTTTGGGGGTCATGGTACAATCAGATCATCATGGGCCGTCGGAGCTTCACATGCACGGTGCCGTCAGAACCTATAACGGCGATTCATTACGCCAGCCCGCCCCCGGTGTAGTACGCCGTGGAGATGGTGGATTGGACCGCAAACAGCTTTCTTCACCCTGCTATGGATGCGGTTCTGGTCCAACGTCCTATGGTCTTGGATATCCTAGGACGTCGTATTTGTCAGGGCGAGGCGAGACCTTGGGGGCAATCATATAACATTGGTCTGATCCCCCGTCATCCGATTGGCTACCTGCCATGGGCCCGGTACATCCTGTCGACGAAGAAGTCGCAGTTGATAAGATTAGGATTGTACACCGCGGTTTACATCTCTCTCTTCCAGTATCCCTCGCTCCCCACCTGGTGGTTCAAGGCTTTCTTAGAGCAATGGAATATTCCCACCCACACTTTCCTTGCCATGGATCGGGAAGTGTCCATTTCTTTGGAGGAATTCGCGGAGGTATCCGGTCTACCGGTCATGGGGGAACACTATGAAGAGCTGCTCCCGACAGATGAGTACGTCTTCGGCGCTAAGCCTATGGTAAGGGGGATCACGCCGGAAAATGCTGTTCAACACCAATTCCCGAGACTGATCAAGGTGTTGAACATCTATGAGTCCCTCTTCATCGAACACGGGAGCCGAGGAGTTAATTTTGAGGAATTCATCGCTCGCTTCCTCCGTCCGAGCGTCATTTCGCCAGGAGCCGCCAAATCTGCTATCCTGGATGATCCTTTTGGTCTAGGCTTGGATAACCTGCCGACGAAGGAGATAGACCAAAAGGCTTTCTTCCTCCCAGACTTCCCTACCATATCTTTCGCGGAAATTGCAGCCCCTGGGATGGACGAGGAGGCCTTTTTCTTAGGATTTCTCGGGCTGTGGCTGAGTGGGTTCGCGATCCCAATGCACTCTCATCGCATGCGGCCCTCTGTCTTTTATCCAGCCCCCCGCATGGTCATCGGGGTAAAGGTGGCCGTGGGGATTGCCGGCTTAGCGCACTTGTATCATGGTCTCAGCCGAGCCGCGGATGCCAACGAGCCCGGGGCATTGCACGTGGTCTTCCCGATGTACTACTTTATGTCATGGCTCGAGCTACATACGGCGGATGTATTTGGAATACATAAAAGGCCTTCGTTCTTTGACAGGTGTGGTTTCCCTCGTATCATTCAATTGATTGGCGCATCAATCGTGATCCCTTCACCACGGAATGCTAGAGGCTTATTGCTCCGCCCTCACACCGTTGGAGTCGGGATGTCCTTCATTGATAAGGTATTAACCATTGGAAAAGCGTCCGCCACTGCGGCGCAACCATCACAGGACTCCTTTAAGGATGGAGCTTCAGTATTGACGGCCCGGGAGACCCTCCACTTGTATTCTATCAGACCGGGCTTCCTAGTCTTTAGGCAGGGCGGTGCAGCGATCTTTATGAGATATAACCCGCATCGTTTTGCGCAACAACTGGGTTATGATCAAGGGGTACCCTTGGAAGCTTTCTTACTGGAGCCTGCTGCTAATGAAGAAGGGATGGAGAACGCGTTACATCACTTCATGCGCTTGAACACAGGTTCTCGTTTCTTTATTAGCGTGCCAGCCTGCACTCCACGACTCCTTAACGTATATAAAGAGTGGTACAATCATGCGACGGGGGCCGTTATAAAGGAGGAGAGGCGAGTGTTGATCGACCGTAAAGAAGCACCTCCCGGCACCAACCGTAATGCTCCCTTAGCGCCAAGGACCCTGGTGGCTCCTCCTCTAAAAGATGCCGGGGGCAGACCATCACGTGCGCAAAGTCCTCCACGTGAGCTGCCGCTCCCTGATATCGCAGATGCACCTCACGCACCCTGTGCTCCAGTGGAGACAGTGGTTGTACCCTCGCCGGAGTCTGGCATGGGTGCGGACATCGGGACCCGTCATCCCAAAGTGGCTGCTAAGCGGAAGTCGATCCCCCGCGAGCCTAGGGTCGGAGGGCAAAAGAAAAAGAAGTCGCTCTTCGCTGCGGACGTTGTGTTCGGCCAGGAACCCCATGCTCCCTATGCTGAAGGTCTGCTCGAATATGGGACTAACGCAGGATTAGTGATGCCGCCGCCGGACGATACAGACTTGGAGGCTGCTCTCAAAGCTTCGGCATGGTTGGCGAAGCGTGACGCGTGGCTGGCTAAGCTTGCACAATCAGGTAACTACTAGTCGCCTTTTCCTTATTGCAACATATCCTCTTCATTATTTTCGACTAACGCTTTTCTTTCTTTTCTTTCAACAGGCATCACTGATGAAGAAGCCATTGCTGCTTCTCTGAAGACTTTCCAGGAGGAGGAATGTCTTAGAGCATCTATGGGCCTTAGTAAGTTTCGACTCATCAAGTTTTCATTTTCCTTGTGTTATGGTCGATCTAACCTTTCCCTTTTAATTACAGGAACCTCAATGCTGTTCCCTCCAAGCGACGCAGATGTTCTACCAGCTGCCGACGTTCCTGCTTCCTCTGGGCCATCGTAGGAGGTTCGTCTTGAAGAGCCGATGAGAGATGCCTTAAAGGCTCTAGAGGCATCCCTGAATGAAGATGACGATGCCTTGAAGGAGGCGTCACAGAGGTCCCTTATGACCGCTCGGGAGGAGAAGAAGCGGCTGAGGCGTGAGGCGAAGGCGCGTAGGGCTGCCTTGGCTATGGGAGCGGGCCCCAGCACCGCCCCTCGTGCTGATACTCCCTCTGAAGAGGCCCCTGTCGCCCTATCCACTGCCCGCAGAGAGGTGGCGCACGCAGTTCGGAGTGCAAACGGTAAATCCGCTTCAGGTAATATTTCTCTCAGAGTTTTTGTTATAAGGATTTTAATGTCATTGGTCTTTATATCTCTTATCTTGCAGGGCCAAGTCCGATCGAGGGGGAGGCGAAAACCGTTGACCCCAAAGAAATAGAGGAGGCGGTACTTGCCGAACTCGAGCCGACGGTGGGCAACGTTGTTGTGGCTTTGGAGCCTGAGGCGGAGGTCGAGGGGCCTGCCGCCGAGAAGGTCATTGATGCCGAACCTGAAGTGGTGGCAGATGATATGATCATTATAACCGAGTCCAGGGTGGTGGCGAATGAAGCGCTCGAGGCCGGCGATCCCCCGGCGACGGTGGACGATACAACCGCCACTACTGAACCTGTGAGAGTGGTGGGTGAGGTGGCCATGATTCCCGAGGACGAGCCAACCGCTCCTTCTCTGGAATCTGGCAATACTCCAGTCATAGCCCTCTCCATCTATGGTCCTCCACCGTCTCCAGGTCTCGCGAGCACCACAACGGTCCCCATCGAGTCGGGTGATGAGGTCACGGGCGGTGGTCTCATGTCGATAGTGGAGGGAGTCGCCTCTGTTTCAGCCGGGAGCTCCTCAGGTAAACCCCAAGTTGCTGGTTTTCTTTACTTTACTATCTTTTCTGACAAGTTCACCTTTTCGTAACGCAGGTGCAGCCAGTGCCGATGCCTCACTGCTCGAGGGAACGCCTTCAACGACTGCCTTGGCGGTGGTCACCTCTCAACCCTCTCTCATACCCTCGAAGATGTTGGAAGGTATGTGTTTGTGATTTATTAATCTTATCTTCTAGATGTATAATTTGTATACTAAAGTCACACTGTTGTATCTTCCAGGAGTGCTTTTTGATCATCTCTATCAGGTGTTGCTCCCACACTTTTCCTTCCCATCTGAATTCGCCTCTCCCTCTGGTGGCGCTGGTGAGTACCGTTCCCGATTGATATCTTTGTTTTTCAGTGGTAGAATTATTTCTAACTCTTTCTTGTCCTGACTGTAGTGTTACAAATCGAAGTGGGAGAAGAAAGATTGGTTGCGCCACCGGCCTTTCCGGCCTTGCCACCTGCTTCAACCGGTATAGTAAAATATCTTTTCAATGATTTTCGCCATATCTATTGAATCATCATCTAATCGCATTTTGTCTTTTTCAGCTGTCGTTCCAGTCTCGGCGCCTTTCGAATCTCGCATTATAATGCCGGGCGGCCCTTCCTAGAGACGTCTGTCCTCAAAAGGTGCGGCGAATAGTCTGCGCATGCTAAGCGACTATATCGAGGAACTCGACGTCGAGGCTCCTACATCTGCTGAGGACTTCGCTACGACGGTTAACCCGATGTTGGTGATATTTGCCACCTTCCATGATGAGGGCATTGTCGCCTCTTGGGTTAACTACTGTCGGGAGATTGAGGCTCGCCTTCATCAGCTGGAATCGATGCGCCTATCCCCCGAGACTTTAGCCTTGAGCACTCAACGGGGAGCATGGCTCGAGCAAAGCGCTTCTCATTTCCGTCATTTGGAACAAGAAGCAGCTTTGAGGCTGAAGGAGTGCCAAGAATCTTCATGCAAAACTGCTCGTCTGCGTGCTGAAGTTGAGGCAAACGCCGCTGAGGTAAAGGCCGTCTTCGAGGGCCTTCTGGAGCGCATATCAAATGGGCTGAGACTGAAGCGGGCACTTGATGTCTCCGAGCATGACACCCCAGGCCGTGAAGCTGCTCATCAGGCCGTCAGGGATCAGCTGGCGTCTGTCGCACAACAACGGGCCCAAGTGGAGGCAGAACTGGCGGTGGTAGCCGATCGGGAAAAGGCATGGAAGGAAGTGTGCGAACAACTGATAAAGCTACTTAAGATGCTTCCTTCCCAGTAGCTTCCTTTGCATCAATGTATTTGTAAAATTTTCCTTTTAAATAATATGTATCCATTCTTTGTTCTTTTGTACGATTCATCTTGTATTTGATTGAAGTCAATGAATAAAGATACACATTTTCTTTTATAATGTCTTGTATACTCTTTTGCTTTCTGCCTTCTTTTATTATCAGCATGTTGTCTTTGATAAACATAATTGGCAGATAACTTAGTTTTTTCCAAGAGATAGCGATGGCTTGGGCCGCAGGTTCAGATCTGCTGCCTAAGACTTTTCAACTCTATGAACCGTGAGGGTCTCATAGAGACTTTTCTCCCTACGGATCGAGAGGATCTCGTAGGTGGGTTTTCTCCTTAGGAATCATGAGGATTCCCAAGTGTGGTTTTCCCTTATAAGTCATAAGGATCCTATAAGAGATTTTTTTCTTCTTACGAGTCGAGAGGATTCGTAAGCGGTTGTTTCCCTCCTTGTCGAAACTTGACTTTGGAGAGTGAGACCCGTGGATAGTCTGCAAGAGACCATTTTGGATTGACTTGCAGGGCCCCATTGTTCAGGAAGCAAGTTTTTTAATCCTTGCTGCCCGAGACTTCATCTTGCAAGGTGGGACGAACCGGGAATTCTCTCGCGGAGACAGTGGTGGTTCTGCGAGTTGACGCGGGTTGGGAGGATCTCGTCACGGAGTGTTTGTATCCGTGAGTCGAGGAGTTTGCTAGGGATTATTTGTTTCCCAAGCGCCAATGATTATTTGTTTCCTTGGGGTTTGAAACGAGTCGAGGATTCCCACGGAGACGCTGGTGGCTCTGCGAGTCGACACGGATCAGGAGGCTCTCGTCAAGGAGTGTTTGTATCCGTGAGTCGAGGAGTTTGCTAGGGATTATTTGTTTCCCAAGCGCCAAGGATTATTTGTTTCCTTGGGGTTTGAAACGAGTCGAGGATTCCCACGAAGACGCTGGTGGCTCCGCGAGTCGACGCGGATCAGGAGGCTCTCGTCAAGGAGTGTTTGTATCCGTGAGTCGAGGAGTTTGCTAGGGATTATTTGTTTCCCAAGCACCAAGGATTATTTGTTTCCTTGGGGTTTGAAACGAGTCGAGGATTCCCACGGAGACGCTGGTGGCTCTGCGAGTCGACACGGATCAGGAGGCTCTCGTCAAGGAATGTTTGTATCCGTGAGTCGAGGAGTTTGCTATGGATTATTTGTTTCCCAAGCGCCAAGGATTATTTGTTTCCTTGGGGTTTGAAACGAGTCGAGGATTCCCACGGAGACGCTGGTGGCTCTGCGAGTCGACGCGGATCAGGAGGCTTTCGTCAAGGAGTGTTTGTATCCATGAGTCGAGGAGTTTGCTAGGGATTATTTGTTTCCCAAGCGCCAAGGATTATTTGTTTCCTTGGGGTTTGAAACGAGTCTAGGATTCCCACGGAGACGCTGGTGGCTCTGCGAGTCGACGCGGATCAGGAAGCTCTCGTCAAGGAGTGTTTGTATCCGTGAGTCGAGGAGTTTGCTAGGGATTATTTATTTCCCAAGCGCCAAGGATTATTTGTTTCCTTGGGGTTTGAAACGAGTCGAGGGTTCCCGTAGAGGCTCTGGTGGCTCTGCGAGTCGACGCGGATCAGGAGGCTCTCGTCAAGGAGTGTTTGTATCCGTGAGTCGAGGAATTTGCTGAAGACACCGGTTTCTTCGGCTGGAATGAACCGTCAAGGCTTGGTTTTATTTTCTGACGGAGTCTGTTGGGAGAGTATGGCTCCCTTTTATTTGCGCCCTTGGATTGTATACAGGGATCGATGTGATCTTAACTGTAGGGCCAAAGTTTTATTATTATCATTTTTCTTGTTTTCTTTCCGCGATGCTCTATCATTTCAGCTTTCATATCGCGAAGGTCGCGATTGCCCAATCATTTCGGCTATTTTTCGCGGTGCCCAATCATTTCGGCTGTTTATTTTATTTTCACTCGCTGCTTTTTATTGCGAGTTGCCCAATCATTTCGGCTATTTCATATGCATGTGCGGCCTATCGGCTTTTCGCCGTAACCCTGAAATTAGACACCGATTTCGGCATCAGCACCGCTGCAACTGGGATATTGCCAGGAGCGAATCATCATTTGCCTCTGTCGATGTCGAACAAAGGTGGCTTAGTGACTAGGGTTAAGGTCCTGTCGACTAAGGCTTTTGACTTCATGAGCCGTAAGGGTCTCACAAATGTATTTCTCCCTACAAGTCGTGAGGATCTTGTAGGTGTATTTTCTCCTTAAGAATCGTGAGGATTCCTAAGTGTATGTTCCTCTGTAAGTCGTAAGGATCCTACAGTAGGGTTTTCTCCTTGTAAGTCGAGAGGACCTACAAGGGTCATACGAACATATCCCTAGTCACGGATGAGACTTGGTTAGGGAAATGTTTATTCGCGCCCGTGGATTGTATACAAGGGTCAATATTGAGCCACTTGTAGGGCAATATCGGAAATTTTGGGGATTGCTTAAGCACAGGTTGAGGTCTCTGTAACTTAAGACTTTCAAATCTTACGAGCCGTGAGGGTCTCATAAGAGAGTTCTCCTTACGAGTCGTGAGGATCTCGCAAGTGTATTTTCTCCCTAGGAATTGTGAGAATCCCTAAGTGTGTTGCTCCCTTGTGAGTCGTAAGGATCTCACGCAGGTGCTTTCTCCTTACAGGGTCGAGAGGATCTTGTAAGTGTCTTTCAACGAGGTTGTGCCTTTTCGGGTTTTCACAAACACTCGCCGGTAGTCCTGCTGTTTTTATTCACGGAGCCCTTTCGGGTTTTCATCCGTGCCCTTTTTGCTCATGGACATACCGTTTTTTTTTATTTTTATATATTTTTTTTACGAGGCCGCGCCCTTTTGGGTTTTCACGAACACTCGCCGGTAGCCCAGCTGTTTTTACTCACGGAGCCCTTTTGGGTTTTCATCCGTGCCCTTTTTGCTTATGGACATACCGTTTTTTATTTTATTTTATTTTTATATGTTTTTTTTTATATCTCGTCAGCCTAAAGATGCTGCGGTAGTAGTTTTAAATACGTTTCGGTCTGCTATTAGTTTAAGGACATTTCGGTCCGTCGTTAGTTTAAGGACGTTTCGGTCCGCCATTGAGAAGGCTGGCTACTGCTTATAAAGCTTGATCTTAGGAAGATAGCGAGCAGACATAGTCGTCGTCATATATCATTGGCCTAGGCCGTGGCTCATTAAGCGTAGTATCTCTTTAGGAAGCGACCGTTTATTGGCCTGAAAGGCCTCTCACCGTGCATGTCCTTGAGTAGATAGGCTCCACCTTGGTAAACTTTATCTATGATGTACGGGCCTTCATAGTTTGGCTCAAATTTTCCCCGCTTGGCGCGATTGGGGATCATAGGCCTTTTGACCACTAGCACGAGTTCGCCCTGGCGGAATGTCCTCGGTCGGCTTAATCTTTCATATGAGCACGTCATCTTTGCTTTATAAGCTTCCAGATTTTGCTGTGCTATGAGCCGGGTTTCATCAAGGGCGTCAAGCTCCTCAAGCCGAAGGTGAGCATTTTCTTCGTCCGTTAGCTCGTAATGGACTGCCACTCGTAGAGAGGGTAACTCTATCTCGAGGGGGAGTACTGCTTCGGTACCGAACACCAACGCGTACGGCGTTGTGTTTGTGGCCGTCTTAAATGTAGTTCGATAAGCCCAAAGAGCCTCTTGCAGTCTTTCGTGCCAGTCTTTCTTATTTCGTGACACCGTTTTCTTCATGATCTTTGTTAAGGTCTTATTGAAGGCCTCAGCTAGACCGTTAGCTCGTGGATTATAAACCGAGGAATATCTCCAGTCTATATTGTGTTGTTGCGCAAAGCGACTGATTTTGTGACTTCTGTACGTTGGCCCGTTATCGGAGATGATTCGCCTTGGCGTTCCAAACCGATATATGACATGCGTCTTGAAGAAGTGGAGGATATTTTCCGTCTTCACTTCTCTTAACGGTACTGCTTCTGCCCATTTAGAGAAGTAGTCAGTCGTTGCTAGGATGAAATGATGTCCTCTAGACGATGCCGGTTCGATGGGGCCGACTATATCAGTCCCCCACATTTCGAATGGCCAGCTAGCCACCGTTGGATGTAGTGGATTTGGATGCTGATGGATGAAATCCCCATGAATTTGACACGAGTGACACTGCTTCGCATATTCGAGGCAGTCCTGAATCATCGTGGGCCAGTAGTAGCCTATCCGTTTTATCTTCAACTTCATCTTTGGGCCCGCTTGGTGAGAACCGCAGAGTCCGTCGTGAACTTCCTGAACGACTCTTTTCGCTTCGTCAGGTCCTAAGCATCTCAGCCATAGAGAATCAAATGACCTCTTGTACAGGGTATCATTGACGAAGGCGAAAGACAGAGCTCGTTTCATGAGTTGATGTCTTGTGGATGCTTCTTCAGTCATTCGGTGAGACTTGAAGTAATCTATGAAGACTTCTCTCCAATCCTCGGCATTTTTCCAATCTTGTACTTGCAGGGTCGTCTGCTCGCTCGCTCCCTTTTCTTCGGATGATTCCGGAGATATTTCTGCTGGGGCAAGCACTCGACGGCTTCGTACCACGATTCTAACGTCATCGAGGTTCTCGTCAGCCGGTTCTTTAGCAAGTTTGGCCAACGCGTCTGCTTTGCTATTTTCCGCGCGCGGTATGTTCTCCAAGGTATAAGAGGGAATTTGGGTCAACAGTTGTTGTACCTTTTCACCGTATTTCACTAACTCCGATTTGCACGTTTGGTAGTCGCCGTTTACTTGACTAACGACCAGTTGAGAATCCCCGTATATGAGGAGGTTTTCAATTCCCATGTCAATGGCGATCTCGAGGCCTGCTATCAGAGCTTTGTATTCGGCTTCGTTGTTTGTCCTTGGCTCCGTCAGGGAGAAAGCAAAGCACATTATTCCTCCTTGTGGCGTTACAAAGATGAGTCCTACCCCCGATTTGATTATAGGGGTACTTTGTTTGCGCTTTTTCAAGGAAGATGCTCCATCGAAATAAAGTTCCCATTGGGTATCACTACCATCGATCGCATCGAATGCATGTTCGTCTGGCAAATCGCAATTTAGAGAAGAATCGGCTGGTATGGGATGCTCAGCGAGGAAGTCGGCGATGGCCTGGCCTTTCACTGCCTTGAGAGGTTGATACGTTATCGAAAACTCCATCAAGAGTTGGGCCCATTTAGCGAGTCGTCCCGTCAATATGGCCTTTGACATCAAGAATTTAAGGGGGTCCACCTTTGAAATGAGACGGACCTCATGCGCCAACGCATAGTGCCTAAGCTTTGTTATCGCGAAGATCAATGCCAGGCAATGTTTTTCAATGGGGGAGTAGTTGCTTTCTGCCCCCAGTAGAACTCGACTTAAGTAGTAGAGTGCTCTTTCTTTCCCTTGGTCGTTCTCTTGTGCCCATAATGCGCCTAAAGAACCTTCGAGGGCAGTTGTATAAAGAATAAGAGGCTTTCCCTTAACCGGAGCACCCAACACCGGCGGGTTCTGCAAGTATTGCTTGATCTCGTCTAGTGTGCCTTGGCATTTGTGATCCCAGACAAACGGGGTTCCCTTCTTCATCAGGTGGTTGTAGGGACGGCACTTTCCTGAAAGGTTGGCTATAAATCGCCGTATGTATGCGAGCTTCCCTTGGAGAGACCGCAGCTGTTTGAGAGTTCTCGGCGGAGGCATTTCCATGATCGCTTTGATCTTTGACGGATCTATTTCAATACCTCGATGTCGAACAATGAATCCTAGGAATTTGCCTGAAGAAACTCCGAACGCACACTTAAGAGGGTTCATCTTCAAGTTGTATTGTCGAAGGCGTTGAAATACGGTCTTCAGATGCTCGAGATGTTCCTCGTATGACTTGCTTTTAACCACGAGATCATCGATATAGCATTCGACGATTTCGTGTATAAGGTCGTCGAAGATCTTCGTCATGGCCCTTTGATAAGTAGCACCGGCGTTCTTTAAACCGAAGGGCATCACCTTGTAGCAGAATATACCCAAAGGAGTCCTGAAGGCTGTGTGCTTCTGGTCTTCGGGATGCATTTTTATCTGATTATAACCTGACGAGCCGTCCATGAAGGAGAAAACCTCATGAGTGGACGTATTGTCTATCATCAGTTTGTAGGGTTGCTAGGCACGCGCACAAGGGTCTACGAGGCATAAACCATGCCCGATTAAAAATTTAGCCGTGCCGAACAACCCGAATACGGATCTTTAAACTAGAGATTAGGCGAAAACTAACATGCTAACAACTTAACACTAAGTGAGAGGGATTACAACCTTTGTAGATCCGGTCCTTCACTTCATATGCTCCGCGTTGTGATCCCTTCGCTGCGATCATCGGGTTCCGGACTCTCGAGAAGTTCCACGAAGAGAAAGATGCAACCTTTGCTTCCGATCTTCGATACTAAGATGATCTACCTTGAAGTTTCTTTAACACAAGCTAACACTCATGAAATGATGTGACCACCCTTATCTAAATGGCAAGGGAAGATGAGGATGATGAAGTAGGATTTTTGCTCTCTTTATTTATCTTTTTCTCATATTTATTCATCACTTTGGAAAAATCAAGCAAGCTTTTTCATGAAGAGTGAAGGAAGAAGAAGATGAACATGATGATTATTCTTTTGTGATGAATAGGAAAAGAATAATATGATAGGTTATGCAACCATGGTCAAGTAAACCTTTGTAGAGAATTAACTAGGGTTAGGGTTTTGGGTTGGATTAAAGCATAGGTCACTTGTAAATATCTTTATCATGACAAAAAGAAAACCTTCTAGAAACATCTAGAAAGCTTAACCCTAATCCAAACCCTAATCATGTTTAAACTCCACTAAACAAGTTGCATTAGTTATCATATCATGTTACAATATTATATATCACATATATAATATTTATTGTAACCAAATAAAATAATACAATTAACATATATCGCATATATATCAATGTATTACCCGAGTGAGAAAAAGAATCTTTTAGTGAGCAAATATTAGTTAATGTAGTTTAATATATCATATATATTATTATACATTAAATTATCGAATCAACACTTGATCCGACAATCCGGCTATATCGCATATAACCGACTAATATTTATCCGTACCAATTCATCGAATCAACACTTGATCCGATGACCCGGCTGATATCAAATATCGCGAGAATATAATACTGTATCACATATCGCATTATCCTCGGTCCCGCACATATCACATATGTGCTCCTACTCCGTTTTGCCTGAGCCAAGAAACCTCTGTGTAGGACTCTACAGAATCGTCAATACGCCGGCAGTAGGTGATGATCATATCAAACACCCACAAGCTGCAAGCGGTCAGCTAAACGTAACAGCTACCCAGGTATTGAGCGCTCAGAAGATCAACAAGCAAGCCTGTACATTCTCCTGTGAATCCAAACAGTAACACTCCCGTACAGTCCGGTCTCGTCGTCTGATATGTTGCATATCTCGCCTAGGGGTGGTAAACGTCAGACCCCAGTAGCTCGATAAGTCGTGTCGATATGAGGTCTATAACAGTTCGAGAAACTACTGATAACACTTACCAGTAAATCTCAGCAACCCTGGCCAGGGATTTCCGGTAATAGCCAATCGAACACAACACAACATCAACTTCCTATACCGGGAGAGACGAATCCCCTCCTATCGCTCATTGCCTCCATGTGATTCGGGACTGTACCCAAAAGCCACCTTTTTGCACGCCCTCTTGGACGTGGTATGATGGAAATCAAAGCACAGTGGGAATCACACAAGACTCTATGACGATCTCGGGTCAACAGACTACTCTGTACCAGTGTCACCGGAGAACTGCCATCTGACGTATGGTATAATACCATCTGGGAGTTCTCGGCGAGTCCGTCCAGTGTACCCAGTCTCCACTGAGCACCCGTACACCATCCTTGATGTCAAACACCGATGGATATGGGATCATCCATCGCCCATCATATGGGTCAAGATGCGTATACGCTAGTCTACTCTGGTGTATCGATGCCCTGTCTCGATACACCCTCGACTCGGAACAGTTATAGGATGTACTCGTCGACTACCGTGGCCCCACTAGTATGATCTCATCATAGTCCCAGTAGTCGAGTACATATCCTAAGGGCTTTATCAACATGTAATATAGAGACAATCAGAGTACATGTTAAGATAAAGTACAACCAGATAGCATACTATCATGTCGAGCAAGAAAGTCCTCCCTATATATGTCCTAGCATCCACTACAATATACATCGTATGTACAGTAATGGCCTCTAGGGCATACATATAACTAACAATCTCCCACTTGCACGAGGGCCATCTGTTATGGTATCGCATACCCAACAATTAGCTGCGGTTGAAGTTTCTCATACTCAACCATCCTATAAAAGTCTCTACTGGGAAAAAGGCCTTTGTGAGTGGATTCGCGCTGTTGTCCTCTGTGTCTACTCTCCTAACCTCGATCTTCCTGGAGATCAACCATCTCCATGATCAAGTGATACTGCCTAAGAATTATATCTGGATTTCTGATGGGATGGTAGTTCCTTGGCTGAAGCTACAATTCCATTGTCACACAATGGTAGGAATGAAGTTCATCTTATGAACTTATATATATCCAGACTGCCTCTTTGGTAGCATCCTTGGTAACGATGTATCTTGCCTTTAATCGTCTAGTATGTCACGGTATCTAGCTTGGAACTCTTCCAACATACCGTCCCTCCACGGAGGGTATAGACAAATACCTGCGATTGACATTCAGTCGTCCTTATCACCCTGGAACCATTCCAGTGATTCTCCCCAGGATCGATTTATACCATCTCACTACAACTAGTGAGTATCCTAACATCCAATTAGATCTATCTCATAGATCCGAAACCTAGGATTTAGTAGGTATCACTTTGATCCTATATGGAGAATCCTTGTGATAAGCGGAGATTGACCGTGCGCAGCATAGGAAACTTCTTCCCTATCAAGAGTATGTCATCCACGTACTCTACGAGGATCACCACCATACTCTCTACTACCTTTTCGTATACACAAGGTTCATCTACCATTTTGATGAAGTCAAACTCTTTGACTACCACATCAAAACAGATGTTCCAACTCCGCGATGCCTGTTTTATAATATAAAACATCTTGCACACGTTTCCGCTGCTCCCACTGTCTACGAAGCCCTCTGGCTGTGTACTTATAGACGCTCTCTACTAAAACATCATTTAGAAAAGCGGTCATGACACCCAACCACCAGATATCGTAGTCATGGTATGTAGCCGTGGCAAGTAGGATCTGGATGGACTTAAGCATAGCTTTGAAAGTCTCAACTTTTCCATGTACACCAAGTAATCTTCTCAAGATATACTCGCTCCTGATGGGGATTTAACCCTTCAGATAAAGCAACCAAAGTCCATACTTTGTTGGTGTATAAGGATTCCATCTCAGATCGCTAAGCACCCAGCCATTCTTACAGAGTCCCATTCCTGATGGCCAGCTCGAAACTAGTTGGGTCATCATCTTATGATGCAATCCTCGCTCCCACTGTCATAGAGAAACCGAAGTATCTCTCAGGCGGGTGAGGAACCCTACGAGATTGGCAGAGAGGCTGAGGTTCGTTGGAAACTATTGAATCCTTTGGTTCTACCAAATCATCAGTTGCATTTTGTATTGCTGGAACATTTCCAGTTCTACATAACAGACATTGCCTCGAGCTTGTCCGGATTTTGCTTTTAGACATAGGCCAGACAAGCCCAAATCTTAACAAGCTTAAGATATGGGCTCTTCCCTTTCCATATCATATATGAAGTGGTAGGCAACAGATTTGATTTGAACCCTATTCAATAGGTATGCAGCTTCTCAAGTGCATAACTCCCCAAAGGAAATAGGAAACTTAGTAGTACTCATCATAGAGCACACCATATCAAATAGGGTGCTATTGCTCCGCCCCGATACACCGACGTGCTGTGGTGTATACGAAGAAGTAATGCTGAGAGAGAATCTCATTCTTCTTTAGAATAGTCCAGGAATTCCGTGCTCAAGTATTCTCCTCCTTGATCTCATCAAAGGACATAATACTTATACCCGTATTTTGGTTCTCTACTTCTAACTTATATTCTATGAATATCTCAAAAGGTTCAGACTTGTGTTTCAGCAGGAACATATGTCTGAATCTTGAGAGATCATCAGAGAATGTAATGAAGTACAAAGAACCAGTCTTGGCATGTGTAGACAGGGGACCTTCATACATCAGCATGTATCAATCCCAAGAGTTCACTAACTCTTTCTCTGTTTCCAATAAACAGAGCTGTGATCATCTTATCTTTATGACATGACTGCCAAGTTTCACAAGATGTAAATTCAAACATATTTAAATATGCATCTAAATGTAACTTAGCTAGTCGGGTCGAATTGATATGACCTAGTCTACAATACCTCAAGAAGGATTCGTTCATTTCTGAACTCTTCCTCTTGTGTGTGTTCCGTATACTAAGATCTGTAGTTTGATTTAGAACGTCAATGCTTTTAGATAACGTGCCTGAACCGATCAACTTTTGATATAGGAAGTGTTCAAAACATTATCCAACTATACAAAATTTTATCATTTCTTTACTAATAAAGAGACTGATATGATTTTGTATATCAGGTTCAGTATCTAATAACATTTGTTCAGAATCAATGTATTCTGGTAATACAGGGTGACAGTGACCAACAGACTTGGCTGCAACACTTGCACCGTTTTCTGTCTCATGAAACTTATCACTCGTTCTCAGTTCTCTACCTATCTGTAGCCCATGTAACAGATTACATATATGGGATCCTGATCCGGTATCACATACCCAGGACGTAAAAGATACTGAGAAACAGTTTTGTGTATTGAACACACCCGAAGATGATGCATCAACATGCATTTTCTTCGTTTGGGCGGCACGGGAATTCTGGCAATCCCTAATTTCCTGCTCTGTCTTATAACAATTATAAGTTAGAGCGGGACCAACGTTCCCCAGCTCAGTATAACAAGCGGGTTCGGTCAATATATCCGTTTTATTATCTTGATTAAGGCGTGATATGGTCGCTATCTGGAGAAAGAGAGAAGAAAACACTCAGCGTATGCTCTTGCAAGATTAGATTGGTTATCTAATATATCTAATCAGGATGTCTCCCACTGTTTTAGTCAAATCTTCCTTCAAACCCTAAAAGGAAAGACTAGCCGGGATTAATTACACGCTACAAGTTCGCCAATCTTTCAGCCAGGCCAGTGTCGGTACTTTGAGGGAGGTCCCCCGTGCTTTCACACGAACCTAATTAAAGTAAACCTCGTTTTCCCAGAGGCGTAACCCCGTTAACACCTTTCTAGACACCTACTTGATCGGCTAATTATAATGTGTAAAACTCTCCCAGGAGTAACTCTTACTCGCAGCGGGTATCGGGATCCAACTATCTTATAGAAGGTATGCAATCTCATTGCAAATTTCAATACTTGAAATTCCCAATAATATTTTGCCCCTAGCAGCTATATGACCTTAACATAGTCAACAAATCATAAGTGCTAGTCAAGTTCAACCCGTCATTTCACGATTGAATTAAATCCACCCGCACGACCCTTAACATAGTCAACAAAGTCGCACGACTACCCTAATCCAATCACATCATATGCTTATACAGATAAGCACTAATCAGCTACCACACACTACGCCTTAACATAGTCAACAAACGTAGCACGAATACTAACTAGTACTTATCTGAAATGACGGAGGGCTACGACAGGTTTTTAAGAAAACCTTTTGCGTAATGAACTTGATATCGTTGTAGAATCGAGTGATTTTAAATGGAGTGTTTTTGAGGCTTTTCTAGTTTTGCTAAAGGGGTCACTCCCGGTGAAGGGATCGTCGACCCTTTCCTCATCGAATAAGGTGCGGGATATATCATATATACCGCTGTGCAAAGCAAGAACTATAGAAGCATTCAAAAGACAGACCGAGTTTGTAGCATCTGCCAGTTATTGCTAAAGGAGTCACTCCCGGTGAAGGGATCTCGGTCCTTTCCTTATCGAATAAGGTGCTAGATGTTCTACAAGGAACACCGCTATGCAAAGCAAGAACTATAGCTACCAGTTTTTAAACAAGTTTCTACAACATCTTAGATTTCTTTTATTTCATTAATCTCATTAATGAAGTCCCATTTTATTATGCTTCACAAGCATCTCTTTTGAAACGAAATCTGCAATATGACATATATCTCATATATATAATATAAACATTCGTCACAGGCAGTAATATGATTTCATCACATAACATTGCAGCAGAAGAACATATATGAAATATTGGATATATTAGGACGTCCGTGTTTTCAATACGAGCCTGTATAAAACACGGATTCCACGGTCGCGATGAATAGTCAAACCCACATCCCTAGACCCCTACGAGAGCGGCAAGTAACACTGCCAATTCTAGGGTTAGGAGACCCGGTCTCGACTCCTCGAGATGGTCTCCCACTGGACCCTAGAACCCGGTTACTTGTGCTCCCCGCCTCGGGTTTACCTAATGCGGAAAAGTAAATAATATACAACGGTGACATCTTCCGCTACCTGGAAGTGCCCCAATAAAAGAATATTACATACAAATGAATTTTATATGAATGAAAAAGAAAAAACTCTCATCTCACATAAAACCCCCGGCTATTCAAACGCGACGATCCAATATAACATATCACAGCAACACATAATATCTCATATCATCAACGTAAGCAAGTATGCGTATCCCGATTGTCGTTGATGTATAGCAACGAAGCCGGCGATACACCACATACTACGCTTACGGTCACAGAAAAGAAAGTGTAAAACTACAACAGTTGGAATCCGCAACCTCCTTAGACATCACATGCCTGACCAAATGAATTCCTTAGACATCACATGCCTAACAATTATAAACCCCGCATTTTAGTCTCATTATCGAAAACTCTTTTCAATATCAAGTCGGGCAATTCAACAAGATTCCCGACGTCCTGATCGAATGCTCGTCACAAACTTTAGTAGACGGCCGCACCCCCGATACCGTCGACGAAGTGCACCAAGGCGGAACACCGCTACCGGGAGCACCCGAACGGATGCTTTCGGCGACGGGGTTCTCCTACAGTCACTTGGTCGGGGCTATGGAGTGAGGCTGTCTATTAAGTTTACCCGGCGAGTATCCGCGTACGCTACGTGATTGCGACGGACTTTTGATCATATCAAAATTCCGTGGCAACCGATCATTTGAGACTAAACTGCTATGTTTATAATATTCAAATCAGTTATCTCATAACAATGTGTGGATTCCAAATATTGTATCACATTCCAGATAAATAGACAAAGTTAAACTTTCCGATCGAATCATCAAACACCCAAGATTTCCCCAATATATCTCAACACTTGAAATCAATTTAAAAACATCCATCACATGCCACAGTACCAATGGTCCAGCCGTAGAAGGGTCAAGCCAACGCCTCACATGTGGCACGCCGTACTGCCCCAAACCCTAAGGTTCAAAAGGCAGTTCAAGACGGTCACATAATCGAGTTAAGGTTTGTTGTCTTCTAGAGGGTCCACCGAGTTACTTGCATGACTTAGAACATTCTTAAACACGAGAAAAAAAATCCAACTTTTGAAAAATTTTCTGACAGGGGAAAAAGTGAGTTATTGATATCCGTTCGAACTTTTTAACAGTTTCTAAAAGTTATCCGGAAAACCACATAGACAAAATCTTATACTCCGATCGAAACACCGAATCCCCAAAACAACCCCAGAAAACTCAACTGTAGAATAAATATTAAAAATTCCCAGAGAACTCAGCACTGAATAAAAGAAGTTACTGTGCAAAATTGGGTGGGTGACGTCCTCATTTAGCCGCGGAACCGCCGCAGAAGGCATGCTTCTGCCGCGGTTCCGCCGCGCATTGTACTGTTCATCAAAAAATTTTTGAACCGTAATTCTTATAATTCCCTGCTGAATTTTTTAAGCATTTTTAATGTGGAAAAATCCCAGTTTTTAGAAAATTTCCAGAGAGCATGTTTCGGGTTAGGGTTTTGGTTCGATCGGACTTCAAACTCCGTCTAGACTTCGCCTAAAGCTCTAACCTGGCTCTGATACCACTGTAGGGTTGCTAGGCACGCGCACAAGGGTCTACGAGGCATCAACCATGCCCGATTAAAAATTTAGCCGTGCCGAACAACCCGAATACGGATCTTTAAACTAGAGATTAGGCGAAAACTAACATGCTAACAACTTAACACTAAGTGAGAGGGATTACAACCTTTGTAAATCCGGTCCTTCACTTCATATGCTCCGTGTTGTGGTCCCTTCGCTGCGATCATCGGGTTCCGGATTCTCGAGAAGTTCCACGAAGAGAAAGATGCAACTTTTGCTTCCGATCTTCGATACTAAGATGATCTACCTTGAAGTTTCTTTAACACAAGCTAACACTCATGAAATGATGTGAACACCCTCATCTAAATGGCAAGGGAAGATGAAGATGATGAAGTAGGATTTTTGCTCTCTTTATTTATCTTTTTCTCATATTTATTCATCACTTTGGAAAAATCAAGCAAGCTTTTTCATGAAGAGTGAAGGAAGAAGAAGATGAACATGATGATTATTCTTTTGTGATGAATAGGAAAAGAATAATATGATAAGTTATGCAACCATGGTCAAGTAAACCTTTGTAGAGAATTAACTAGGGTTAGGGTTTTGGGTTGGGTTAAAGCATGAGTCACTTGTAAATATCTTTATCATGACAAAAAGAAAACCTTCTAGAAACATCTAGAAAGCTTAACCGTAATCCAAACCCTAATCATGTTTAAACTCCACTAAACAAGTTGCATTAGTTATCATATCATGTTATAATATTATATATCACATATATAATATTTATTGTAACCAAATAAAATAATACAATTAACATATATCGCATATATATCAATGTATTACCCGAGTGAGAAAAAGAATCTTTTAGTGAGCAAATATTAGTTAATGTAATTTAATATATCATATATATTATTATACATTAAATTATTGAATCAACACTTGATCCGACAATCCGGCTATATCGCATATAACCGACTAATATTTATCCGTACCGATTCATCGAATCAACACTTGATCCGATGACCCGGCTGATATCAAATATCGCGAGAATATAATATTGTATCACATATCGCATTATCCTCGGTCCCGCACATATCACATATGTATTCCTACTCCGTTTTGCCTGAGCCAAGAAACCTCTGTGTAGGACTCTAAAGAATCGTCAATACGCCGGCAGTAGGTGATGATCATATCAAACACCCACAAGCTGCAAGCGGTCAGCTAAACGTAACAGCTACCCAGGTATTGAGCGCTCAGAAGATCAACAAGCAAGCCTGTACATTCTCCTGTGAATCCAAACAGTAACACTCCCGTACAGTCCGGTCTCGTCGTCTGATATGTTGCATATCTCGTCTAGGGGTGGTAAACGTCAGACCCCAGTAGCTCGATAAGTCGTGTCGATATGAGGTCTATAACAGTTCGAGAAACTACTGATAACACTTACCAGTAAATCTCAGCAACCCTGGCCAGGGATTTCCGGTTATAGCCAATCGAACACAGCACAACATCAACTCCCTATACCGGGAGAGACGAATCCCTTCCTATCGCTCATTGCCTCCATGTGATTCGGGACTGTACCCAAAAGCCACCTTTTTGCACGCCCTCTTGGACGTGGTATGATGGAAATCAAAGCACAATGGGAATCACACAAGACTCTATGACGATCTCGGGTCAACAGACTACTCTGTACCAGTGTCACCGGAGAACTGTCATCTGACGTGAGGTATAATACCATCTGGGAGTTCTCGGCGAGTCCGTCCAGTGTACCCAGTCTTCACTGAGCACCCGTACACCATCCTTGATGTCAAACACCGATGGATATGGGATCATCCATCGCCCATCATATGGGTCAAGATGCGTATACGCTAGTCTACTCTGGTGTATCGATGCCCTGTCTCGATACACCCTCGACTAGAAATAGTTATAGGATGTACTCGTCGACTACCGTGGCCCCACTAGTATGATCTCATCATAGTCGCAGTAGTCGAGTACATATCCTAAGGGCTTTATCAACATGTAATATAGAGACAATCAGAGTACATGTTAAGATAAAGTACAACCAGATAGCATACTATCATGTCGAGCAAGAAAGTCCTCCCTATATATGTCCTAGCATCCACTACAATATACATCGTATGTACAGTAATGGCCTCTAGGGCATACATATAACTAACACAGTTCGGTGACTGGCACTGGAAAATCGTCCTTCGGGCAAGCTTTATTAAGATCGCGGAAGTCTACGCATATGCACACTGTCCCATTTTTCTTCATCACCGGGACGATGTTGGCGATCCATTCAGGGTATTGAACTTCCTGGATGAAGCCAGAGTCGATAAGCTTCTTTACCTCGGCGTTAATACTCATCTCGAGCTCGAGCCGCATTCTCCTCGGCGCCTGTTTGACTGGCTTGATGTTCTGGGATATCGCCAATTTGTGTACAGCAATTTCTGGATCTAGTCCCGGCATTTCGGAATAGTTCCACGCGAAGCAATCTCTATGCTGCAGAAGCACATTCTTTAACGCAGCTACCCTTTCTTCAGATAGTAACTCGCTGATGAATGTCGGTCGTGGATCGTTTTCCGTCCCCAACTCAATCTTCTTGAGGTTATCTGCAATGGTATGGATTCCATCTTCCAGCTCTTTTGGCGCTGGTGGGAATTCTGAGATTATTTCGTCGCTGCTGTTTTCGAAGCACCAAGGGAGCTCATCTATGTCCTTGGGCTATTCTTTTAATATTGTGATCATGTGACAGGTGCGAATTTGCTTCCAATCCCAATGTGGAACTGGTTTTTCTTTCGTGGCCTTGGGTTCGTGCTTTTGTGGCGGCGTTACTCTCCAGTTGTCAGACAGAGTGAATTTGCCAAGCTGGTACTGATCTTCGACCCAATTCTTGAAGGTGAAGCAATCTTCGAGAGGATGTCCTATTACTCGGTGATAAGAGCAATAGTCTGGGTGTGAGACTTCGCCTGCTTGTTCGGGGTGTTTGGACTCCGGCAGTGTGAGCATCTGATGTTTTAGAGCGAGGTCAAGTATCTTCTTCGTCTTGTCCCGAGGAAACGAGTACACTCGACCCATTTTCTTCATAAGGGATAGATCAATAGCGCTCGACTCCCGTTTGCGTGGCTTCTTAGCCCTGCTTTGTTGTTGTTGAGCGCCTTTTGGACTTTTCGACTTATTTCTGCTTTTGCGCTGAGCCTTCTTTATAACAGGTTGACAGGGAGCAGCATTTTCATCCTTCACGGCTTGTTGGAGAAGGCGTTGCGTTCTGGCTTTCTCGTAGATGACCATTTCGCGGTTATAGTCATCTCGGACCTTTTGACCCGCTTCTCTTATAAGCTTGTCCATTTGTTCTTCGAACGATGGACTGGGTTCCTTTACATCTGGCACTTTTATTGGCTCAGGATTAGCATCCTCCCATTTAGCATCTGCCTCTTCATCGAAGTCGTACACGACGTAGCAGCTGTTTAGTAGCTCCCGTTTCTTTGATCGGACGTATCCAAGCCCAATTGTTTCCATTCTCCCATTAGGCAGTTTGCGTTGAGTCCCGGGAACGTTCTAGACTTTGTCATAGAACTTGGCTTTTCGAACGGTTTGCTTGAAGGATATCCCCTGGCGTTTCAGCAGCTTTTTCAAACCTTCCGTATGATATCTGGGGAGACGGATGGGCTGAAGCCTGTCGAGCGTAGGATCCGCGCCATGCCAAATTTCTTTTTCCACCTTGGTTTCTTCAGAGCAGTAGAACAAAACTGCTTTCTCGCTTTCTTGCCTGGGAGGGATATAGAGTGTCCGCAACTCTTCTATACTGTAGATATTAAGTGCATCCAGTTCTTTATGGTGTTTAAGCGGCACCATGGCGACTTGTAGACTTTGTTCTTCATCAGCGGACGTTCGTATGGAAGGTCGAGCAGAGAATACAACACGGATCTCATCTTCCGAGTCGCTACCAAAGATCAACGTAGGGGCGGACGGTCTTGTCTTGTTGTGTTGGGGCGGACCCGAATACACTATCTCCTCTTCCTCCTCGCTGTCACTGCCGAAGACAGGGATGGTGGCATTAGCTTTATTCTCTGGCTTGTGACACTTCTCCGTATCTTCGAAATCCGGTAAGAAATATTTGGCATCTTCGTATTTGCGGACCTCGTTCACGGAGAACGGGTTCAGTTCTCCCGTCACGGTATACTCGAAACCATCCTTAAAATTCTTCATACACTGATGTTGTGTAGAAGGGATGACGTTGTACTCATGTAACCATGGTCGGCCGAGCAAAGCGTTGTAGCATGTCCTGGCGTCTATGACGTGGAACTTAATGTCCGTGACGAGTAGCCCAAAGCGTAGCGTCAGTATCATAGATCCAAGAGTTTTTGAAGATTGGGAGTCGAACCCGGAAATGGTGATCTTGTCCCGAGCAAGGTGCTAGACGCTCATGCAGATTTCCTTCAATACCCACACGTTGAGTAGGTTAACAGACGATCCGTTATCGATCAGGATTTTGCCTATCTTAATATCGTGGTGGTATCCTGAGACATAAAGGGGGCGGTTGTGTTCACATGTCCCAAGGAGAAGGTCCTCGTCTCCGAAAGTGACATCGGCCGTGTGCACTTCCTCCAATTCATCCTTCATCTTTTCCTCTGCTAGGCAAGCTTGGAATTGTTCCGGATCTTGTAGTGCCTTGATCAACAAATCTCTCACCTCCTTTGATAACAAAAGGGCGTCGAGAATACTGAGCTGTGAGGGCAGCTTTCTCAGATGTGCTAAAACGTTGTAATCCACCTTATTCTTCTTCGGCGGGTTGTTGGCGTTTAGCTCTTCCAGAACTTGGTCATCTAAGACGATATCTTCAGAGACCTTTTCTTTCCCTTTATCTTTTCTGTTCAAGGGTCCGAGGTTCTTTTCAGGCAGCGTCCGATTCCGCAGCCGGATATTTTCGCAGACCATTGGCTCTTCTTCTTTTCCTGAAGTTGACTCTTTAAAGAGAGGGGAAAGTTCTAGCTCCTTATCAGAATCGCTCCCGAATGTAGGCACTTGTGACCCGCCAGTGTTAACCATGTGACAATCGCCGGCAGTTCTTTCAAGCTCTTCGGTCGTATTTCTTTGCTCCCGACGAGTTTTACGCTTTTCCCTTTTAAAGCGTTGTCGATTAGCGACGTATCCTTGCCACCATTTATCAAAAGCTTTGCACTCTTGAGTGGGATGCGAGACCTTCTGATGATATAAGTAGAAGGAGGGGTGCATTTCTATTTCACCAGTAATTTTACCTTCAGAGGATGGTAGCTTCATGCCCATTGATATGGCCTTAGTGAACCTTTTCCTTATCTTGAATTGGTTTTTGTCAACGGCGGAGGCATTTCACTCCAGCGGGATTATCTCAGCTCTTTCATCAAGTCGCCGGCGCTTGGCCCTTTCAAATATAGCCATTTCGCGTTCTCGATCAGCTTTACTTTTCAGTCGAGCTTCGTCAAGGAACGCGCCAATCATTTCGACTGATAACTCCGGAACTCTTGATTCGGTATATGCCCCCAGCGTTTTAGTGCCAGAAGTCTCTTCATCGTTCGTGATCGAATGGGAGATCATATGACAGCTCGCTATATATTCCTCGGATTCATCCGATGAACTTTCTCCCTCATCTTCTTCTTGAAAGACGTGATCGAGGAACTCTTAGAGCGTAATGGGAGTCCGTGCCTTTCGGTTGTATTCATCCAGAGCGTCAATTTGCTTTTGTAAGTCCGTGTGCTGGTCGCCAGGCTTCATGGGCTTCTTAGATTTCTTCTTCTTCTTTTTCGAAGATTTTGACGGCTGGCTGCAAGTGCTTGAACCGCCACCATCGGTCTTTGGAGTTGGACGAGGTTTTAGCATTCCCTCCATAATTTGCGGCTCCAATGGGTCTTCCACTTGACCGCTGGACATGTCTGAAGATCGTTTAGCATCCTCTTTGTCTTGGCTGATAATACGACCTCCCAAGGAGCTTCTTCAATGACGGAGTATGTTGCCCCCGGCGTATTCGTCCCCTTAGAGGTGTGGGGCTGCTAGGGATTCACCTTCCATTTGTCAGATAGCGCAAATTTGCCCTGACGGTACTGGTTCTCGAGCCAATTTTTGAAAACGTAGCAATCCTCGATGGGATGGCCTAGCACTCGATGGTAAGGGCAGTAGTTGGGCTCGTTGACGTCATTTGGTTGCAACGGACGTTTTGGATCTGGCAGATTTATGAGTCTGTTGCGCAACGCCAGCTCGAATAGCCTCCTCATCTTATCGCGGGGGAAGGAATAAGGACGTCCCATCCTATCCTCAAGGGATACATACGGGCGTGTATTGTTTGGGCGAGCAACCGGCTTCGAGTCGCTCGGTTGTTGTTGAGCATTAGCGACAACGATCGCTTTTCCCTTTCCTTTATCATTTCGGGAGTCCGGCTTTGGGAGAGGGGGTTTATGGCCCATCTGGTCCATCTGCGCTAGTTTGTCGATCAAAGCCTGGAAGGTAGTCGGCTTGAAGAACATCATAAACTGTGAGATGGTTGCTTATGGATCAAGGGTTCCAACAAACATTCCCACCGCAGGAGCTTCTTCTATGCGCTATTCGCACTTCGACCATAGATTACGCCACCGTATAGCGTACTGAACCCATGTCTCGCCGGGTTTTACCCTGGCGTTAATCAGTGCCGTCATCAGGGTACGTTCACTGGCACTTGTAAAACGTTGGGTAAACAGCAACTCCATCTCCGCGAAGGTTTTAATAGAGTCATTGGGGAGCTCAGAATACTACTCGAACGCCGTATCTGATAAGCTTCCAACAAATTGGCGAAGCAACAACTTGTCATCGCCGCCGGTGTTGCCGCAGAGCGCTCTGAACTGGGCAACATGTTGATGAGGATTGCCCGTCCCCTTGTAGACATGGAACTTAGGAATTGTATAGCCTGTCGGGTACTTAATCTGATCGTACCAACCCGGATATGGCCGTCCCGTCTTTACGACCTGACCGGCTGCTTCAGTCGCCTGATGCACCCGTATTTGCTGGGCAATGTATTCATCCAAATCAGCTTTTGATATGGTATCCTCTTTAGCTGCGGATAAAGCCGGTGGAGGATTTGATGTCTCTCCCCTATCGTCTTCAAGAATGATCTGGAGATCTCCAGCAGGTGGATCTTGTTGAATCATCATACCCACCATATCCTGGAACAGGAGGGCCATTTTCTTTATGTTGGCTGCCTGCTCCGCAGCTTCTCTATCTTTCTTCTCTAGTACGTGCCAAAGGAATTCGGCATCCGTTTCTTGTTCTTGACGTTCTTCTGAAGAGGTTCCAAGGCTTTCGTCTGGCCCTGTAAGTGCAGCCATGGCGTTCATCATCTCCTGAAGCTTCTGTTGCTGCTCCTGAGCCTTGGTCACTGACCGTGTAAGCGGTCTATGACCCGTGGACGTACGGCTGTCTTCTTTTCCCGATGCCATGTAAACCGTATGAACTGTTATGCCCCCTGACTTGGGGCGTTTAGTTTCACCATTTTTAACTTTTGCCGCTGACACGGGAGTCTTCTCTGGCCTCCTTCTTTTGTGGGCCGTTGAGGTGGAAGGGGCCATTGAAGGGGGCACCCTAGCAGCTACTGTCCCCTGCTGTTTAATGGGACAATCCTTGTCTTTTTCCACCTTCACCTTTTTCTGGCGACGAAAGTGACCTGGGTCAATCATGGAGTCTTGAACCCTTCGCCAAACTTTATAAATCCTTGAAGACAGCCGTTGAGGGGGCTGTTCTTGTTTTGTTTCCGGAGCTCTCTCCGTAGGCGGAGGAGATCTTTTCAGTGTAGCGGTTGGAGAATTCTTACGTACCCTCCTAAGCAGTTCAAAGCTGTTCCCAGTTGGAACAACAGCGTTGACTTCCACTGCTAGAGCCGGTGGAGTTAGCCCTGAGGGGGAGTTGCCCCCTGCCTTCCTCACTCGTTGCCAATGGCGACGTCGAGCACGATGAGCCGTTGGGATTGGCTCAGAGATAGAGATAACTTCTTTTTGCCCCCTGTTTGAATGAGGCGCCGCCGGTGTTAACCTCATAAAGACTGAGGTTGTTCCTTGCGGGGTAATATCCAATTTGTCAAAGACAGATCTTCGTGCAGGGGCAGGAATCATCAGTCTTGAAAAGACTGACTCTTTGGCGGGAGAAGCCGTCTTAACGACTTCCGGAACAGCGGCCGTTGCTTGCCTTGGGATAGCCAGTTTAGAGTTCTGATTTAGCCTGGTCAAAACAGAGGCTGTCGGTTTGGTAGCGGGCGACCCGTTGACAGGGGTCGTGGTAGCAGTGAGTCGGTCGAAGACCGACTTCTTGTTCACCTCCGGTGCAGGTATCGGCATAGAGAAGCTTGTCGGTGGGATCATGGTCCCGAAGAATAAGCCAGTGGTGGCTTGGGTCACCTGGTCTACTGGCAGAGTGAGGAAAGAAGCCGCTTGGGGCCCATATGCTACACCCCTAGGAGAGGTGGAGCATCCGTTGCAGTGGTACATCGCGCAGTTGGTGCAGTTAGAATCCATGGATGCTTGAGTTCTGCGCCAGACAAAAGACCAAATCTTAGCAACTTGAAATCCGAAGGCAACCATTTAACAAACAGCGATTGGTTCGCGAAGACGACACGCGAAGTGTGGAGTGGAAAGAGGAGGAGGTCCCACCGGGCGTGCCAGAATCTGTTCCCCTCTGAACGGCGGCCTAGACTTACACGTCTTGCCTGAGATTCGGGGTAGATGCTATATGGTTTTATCCGTCTACCTCTCCGAAGATGCCAAGTTGATTTATGGCATCGTGTATCGAAGGTTTAGATGGATGCGGCCGATATAGCAGACTTCGTCAGATTCCCCCTCAGGGTGAGGGGTTTTGATTGTGGGGACGCTCTTCCCTGCAGGCGCAAGCCCCTGCAGTTAATTACGCTACCGCATCGCGGTAACAACTTTCTCCTTCTCCAGAATTTCACTCCGTGTCGTTTATGTTTGTTTTATGTGTGGTTGCCCGTGGATTGTATACGGAGACTGAGTAATGCCGTCTCCCGTAGGACGTGGATTAGTCCAAATCCGTATTTACTTAGATTTGGGTTTGGTGTTTTTAGTTTAAGGATGCATTAGTCGCGTTGCGGCTAAAATCAACTTAAACGTTCGTCAAGGATATGTTAATCCTGTTTTGGACTAAGATCAACTTGACATGATGATCGATTTAATATATGGCCGTCGGGACTCGTCACCTCTCTGACGTCGTTGAAGGATTACAACGACAGGTGTCAGAGGAGTTCAGAGATGTACCCTTGAACCAAAGTTGATTTGGAGTTTTATCGTTCATTTAAATGTCTAAGGATACGTTAGCCGTATTTGAGGCTAAGATCAACTTAAACGGGACCGTTTAGATCCGGCAAGAGAGCATTTGGAAGCTCTACTGTTCCAGTTTAGGGACGTAGTGGTCCATTTTCCAGTTTAGGGACGTGGTGGTCCATCGCCAGTTTAGAGACGTGGTGGTCTATATTCCAGTTTAGGGACGTGGTGGTCTATATTCCAGTTTAGGGACGTGGTGGTCCGACATTAGTTTAAGGATGTTTCGGTCCAATATTAGTTTAAGGAGGTCTCGGTCCAATATTAGTTTAAGGACGTCTCGGTCCAACATTAGTTTAAAGACGTCTCGGTCCAATATTAGTTTAAGGACGTCTCGGTCCAACATTAGTTTAAAGACGTCTCGGTCCAACATTAGTTTAAGGACGTCTCGGTCCAACATTAGTTTAAGGACGTCTCGGTCCAACATTAGTTTAAGGACGTCTCGGTCCAACATTAGTTTAAGGACGTCTCGGTCCAACATTAGTTTAAGGACGTCTCGGTCCAACATTAGTTTAAGGACGTCTCGGTCCAATATTAGTTTAAGGACGTCTCGGTCCAATATTAGTTTATGTGGTCGTCGGGACCCATCACCTCTCCGACGTCGTTGAAGGATTACAACGACAGGTGTCAGAGGAGTTCAGAGATGTACCCTTGAACCAAAGTTGATTTAGAGTTTTATCATTCATTTAAATGTATAAGGATACGTTAGCCGTATTTGAGGCTAAGATCAACTTAAACGGGACCGTTTAGATCTGGCAAGAGAGCATTTGGAAGCTCTACTGTTCCAGTTTAGGGACGTAGTGGTCCATTTTCCAGTTTAGGGACGTGGTGGTCCATCGCCAGTTTAGAGACGTGGTGGTCCATATTCCAGTTTAGGGACGTGGTGGTCTATATTCCAGTTTAGGGACGTGGTGGTCCGACATTAGTTTAAGGACGTTTCGGTCCAATATTAGTTTAAGGACGTTTCGGTCCAATATTAGTTTAAGGACGTCTCGGTCCAACATTAGTTTAAAGACGTCTCGGTCCAATATTAGTTTAAGGACGTCTCGGTCCAATATTAGTTTATGTGGTCGTCGGGACCCGTCACCTCTCCGACGTCGTTGAAGGATTACAACGACAGGTGTCAGAGGATCTCGGAGATGTACCCTTGAACCAGATATAGATTGATTTAAGAGAGCAATCTTTGCTTGACCGATTTAATTTAAGGACTTACGGCTAAAATTGGGCCAAGTCCAGTTGAAAATGTTCAACACCCTTATTTATTTGTGGTCTATTAGACCTGTGCTAGGGCTTTGCTCCCACTTAGATAATGCATTGCATTATTTCAGTCCATTTATGCCTATTTTGACTGGGCTCTGTCCTTTTTATCATGATGCAGATCATTTGTTTTGGTCCATTGGACCTTTCAATTGGGTTCTGCCCTTTCAAACAATGCACAGCATTTTATTTATTAGGCCTGTCAAGCCTTTTAATTGGGCATGGCCCTTCAAGAAGTGAAATGCACTGCATTTGTCAGGAGCTTTGCACCAATCACTGAGCGCAAGCGCTTGTGGTGAGAACACGTGTCATGCTCTGGTGAGCGCAAGCGCAACAGCGCAGTGCGCTGCGCTGTTGCGCTGCTGACACGTGGCGCGTTCTGGCGAGTTGCGCCAATTCCAGAGAGCAAAGCTCTATTTCAAGAGCGCGTAGCGCAAGTTGTTCTGTAGCTGACACGTGGCGCTCTCTTAAGAGCGCAACAACGCAGTTTGGAAGTGCAAAGCGCTAAGAATCTTTTAGATTCAAGAATAGAAGTGCAAAGCACTATTTGATTTCCTGATCTAATTTAGATCAATGAAAAACAAGTTTTTCATTTGTTTGAAGAACCAGAGGTTCATAAGAGTGCAAAGCACAATTTTTATTTTATCGTTTTCTTGTTTTAAAGAAACAGAGGCTCATAAGAAGTGCAAAGCACTATATTTTTTTTTATGTAAAGATCATTGATCTTGTTTTTAGATCAATGATCTATTAGAAGAAATTTTTCTATTTCATGAAGGTTCTTTACCTTTTTCTTGGAATTTTCTTAGAGTTTTCTCTGTTTGAACCTCTTGACCTTTTTTTTTAAGAAATGTTGATGCCTTTGAATTGAGGTCTAGGGTCCTTTTTATAGTGCCCATAAATTAGTTAGATTTGTTAAATAAATCTTTTTCTGAGTGATTTGGGGAATTTTCCCCACCGTTGGATCTTTGATCCAAGGGCTTCTGCTTTGCAGAAGAAAATTTTCTTGTTTTAACAAGAACAGAAAGATTTCTTTAAAATCTAATTCTGTTTGACGCAGATGCCTCAGCGCGTGACACGTGTCGCGCAGCGCACAACGCAGCGCAACTGCGCTAGCGCATCTGCGCTGACACGTGTCGCGCAGCGCACAGCGCATCGCAACTGCGCTAGCGCATCTGCGCTGACACGCGTCGCGCAGCACATGCATGCGCAACTGAAGCGTTGCTTCCTTTAAACAGAGCTTTGCTCTGATTGGGCGCTCCTTCTTGGGCGCTGCGCTGACGTATTAGCGCCTGACACGTGGCGCGTTGCGTCCGAGACTTGAAGCGTTGCTTCAAAATTTTGAATTTTGAATTTGAACAGAGCCTTGCTCTGATTGGGCGAAACACCTATTCTACCAATCCACGGAAACAAGAGTGGAGAAAGAAATCTGGCATGGCGCGGATTCTACACTCGACAGGCTCCAACCCATCCGTTTGCCCAGATATTACACAAATGGAATAAAGAGGCTATTGAAGCGCCAAGGGGTACCCTTAAAACAGACTGTTCGACAAGCTCGATTCTACAACAGGATTTGGGATGTCCCTGGAACTCAGTGCAAATTGCCCAACGGGAGAATGGAAACGCTCGGCCTTGGATACGTGAGATCCGGTAAACGGGAGCGAGTCCACGGTAGCTACGCCGTATATAACTTCGATGAGGAGGAAAACGCCCTGTCCAGCAATGCCACCCCCTCATCAAAACTAGATCCCGCAATCGAAATGCCGAGTCCGTCGTTTGAAGAACGAATGGACAAGCTTATCAGGAAAGCGGGTCAAAAAGCTCGGGAAGACCATAATCGCGAGATGGCCATCTACGAGAAGGCCAGGACGCAACGTCTGTTTCAACAGGTTGCAAAAGATGAAGATGCTCCTCCCTGTCAACCCGTTGTGCAAAAGGCCCGGCGCAGAGGCAGAAGTAAGTCCAGAAGCGGAAAAAGGAGCCGACAACAACGACGCAGGATTAGAGAGTCATGTGATCGGGCATTCCGCGGTACGGATTTGTCCCTCATAAAGAAGATGAGTCGAGCGTATTCCTTCCCCCGAGACAAGACGATGAAGTTACCCGAGCTCGCTATAAAATATCAAATGATCGCACTTCCGGAGTCTAAGCACCCTGAGCAAGCTAACAAAGTTTCTCATCCGGGCTATTGCTCTTATCACCGAGCCATAGGACACCCTATCGAAGACTGCTTTACCTTCAAGAGCTGGGTCGAAGACCAGTACCAGCAAGGCAGGTTTGCTTTATCCCGCAGCTGGAAGGTAACGCCGCCACAAAAGCACGAACCCAAAGCCACAAGAGCAGAACCAGATCCACATCGGCCTTGGAAGCGAGCTCGTACCTGTTATATGGTAACGATATCGAAAGGAGAGCCCGAGAATATGGATGACCTCCCTTGGTGCTTCGAAAACAATGACAATGAGGTAATCTCAGAATTTCCACCGGCTCCGAAAGAACTGGAAGATGGCATACATACTACTGCAGATAACCTCAAGAAGATTGAGTTAGGATCGACAGACGATCCGCGACCGACATTCGTCAGCGAGCTGCTATCTGAAGAAAGGGTGGCTGCGTTAAAGGACGTGCTTCTACAGCATAGAGATTGCTTTGCGTGGAACTATTCCGAGATGCCAGGATTAGATCCAGAGATTGCTGTGCATAAATTAGCAATATCCTCGGATATCAAGCCAGTCAAGCAGGCGCCGAGAAGGATGCGTCTCGAGCTTGAGATGAGCATTAACGCCAAAGTCAAGAAGCTGATCGATTCTGAGTTTATCCAGGAGGTACAGTATCCTGACTGGGTCGCCAACATCGTCCCTGTGATGAAGAAGAATGGGACAGTGCGCATATGTGTGGACTTCCGAGATCTCAATAAAGCCTGCCCGAAGGACGATTTCCCAGTGCCGGTCACCGAACTGATGATAGACAATACGTCCACTCATGAGGTTTTATCCTTCATGGACGGTTCATCAGGGTACAATCAGATAAAGATGCATCCCGACGACCAGAAGCACACCGCTTTCCGGACTCCTTTAGGTATATTCTGCTACAAAGTTATGCCCTTCGGATTAAAAAATGCCGATGCCACCTATCAGAGGGCCATGACAAAGATCTTTGATGATCTCATACATGAAATCGTCGAGTGCTATATCGACGACCTCGTAGTAAAGAGCATGTCATATGAAGAGCATTTAGAGCATCTGAATACCGTATTTCAACGCCTTCGGCAATATAATTTGAAAATGAATCCCCTCAAATGCGCGTTCGGAGTCTCCTCGGGTAAATTCCTGGGCTTCATCATCCGACACCGAGGTATCGAAATAGATCCATCTAAGATCAATGCGATCATGGAAATGCCACCGCCAAGGACTCTCAAACAGCTGCGGTCTCTCCAAGGGAAGCTCGCGTACATCCGGCGGTTTATCGCCAACCTGTCAGGAAAGTGCCGTCCTTACAGTCACCAGATGAAGAAGGGAACTCCGTTCGTTTGGAACCAAAAATGCCAGAGCGCGCTAGATGAAATCAAGCAATACCTGCAGAACCCGTCGGTGCTGGCTGCTCCGGTCAAGGGAAAGCCTCTCATTCTTTATACAACCGCCCTAGAAGGTTCTTTAGGCGCATTATGGGCGCAAGAAAACGACCAAGGGAAGGAGAGAGCGCTCTACTATTTAAGCCGAGTTCTTCTGGGGGCAGAAAGCAATTACTCCCCTATCGAAAAATATTGCCTGGCATTAATCTTTGCGATAACAGAGCTCCGGCACTATGCATTGGCACATGAAGTCCATCTTATATCAAAGGTGGACCCCCTAAAATATCTAATGTCAAAGGCCATATTGACAAGGAGACTCGCTAAATGGGCCCTGCTCCTGATGGAGTTTTCAATAACCTATCAGCCTCTTAAGGCAGTGAAAGGTCAAGCCATCGCCGACTTCCTTGCTGAGCATCCAGTACCTGTCGGTTCTCCTCTGAATTGCGATTTGCCAGACGAACATGCGTTTGACGCGATCGACGGTGGTGATACCCGATGGGAGCTTTATTTCGATGGAGCGTCCTCTATAAAGAAGCGCAAACAAAGTACCCCAATGATCAAATCGGGGGTAGGCCTCATCTTCGTAACTCCATAAGGAGGGATAATGCGCTTCGCTTTCTCCTTAACAAAACCGAGGATGAACAATGAAGCCGAATACGAAGCTTTGATAGCAGGCCTCGAGATCGCCATCGACATGGGAATTGAAAACCTCCTCATATACGGGGATTCTCAACTGGTCGTTAGTCAAGTAAACGGCGACTACCAAACGTGCAAACCGGAGTTGGTAAAGTATGGTGAAAAGGTGCGACAACTCTTGACCCAAATTCCCTCCTTTACTTTGGAAAGCATACCACGCGCGGAAAACAGCAAAGCAGACGCGTTGGCCAAGCTCGCTAAAGAACTGGCTGACGAGAACCTTGATGACATCAAAATCGTGGTGCAAAGCCGTCGGGTGCTTGCCCCAGCAGAAATATCTCCGGAATCATCAGAAGAGAAGGGAGTGGCTGAGCAGACGACCCTACAAATAAAAGACCGTGAGAAGGCTGAGGACTGGAGGGAGGTCTTCATAGACTACTTTATGTCCCACTGAATGCCTGAAGAAGCGTCCTCAAGACATCAGCTCATGAAACGAGCTCTGTCTTTCGCCTTCGTCAACAATACTCTGTACAAGAGGTCGTTTGATTCTCTGTGGCTGAGATGTTTAGGACTTGACGAAGCAGAAAGAGTCATTCAGGATGTTCAAGACGGAATCTGTGGTTCTCATCAAGCAGGCCCGAAGATGAAGTTAAAAATTAAATGGATGGGTTACTACTGGCCCACGATGATCCAGGACTGCCTCGAATATGCGAAGCAGTGCCACTCATGCCAAATCCATGGGGATTTCATCTACTAGCATCCAAATCCGCTACATCCAAGGTGGCTAGCTGGCCATTCGAAATGTGGGGAACTGACATAGTCGGTCCCATCGAACCGACATCATCTAAGGGACATCGTTTCATCCTGGCGGCGACTGATTACTTCTCCAAATGGGCAGAAGCAGTACCGCTGAGGGAAGTGAAGACGGAGAATATCCTCCACTTTTTCAAGACGCACGTCATTTATCGGTTTGGAACTCCACGGCGGATTATCTCCGATAACGGGCCAGCCTACAGAAGCCATAAGATCAGCCGGTTAGCGCAACAGCATAATATAGACTGGAGATACTCCTCAGTTTATAATCCACGAGCTAACGGTCTAGCTGAGGCCTTCAACAAGACCTTGACAAAGATCATGAAGAAGACGGTGTCCTGAAATAAGAAGGACTGGCACGAGAGACTGTAAGAAGCTCTCTGGGCATATCGGACTACGTTCAAGATGGCCACGAACACGACGCCATACGCATTGGTATTCGGTACGGAAGCAGTACTCCCCCTCGAGATAGAGTTACCTTCTCTACGAGTAGCAGTCCACCATGAGTTGATAGACGAAGAAAATGCTCACCTCCGGCTTGAGGAGCTTGACGCCCTCGATGAAACCCGGCTCATAGCGCAACAAAATCTGGAGGCTTACAAAGCGAAAATGACGCGCTCGTATGAAAGATTGACCAGGCCGAGGACATTCCGCCAAGGAGAACTCGTGCTAGTGATCAAAAGGCCTATGATCCCCAATCGCGCCAAGCGGGGAAAATTCGAGCCAAACTATGAAGGCCCGTACATCATAGACAAAGTCTACCAGGATGGAGCCTATCAACTCATGGATATGCACGGTGAGAGGCCTTTCAGGCCAATAAACGGCCGCTTCCTAAAGAAATACTACGCTTAAGGAGTCACAGCCTAGGTCAATAATAGATAACGACGACTATGTCCGCTCGCTATCTTCCTAAGCTTAAGCTCTATAAGTAGTAGCCGGCCCTCTCAACGACGGACCGAAACGTCCTTAAACTAACGACGGACCGAAACGTCCTTAAACTAACGACGGACCGAAAAGTCCTTAAAACTAATAACGGAACGAAACGTCCTTAAACTAATACCGCAGCATCCTTAGGCTGACGAGATAAAAAAAAGAGAGAGAAAAAAATATAATAAATAAAAACGGTATGTCCATCAGCAAAAAGGGCACGTATGAAAACCCGAAAGGGCTCCGTGAGTAAAAACAGCAGGGCTACCGGCGAGTGTTCGTGAAAACCCGAAAAGGCGCGACCTCATAAAAAAAAAGAAGAAAATAAAAAGAATGAAAAAAACGGTATGTCCATAAGCAAAATGGGCACAGATGAAAACCCGAAAGGGCTCCGTGAGTAAAAACAGCAGGGCTACCGGTGAGTGTTTGTGAAAACCCAAAAGGGCACAATCTCGTTAAAGGACACTTGCGGGATCCTCACGACCCTGTAAGGAGAAACCACCCGCGTGAGATCCTTACGACTCACAAGGGAGTAACACACTTAGGGATCCTCACGATTCCTAAGGAGAAAAGACACTTGCGAGATCCTCATGACTCACAAGGAGAACTCTCTTATGGGACCCTCACGGGTCATAAGACTTGAAAGTCTTAAGTTACAGAAACCTGAATCTGTGCTTAAGCAAAATCCCCCATTACCTTCGATAATGCCCTACAAGCGGCTCATACTGACCCTTGTATACAATCCACGGGCGCGAATAAATATTTCCTCAGCAAAGTCCCACCCGTGACTAGGGGTATGTTCCTATGGTGAAAAACCCTTATAAGTCCTCTCGACTTATAAGGAGAAAGACCTCTTGTAGGATCCTTATCACTTACATAGGAACATACACTTAGGAATCCTCACGATTCCTAGGGAGAAAATACACCTACAAGATCCTCACGACTTGTAGGGGGAAATACCTTTGTGAGACCCTTACGGCTCATGAAGTCAAAAGCCTTAGTCGACAGGACCCTAACCCTGTTTTCTAAGCCACTCTTGTTCAACATCGACAGAGGCAGATGATGATTCGCTCCTGGCCATATCTCAGTTGTAGCGGTGCTGATGCCGAAATCGGTGTCTAATTTCAGGTTTATGGCGAAAAGCCAGTAGGCCGCACGTGCATACGAAATAGCCGAAATGATGGGGCAACTTGCAATAAAAAGCAGCAAGTAAAAATGTATGCACGCAAAATAGCCGAAATGATGGGGAAACTCGTAATAAAAAGCAGCGAGTAAAAATAATAAAATATAGCCGAAATGATTGGGCACCGCGAAAAATAGCCGAAATGATAGGGCAATCGCGACCTTCGCGATATAAAAGCTGAAATGATGGAGCATCGCGGAAAAAGAAATGAAATAAAAAAAAATTTATGCCCTACAGGTGATGTTCCATCACACCCTGTATACAATCCAAGGGCGCAAACAAAGAAGTGATCATACTTGCCCCCAGGTTTCAGCAAAGAAAGAAGCTAAATCTCGACGGGCCGCAAGCAACCTAGAGATCATCCCAACCCTCGTCTCGTAACGACAGACACAAATTCAAACAAAGCGGAGCAATGGCAACCCCTAGTTCCATGGCTCGGCGATATACATATCACCAACAGTCAAACCTCCATTCCGTGAAATGCGGATACAATCAGAAAAATTCCTTGTTACGTGGAACGCGGATAACGTCACTCTTTGACCCCGCGGAAAATGTCCAGGGCGGATCCTGGTCCTCACAGAGCACGGCAGTGAACCCGTGTGAAGCATCCAGAGCGGAGCCTAGTCCTCGCCGAGCACGGCAGTGAACCCGTGTGAAGCATCTAGTGCAAAATTCCTGGTTACGTGGAACGCAGATAATGTCACTCTTTGAACCCGCGGAAAACGTCCAGAGCGGATTCTGGTCCTCGCAGAGCACGACAGTGAACCCGTGTGAAGCATCCAGAGCGGAGCCTAGTCCTCGCCGAGCACGGCAGTGAACCCGTGTGAAGCATCTAGTGCAAAATTCCTGGTTACGTGGAACGCGGATAACGTCACTCTTTGACCCTGCGGAAAACATCCAGAGTGGATCCTGGTCCTCGCAGAGCACGGCAGTGAACCCGTGTGAAGCATCCAGAGCGGAGCCTAGTCCTCACCGAGCATGGCGGTGAACCCGTGTGAAGCATCTAGTGCAAAATTCCTGGTTACGTGGAACGCGGATAACGTCACTCTTTGACCCCGTGGAAAACGTCCAGAGCGGATCCTGGTCCTCACAGAGCACGGCAGTGAACCCATGTGAAGCATCTAGAGCGGAGCCTAGTCCTCGCCGAGCACGGCAGTGAACCCGTGTGAAGCATCTAGTGCAAAATGCCTGGTTATGTGGAACGCGGATAACGTTACTCTTTGACCCCGTGGAAAACGTCCAGAGCAGATCCTGGTCCTTGCAGAGCACGGCAGTGAACCCGTGTGAAGCATCCAGAGTGGAGCCTAGTCCTCGCCGAGCACGGCAGTGAACCCGTATGAAGAAGCTAGTGCAAAATTCCTGGTTACGTGGAACGCGGATAACGTCACTCTTTGACCCCGTGGATAATGTCCAGAGCGGATCCTGGTTCTCGCAGAGCACGACAGTGAACCCGGGTGAAGCATCTGGAACGGAGCCTAGTCCTCGCCGAACACGGCAGTGAACCCGTGTGAAGCATCTAGTGCAAAATTCCTGGTTACGTGGAATGCGGATAACGTCACTCTTTGACCCCGCGGAAAACGCCCAGAGCGGAGCCTGGTCCTCGCCAAGCATGGCAGTGAACCCGTGTGAAGCATTCAGAGCAAACACCGGACTGTGGAGTCCTTAAAATCCATGGACTATGATGTCCTTAACCTCGACCGTAATGTCTTAAGACTAACGATCAACCACTATGATTCTATATTGATTCCACCTTGGTTTAGGGGTACATCTCTTCACTCCTTTGATACCTGGCGTTGTAATTCCTCAACGTCTTCAAAGAGGTGACGGGTCCCCGCAACCACACATCGGACTGTGGAATCCTGAAATCCACGGACTATGAGGTCCTTAACCTTGACCGTGATGTCTTAAAACTAACATCGGACTGTGGAGTCCTTAAATCCACGGACTATGAGGTCCTTAACCTTGACCGTGATGTCTTAAAACTAACATCGGACTGTGGAGTCCTTAAATCCATGGACTATGAGGTCCTTAACCTTGACCGTGATGTCTTAAAACTAACATCGGACTGTGGAGTCCTTAAATCCACGGACTATGAGGTCCTTAAACTTGACCGTGATGTCTTAAAACTAACATCGGACTGTGGAGTCCTTAAATCTATGGACTATGAGGTCCTTAACCTTGACCGTGATGTCTTAAAACTAACATCGGACTGTGGAGTCCTTAAATCCACGGACTATGAGGTCCTTAACCTTAACCGCGATGTCTTAAAACTAACATAGGACTGTGGAGTCCTTAAATCCACGGACTATGAGGTCCTTAACCTTGACCGTGACGTCTTAAAACTAACATTGGACTGTGGAGTCCTTAAACCCACGGACTATGAGGTCCTTAACCTTGACCGCGATGTCTTTAAACTACGACACCCTGAAAACCATCCCAAACCAACCCCTGACCCTGTGAAATACGGATAAGGGTGACCGCATCCAGCACTTGCGGGTCCTCACGACCTGCAAGGAAGAAAACTCTCTTGTGAGATCCTTACGACTCCTAAGGGAAAACCCGCTTAAGAATCCTCACGATTCTTAAGAAGAACTTACACCTACGGGATACTCTCGACCTGTAGGGAGAAAAACTCTTTATGAGACCCTCACGGATCACAAAGATCAAAAGTCTTAGGAGGAAGATCTTAACCCTGAATCCTAAGCCATCGCTGCCCTGCAAGTATGCCAAGATAGACTGTCCGCAGAACACATTTAATAAAAAGGGGACACACCATTGAGAAGAAAATATGTCTTTATCCATACACCAAAATGAGTACAGAGTACAATTCATGAAAGAACAAAAAGAAAATACTCTCATTCAGGAGTATGTACAAAAAGGAGAGAAAAGATACAAGTTTTTCAAGCCGGCGGGCGATTTAGCAGTTTTGCTATCTCATTCTGCTTTTGCTGGGCCATAGCTTCATGATTCAGGATCGCCAAAAGATGGGCCTATGCTTGAGCCTGCTGGGCCTGATAGGAGGCAAGCCGATCTTCAAGCTCCTTCTCGGTGGCCTTGTGAGTCTCGACCCTCCCGCGAGTGAACACGACAGCTTTATCAAGAGCCACCACCTCTTTGATAGACTCTTGAAGCACCCGCCAGAGTTTGTATGCTTTGTTGGCCTTGGCAGTAAGATTAGCTTGAAGCTCGCTCAGCGCTTTAGAAGCCAGCTCCCTCTCCGAGAATTTACGGCCGAGCCTCTTCTCGCACGATGTCATGTTTGCCGCGCACCGTGCTATCAACCCCTGCAAGTCCGCCTTTGCAGCCATGGCCGCCGAGGAAAGACGGGAACATTCAAGTGCGTGCAAGCAAGACTCCACCTGCCGACAGAACTCCACCCAGACTCGCACCACCTCTTCGCTATGGTAGGTGGCAAGAAAAGGAAGAGAACCATTAGCCTCGGCAGCAAATGCTTCAGCTGTGGTTGCACTGCCAGCACGGAGCTCCTCAATCAAAGATAATAAGGAAACAAGGCTTAATTGGGCCAAGCGTCCTGAAGCCCGCAGAGCATAGGGGCCGGGCGGCATAACGACGCGCGATTCCAACACTATGGAGGCTGGCAGGGCTGTTCAGATTTGAAATACGTCAATAAAACTCTCAAGCAAAAGAACAAATGGGACTATAATAAAGTGTCACTTACCTACGGTCATGCAAGTAGGAGTTGAAGATTCCCCTGGCCCTTCAACGACCTCGACCTCGTCGTCAGCTTCCAAAACTGTAAAAGACATCAATGTCATTTCGCAAAACGGCAACAATGCTATAATAGTAGCGAACAATGCTAACCTTGCCCAGAGGAAAGGACAATGCGCTGAGGGGAGATCGCCTGCAGAGCTACCATCTCCAATAAACGCTGAAACGATTGTCGAGGTGACAGATCAGCAATAGAGGCCTCCAGCCCGCGCAATTCTGGGGAAGACAAAAGAGTTCAGACCATGGAAAGATTGCTGATATAAAATGCAGAAGGTTACCTTCAACACTCCTCCCGTTCTGAGTCGGGGGGATAGCGGCTTCGGCGGCCTCTGCCGTGACCTCAGGCTCCAACAAAGGGAGGGTAGCCCCGACTATCTCTATCTCAGCCTCTGGGCCGCCTTCGGGGAGAATCGTTGGGGCAGCGATCACCGAGAGAACCTCTCCCAAAGGAGCGAGTACCCTGGAATCAAGAGTGGCCACCGGAGGTTCTATTGCGAGAGGAATGGCATTGTCGGCCCCATCCACATCGAGTAAAGCTGCATCGGGAATGTAAACGGGCTCTAGCTGCAGCAAGCCAGTGGGGATCTCTCCCATCGCCGAAGACTCTGCACAAGTCGCACAAAAATAAGGATACATATATATACAAGCATAAGCAACCTGAAGAACTGCAAAGAAATATAAAAACGTACCAATGCGCAGGGAAGCCTTCAGTATGGCTTCTTCAAGCTGATGCTCCTTCTCAAGGAGGCGTGCTCATCGGGGTTTGAGGGTAGACTCATGGCCGCCGGTCTACAAGGAAAGCGTGTCCGAAGTATCCTCCGAAGCGGCCTGTTTCAGGGCCCTTTCTCCCCATTCCTCCAGAGGGCCAATAAACCGTCGCCGAATCCATGAAGGGTCTTCATAAAAGATTACGGCAGGATAGGGCTTCTTCGGAACCCTGATGTTCTGGGACTCATCTTGGGAACGTCTTATAGCCTCAGCCAATTGTGCGGCCTCCTCGGCAGCCGAGCCCGGGAAAAGAAGACCAGCGTCCGACTCTTGCACGGCCAGCGACTCATCTGGAAATATGGGCTCCGACTCCGTTAAAGAATTAAGTAGGTTGGTGGCCACCCTCTTCCGCCTCTTAGATCTAGAACCGGCCGCCGAAGACGACCGTTTCTTTCCTCACGGAGCCTTGGTGCGGCGGCGACCCACGTCGCCTTCAACACCATCGTCCCTATTACACTCACTTGGTGCCACAACTGATGATGACACTGCCATTGTCGATGCCACGGGAGGCAGTGCTGCCGCAGGCGGTGGTGCTGCTACTGGGGCCCGTCTACCCCGTGATCGGGTACCTAGGGGCATACCAGCTGTTGGAGTAAGGTCCACCCCTGACTCCCCCGGAATGAGCGCGGCGCCAATCTCCCTTAGAGGGAAGTGGACCGGAACTCGCGGTCGCGATACAGCTCCCATGGCCGGAACCTGAGGAGGGGCATCATGACCAAGAAGCACCCTTCTTTCCTCAAGAATAATCGGGCTGACTCGATGGAGATACCAACCCGTGAACGATCCTACGCATCGGGGCATATGCTCAGCTTCAGGGATCATGAAGTGGGAGCCGGTGTTCAACCTCACGAAATGATGTGCGGCATCGTGAACGGCATCAAGTGAAGGGATCAGCGCAACTATGAAAGCCTCAAAGGGAACGCCCTGGTCGTATCCAAGCTGTCGAGTGAAGCGATGCGGATTGTACCGCATGAAAAGAGCTGCACTGTCCTGGCGGAATACCAAATAGCTTGGTCTAATGGTATACAAGTGCACGGCCTCCCGGGGCCTCAGGGAGGGTACATTGTCTTTTGACTGGTCCCAGAGTTGTTGAACTGGACCTGAAGGAGAAGACAGGACCCGATCATTAAAAACCAGCCCGCCAGCAGTAGCGTAAGGAGAAATCAGCACCCGAATAGCCCCGAATTGAGTCGGGTCGGCGGCAGAAGCATCCACCAAACGCATAAGTCATGGGAAGGGGTAGGCGTCGTAAAATGCGGGCCTCTGATGCATAGCGAAAGCCCCCAGCACGTGCATTTTGACTCAGGACGTAAAATAAAGAAGCGAAAAGTTTACTACATCCACGCCGGGAGTAGAGGTATTAGCTGCGGTGCCCAACCCGTGATAAAGGTGCGCCAAAGCCGGGATGCCGATGGCCAACCGCGTCCCCTCAGCGATACAATAAGCCGGGTAGATAACCGAAGCTCTCATAAAGCGACGATGCATGGGAATGACAAACCAACTGAGCCAAACACTAACAAACCCCATGAAGAACATCTCCTCATCCATGCCGGGAGCGGCAATAGATTCAAAAGACATCAGCGACATAATGGGGATGTAGTACTGTGGGAGATCCGATTCAGTGGTCGGCAGCTTCTTCGGACCAAACCCAAAGGGGTCCTTGATGTTCGCGAACTTCGAAGCTGTCTTCGACAAGACGTCCTCATGAAGGAAGGAAGCAATGAAGCTCTTAAAAGTAACACCCTGCTCCTCAGATTTGGTGAACAATCGGTCGAAGATACCTAGCGCATTGATCAAACTGGGACGCTTGTGGCGGACGACATTCTCAGCAGACAGGCCGTCAACCGGAGCAGACTTGGGCTCAAAGATGTACTCGTCAGAAGGCAGCAACTCCTCATACAGACTACCCCTAATTGGCAACCCCGAGATGTCATAGAATTCTGCCAGAGAGATCGAGACCTCGCGGTCCCCTAAAAGGAAAGTGTTGGTGGGGAGGTTCCACTGGTTCAAGAACGCCTTAACCCACCAGACATGCATGGATTGGTAGAAAAAGAGCGACGCGTATATTGCCTGGTAAAGTCCTACCTTCTGTAGCCGCGCACGATGGGCGGACAGGATGTAACGAGCCCAAAGAAGGTACCCCGTAGGGTGTCGAGGGGTGAGCCCTATCTTGTAGATTTGTCCCCATGGTTGGGCCTCACTCTGGCAAATACGCCGCCCCAAGATATCTATAGCCGGGATCGGATGGTTCGGGATACCGGTCGTCAAAGGCTTGAGCCGTCGCGTTGGATTCCAGTTTGGCATCTCCACAGCAAATACCGTCTTCGGAGGGTCCATCGGCAAGAACGGGAAAGTAGGTTCCGTCGGTATTGCACAGAGGAAACTCCGGCGACCCCGGATAATATGGCTGTACCAAGTTCCCCATAGAAGCAAGTTGGTGCAGTTCGGGTCATGAGCCCGGATCATCGCCATCGCTTCCTCGTCAGATGGTGATTGAGGAAAAGCGGCCTCCGAACGAGTAAAGGGAAAACACGGAACAGAAGCCATAGCACCTGAAATCGAATAAAAGAAGACTGCAAAAGCAAAGTCAGCAATATATACACATGTATGAACATGAAGACTAGTTAAAGAAAGCAACAACAGGCTCTTTTATGGGGCCATTGGCTACAAAACATATGGGCCCCACAGAATCAGGATGACGGCTTGTTAATAATGAGACCAAGCAGTTATAATAAGACAAAGAGGATATCCTCATTAAATAAGGAGTGGGTTTCAAGTGACCCTGCACATCTCTTAGAAGATAAATCTGCCTCGGACTCCACAACAAATCAAACATGATCAAGGGAATTAAATTCCCACAGAAGACATCATTGCAAGCTTCTGTTCCATTAATTACAGAAGGACAACCTAGGGCAAAGAGACCCTAAGAAGCCTTCATGCGAAGAAACTGAGTTCTTCATAGGAATTAAATTCCTTGTTGAGAAAAGGGAATTAAATTCTCAGAAACATTTTTGGGATGGAATTAAATTCCATGGATTTGAACCGCCATCATCATCTCCCTAAGGATCATCTAAACCCTAAGAGATCTACTGTTGGAGGTTAAGTGGTCTCATATTTTGGTTAAAGAACTTGAAGAAAAATGAGTTCTTTGTTAAAAAAGGAGTGAAGCCCTTGATGTGGATTTAAAATCCAGCGAGTTTTGTCAAAATGAAGGCGCACCGATCACCATTACCTGAGGAAAGAGAGTCTTTTTAAACAGAGTTAAACTCTGAAAATGTTTCAAGGCAGAAAACTAAGCTCTGGAAGAAGAGAATTAAATTCTCAGAAAAAGTTCTCAAAGGAAGGAGATGAGCAAAGTGGAGGCTCTTCTGAAGGGACATGAACATTTATAGGATGTGATGGAGACGCTTCATCTCCCCAAATCCCTAGAGGAATCCAATGGTCACAAAAGTGACAGCGTTGCACTCACGTGCAGACACGTGAGAACAACGCTGTGGGGGCATTTGTTTCCTGATTTAAAATCAGGAAAGCCTACGGAAGAGGCATCACGTGCTAGCATATGACCAGCAGTCACGTGTTGGCACGTGACAATTAAAAGCAGCGGCAAAGGCAGATTCAGCTCCTTGATTAAATCAAAGAAAAGGCTCCAGAAAGGGTCACGTGCTCTGTAAGTCGATGTACTACACCCCAATACTTGTGGGGAGGCGGAATTTTCAAAAACGAACTTTTTTAGTGAACGAACATCGACTAACCGCTTGAATCGAAGCTAAACTATAAACAACCAAACACAAAGTGTTTCTAAACTACTGTGTTTAGGGATTATACCTAATGAACCAACTCCTTCGTCTTTACGAACTCCTTGTTCTCCTCGGCCTTCTCGAAGTAGTAGACGATCCACCCGAGAGCAAAACTCCAAGCTTAGCCTCTAAACTTGAGGCAACTAACCTTCTTGGATTGCTAATCAAAGAAGATAGATTGAGATAGAGTGATGGTTATGGATTGATTAGTCTTTCTAATCCTTTGATCTCAACTCATGAGGTGTAAGGATTAGGGTTTGAAGATGAGAGCTTGAGGAGAGAGAAGATGATAATAATTATCAAATGAGAATAGTAAGTTATCATAATATAAATGAAGCATTCTCTTTTATCAACAAAAGAAAATGAGTGATGAATAAGCATGCTTCACAAATATCTAATGGTGATTCATTGTCATGACTCATTAAGCATTTTTCATGCATTAATGATATGCATGAATCACCCCCATGACTCACTAAACTCATTTAATGCAAATGACACCTAAACCTCCTTAGTCACCACTTCTAGAAGCTTCTCGTACAATTACGAGAACGCCCCTCCAATCCGCAAAAATACGGAAAAACTTTAGACTGTAAAAATCCAATAACCGGATACCAGTAACTGGCTTAAACCAAAGCCGACTGGTAAAAACTGTCCGAAAGTCGTACGCGCGTAAACGCACGTATGCGTCCGAACCCTTGTCGTAAAACCATACGACCTCTATATCGTTTCGCCTGGAATAGGAAACTCTGTGTGTGGGACTCTAGAGACTCGACTACTACGCTGGCAGTGGGTTTAACCACAGACCGCAAGCGGCACTAGCTGTACGTAACGGTCCCCAGGTAGTTGTCGATAAGAAGGCCGATGAGGAAACCCATCCGAACTCCTACTGAGTCTGATGTGACAATCTCCATACAGTCCGGTCCGTTCGTCCAAGACTATCGCATATCGGGCCTAGGGGGGCGGCAAGCGTCAGTCCCCTAATAGCGGTATAAGTCATGTCGGAGGGAAGCCCATTACACCCTGAGAAACTACTGGAACCTACCAGTAAATCTCACTTGCCCTGGCCAGGAACTTTGCGTAATGGCTCTCTGACACAGCACGATATCTACTCCCAATACCGGGAGGGACGAATCCTGTCTAACCGCCACTGCCTCCAAGTGCTCGGGACTGCACCCAACTGCTACCTGTTTGTACGACTCCTTTGAGCCGTGGTAGGGTAGCAATCTAAGAACAGTGGGACACACTCGAGGCGAAGTAGCAGTGTCCAGTCTGCGGACTACGCTGTACTCATGTCACCTGGGAACTGTTCACTGACGACTGGTATCAAACCAACCAACAGTTCCCTGTGAGTCCTGTCCGGTGTACCCATAACCTAACGAGCATCTGCATACTATCTCCAGTACGACGTACTGACGGCTGTGGGACAGACCATCTCCCCAACTGGGATGAGAAGCGTACATACTAGTCTACTCCGGAGTATCGATGCTCTGTCTCGATAATCCAACGACCAGGGACCTGAATAAGGATGTACTTGTAGACTACCCAGCCCCCACTAGTGTGACTGCCATCACAACGCTGGTAGACAAGCAAGATCCTAAGAGCTCTATCAATACGTACACTCACATATTAAGATAGAAAAACCAAGTAGCATACTACCATGTTTAGCAAGACTGTTATATACATGTGAATATCCCAAGCTTCCATTTAGTAATATACAAACTAGTATGATACAGTAATGGCCTTCTAGGGCATAAACACTAACAATCTCCCACTTGCACTAGGGCCATGTACTGGCATATCGTAGACCAATGATCTCGAGTAGCCTCTCGAACTGCGTCTGAGGTAGGGCCTTTGTGAATGGATCAGCAATGTTCTCTTCTGAAGCAACTCTCCGAACCTCGATCTCCTGACGATCAATGATCTCCCTGATCAGGTGATACCGCCTCAAGATGTGTCTGGACTTCTGATGGGACCTTGGTTCCTTCGCTAAAGCTATAGCTCCGTTGTTGTCGCAATACAGAGGTATTGGATCAACTATGGTAGGAACCACCTGAAGTTCTGTTAGGAACTTCTTCATCCAGACTGCTTCTTTTGCGGCATCGCAAGCAGCTATATACTCCGCTTCCATCGTCGAGTCAGCAACGGTGTCCTGCTTGGAGCTCTTTCAGCACACCGCCCCTCCATTGAGGGTAAAGACATAACCCGACATGGACTTGGAATCGTCCTTATCACTTTGGAAGCCGGAATCAGCAAAGGCCTCCAACCTGAGGTCTTTTCCGCCGTAAACCAAGAACATCTCCTTAGTCCTCCTCAGGTACTTGAGAATGTTCTTTACTGCTATCCAGTGTTTCTCCCCTGGGTCTGACTGATACCGGCTTACCACGCTCAGTGCGTAAGCTACATCTGGTCTGGTACACAACATCGCATACATTATAGAGCCTACCGCAGAAGCGTAGGGTATAATAGACATGCGTTCCCTTTCCAAATCAGTCTTGGGAGACATCTCTTTGGAGAGGGTGATTCCGTGACAAGCCGGTAGATTACCGCGCTTAGAATCTTCCATACTGAATCTTTTCAGTACAGTGTCGATATACCTGGACTGCGAAAGTCCCAACATCCTCTTGGATCTATCACGATAGATCCGGATCCCCAGAATGTAAGAGGCATCACCCAGGTCTTTCATGGAGAACCTGTGTGACAAGAATCCTTTGACAGATTGTAGCATAGGAATGTCATTTCCTATCAATAGAATGTCATCCACATACAAGACGAGGAATACGACACTTCTGGCTACAACTTTACTATATATGCACGGTTCATCTGGATTTTTGATAAAGTCATATTCTTTGACTGTCTCATCAAAATAGATGTTCCAACTCCGCGATGCCTGCTTCAGTCCATAAATGGACTTAAGCAGCTTGCATACTTTCCCGCTGCTCCCACTCTGATTGAAACCCTCTGGCTGATCCATATAGACGCTCTCTTCTAAATTTCCATTCAGAAAAGCCGTCTTTACGTCCATCTGCCAGATTTCATAATCATGGAAGGAAGCAATAGCAAGAAGGATACGAATGGATTTGAGCATAGCCACTGGAGAAAAAGTTTCGTCATAGTCCAAACCAGGTCTTTGACGAAAACCCTTTGCAACAAGTCTAGCTTTATAGGTTTCCACCTGCCCATCTACACCAATCTTTTTCTTGAAGATCCATTTGCATCCTATGGGTTTTACCCCACCTGGAGCAAAGTCCAAAGTCCATACTTTGTTGGTGTACATGGACTCCATTTCGCTTCGCATTGCATCTAGCCATCGTACCGAGTCGCCGCTCTGGATGGCCTGCTGGAAGCTAGTAGGTTCATCATCTTCTATGATGCAATCCTCTCTATCCCCATCTATGAGAAAACCGTAGTATCTCTCAGGCGGATGAGACGGCCTACTACTCCTGCGGAGGGGTGCGGGAATGTTCTGTTCTTCTTGAACCTCTGGTTCTACCAAACTTTCAGTAGCAGTTTGTGGTTCTGGAATTTCTTCCAGTTCTATTTCGCTCCCACTTATTTCCTTTTCTAAAAACAGATGTTCCAGAAAATGGGCATTACGAGAAACAAAGACCTTTTGTTTCTCTGCGTAATAGAAATAATATCCCTTGGAGTTCTTTGGATATCCCACAAACAAACATTTTACTGATCGTGCCTCGAGCTTGTCCACATGCTGCTTTTTAATAAAAGCCGGACATCCCCAAATCTTCATATGCTGAAGATGGGGTTTCTTCCCAGTCCACATCTGATATGGAGTGGTAGGCACAGTCTTGGTAGGAGCCCTGTTCAGAAGATACGCCACTGATTCTAGCACATAACCCCAGAAAGATCGCGGTAACTCAGTATTACTCATCATGGATCGTACCATATCTAATAGGGTTCGATTCCGTCTCTCCGATACACCGTTGTGCTGTGGAGTGTATGGAGGAGTAAGCTGAGAGAGAATTCCTTTCTCTTTTAGGTAACCTAGGAACTCGGCACTTAAGTATTCACCACCTCGATCAGATCTTAGTGTCTTGATACTTTTGCCGGTTTGGTTTTCTACTTCATTCTTATACTCTTGGAATTTCTCAAAAGCCTCGGATTTATGTTTCATTAGATAAATGAATCCGTATCTTGAGTAATCATCCGTGAAAGTAATGAAATAGGAAAAACCACCTCTCGCATGTGTAGACATTGGACCACATACATCACTGTGTATGAGTCCTAAGAGCTCGCTCGCTCTTACTCCTTGTCCAGTAAATGGAGTCTTTGTCATCTTTCCTTTGAGACAAGATTGACAAGTGTCATAGGTTTGATATTCGAACGTGTCCAAATATCCTTCTCTATGCAACTTAGTCAACCTTCTCTCATTGATGTGACCTAGTCTACAATGCCATAAGAAAGCTTTATTCAAATCTGGAGACTTTCTTTTTAGTGTGTTCTGGACATTGAAAATTTGGAGTTGGTTTAAAACATATATGCCGTTATTTAGTGTACCTGACCCAATCAAACCATGATTAAGGTGGATGTTGACAACATCTCTTACAAACGTGAAATCATAACCTTTATTTGATAACAAGGAAACTGATATGATATTACACGTTAAGCTTGGTACAAAATAACAGTTATGTAAAACCAAAATGTGTCCACTCGTCAATCCTAGGTGATAATCCCCGACGGACGCAGCTCCTACGCTAGCTCCGTTAGCAACCCTGAGGATCATATCACCTTCCTTCAGCACTCTACGGTTTCTCAGTGCATGCAATGAATTGCAAATATGAGATCCTGATCCGGTATCCAATACCCAGGAAGTAGAGTTGATCGACAAACAATTCTCAATTACAAACACACCTGAAGTCGAAGCCACAGCTTGCTTCGGTTCCTGGTTCTTGGCGTTCCATGCCTTGCAATCCTTCTTCCAGTGCCCTTTCCTGTGACAATGGAAGCACTCATCCTGGCCAACTATCGGTACTGCAATCTTTTTCTTTCCCTTCCCTCTCACCTTACTAACACCTCCTCTAGGTTTGGGTGCGGCCTTCTTCTTCCTTCCTTTGGCCCTAGCCTTGGACCCGGAAGAAGATGTACCGCCAACAAACATAGCGGGTGTTTCCCTTGCCTTCTGCAAGGTGCCCTCTGCACTCCTTAACATGTTCAGGAGTTCCGCAAGTTCAACTTCTTTTCCTTGAAGATTGAAGTTAAGGATAAACTGGGCGTAGGTGGGAGGAAGGGACTGGAGAATAAGGTCTGTATAGAGCTCATTATCCAAAGTCGTCCCAAGGTCTGCGAGCTCTTCAATATAGCCGATCATCTTTAGGACATGTTCTCCTACTGATGACCCGACAGCCAACCTCGCTCGAAACAAGTTCTTAGAGGTCTCGTATCTTGCTATACGAGATTGCTCTCCATAAAGTTCCTTTGTATGGAGAAATATGCCATCTAGGGTCATATCCTCGTGCCTCCTCTGATGTTCATTGTTCATCGAGGCAAGCACGATGCACTTGGCTCTCGCGCAATCTAAATCCCAGGTTTTGCGGATTTCCTTATCCGCATTGCTGGATTTGGGACCAGGGACAACAGGTGCCGTAGCGGTGAGGACGTACCCCAGTTTGTCATAGGTCAAAGCCATTTTGACATTCCGCAGCCAATCTTTATAGTTTGGCCCTGTCAGTATATTTTTCTCTAAAAGTAACTTAAGTCCAGTCATTTTCTGGGTCGCTGCAATTAGGAGAGAGAGAAGAAAACTCTTTAGCATGATGCTCTTGCAAATTTAGAGTGGTTTTTAGTTTATCTAAACTGGATGGCTCCCACTGTTCTCGAATCCTTCCTCAAACCATAAAAGAAGAATTAGCCAGGACTATTCTCACCGTACAATACTTGCTTAACCGTTCAGCCAGGCTGGTGTCGATACTTCGAGGGAGGTTTTCCAACGCTTTCGCGAAGTTCCTTAATTAAATAACCTCTTTTCTCTGGGGGCGTAACCCCGCTAACACTTTTCTGGACACCTACTAGGTTTATAGCATTGATCGTTAAGTGACGAACATCCTGATAAGTAGCATATACTCACAGTAGGATCGGGATCCAAATATCATTGTCTGATAATGTTGTAGGAATGCTACCAACATTCATCAAACTCAAAATGGTATGCATCTCTTTGCAAATTTCAGTTTCTTTAGAAATTCCCGATATAAGTTTTTGCCCCATGCTCTTATAACCTTGGCTTTGGTCAAAGTGACATAAGTCACATGTCAAGTTCTACCCGTCATTATCTTGTCAATTTGAACCCATCCGTATATACCCCTGACTTTGGTCAAATGGTAATACGACTGTCCCAAACCAACTCATCTATCTTATGCAACAAATGAAAACCCAGCAGCTACCAAACACTATGCCTTGACTTTGGCCAAAATGCATAGCTTGAATACTACTGAATACCCAAATGAAATGACGGAGGGCTACGAATGGTTTTGGCGAAACCGTGAACGTAGTGAACTTGATATAACCGAAGGAACCTGATAGCTTTTAAAAGGAGTGGTTAAATCTCCGCATTTAAAAATATCTGTTTTAAAAATAACCGAGTGGTTTCTTTTAAATTGTTCCAACGATTAAAACTTTGGTTTATTTTCTTTGCATTATAGATAATGCGTCCCATCATTAACCTATCATTGCAGAAAACAACGAAAATACAACGTCCTCTTATGCCATCCGCATTCGCCACGGGGTCCCGTCATCACCCGTTAGGTTACTTAACTAACGACAGAGCGGGGGCTGGGCTAGCGCGGGTGTAAAACATAAGTGACGTCTAAATAGCTATCATATATATAGATATTTTACATTCTTCTGATGCAATGATATACATTCCAGAACACAGATAAACTTTATTGGATTTGCAAGCAATCTGTATTTCTTTTGAGCCTGCAAGAAAAGACAGATTACACAGTTGTGATGAATAGCCGTTACCCCACCCTCGACCCCTACGGGTACGGAAAACTACCCACCCGGCAGTTTGTGTACCCCACCTTGGGTCAGTCCTAGGAGCAAAAACAGTAAAATGAAATAATACAACGGTGGCTACAACCGCAACCTGGATGTGCCCTGCAAAAATAATATTACAACAAATTACATTTACAACAAATGAATTAAACAATAACCCATTGCTAAACCCCGGCTAAACACCACAACAGTCCAATACAGTTTATATGCACAAACAGATAAAACCATTTCAGAAATGTGCAACCCCCTGCCAACTGACATACTAGCAGTTAGGGGAGGTTTACGAACACATTAAACAATCACAGATATAATCCAATATGCAAATACTGTACAATTTCGATCGATTAAACATCTTTAATATTGCTCCAAAAACTGCTCTGTTAAACTGAAAACTGAGCAAAATTAAAATATTCCAGAAAATCCCAAATATTACACAGAAGCAACAGAAGAAAAATTGGTTCCTGACTCGCCAACTCGGCGGCGGAACCGCGGCGACTCAGTAGGGTGAGGCCGCGGTTCCGCGGCGCGTTAGAAGATTCAGGGGACCAGTTTTCTTGGGTGTTCTTATAATGTCTTGTCAAGCTTTCTGAACGAACCTGAAAAATTTTATGACATCATTTTAAATTCGACAGAAACTGATATTTTTTAGGGTTTTCCGGGTTCGTTTTTCCGTTCGAAATTCGTACAAATTTGCAATTAAGTTATTTATTGTTTAGCGAGGCTCTGATACCATTGTAAGTCGATGTACTACACCCCAATACTTGTGGGGAGGCGGAATTTTCAAAAACGAACTTGTTTAGTGAACGAACATCGACTAACCGCTTGAATCGAAGCTAAACTATAAACAACCAAACACAAAGTGTTTCTAAACTACTGTGTTTAGGGATTATACCTAATGAACCAACTCCTTCGTCTTTACGAACTCCTTGTTCTCCTCGGCCTTCTCGAAGTAGTAGACGATCCACCCGAGAGCAAAACTCCAAGCTTAGCCTCTAAACTTAAGGCAACTAACCTTCTTGGATTGCTAATCAAATAAGATAGATTGAGATAGAGTGATGGTTATGGATTGATTAGTCTTTCTAATCCTTTGATCTCAACTCATGAGGTGTAAGGATTAGGGTTTGAAGATGAGAGCTTGAGGAGAGAGAAGATGATAATAATTATCAAATGAGAATAGTAAGTTATCATAATATAAATGAAGCATTCTCTTTTATCAACAAAAGAAAATGAGTGATGAATAAGCATGCTTCACAAATATTTAATGGTGATTCATTGTCATGACTCATTAAGCATTTATCATGCATTAATGATATGCATGAATCACCCCCATGACTCACTAAACTCATTTAATGCAAATGACACCTAAACCTCCTTAGTCACCACTTCTAGAAGCTTCTCGTACAATTACGAGAACGCCCCTCCAATCCGCAAAAATACGGAAAAACTTTAGACTGTAAAAATCCAATAACCGGATACCAGTAACTGGCTTAAACCAAAGCCGACTGGTAAAAACTGTCCGAAAGTCGTACGTGCGTAAACGCACGTATGCGTCCGAACCCTTGTCGTAAAACCATACGACCTCTATATCGTTTCGCCTGGAATAGGAAACTCTCTGTGTGGGACTCTAGAGACTCGATTACTACGCTGGCAGTGGGTTTAACCACAGACCGCAAGCGGCACTAGCTGTACGTAACGGTCCCCAGGTAGTTGTCGATAAGAAGGCCGATGAGGAAACCCATCCGAACTCCTACTGAGTCTGATATGACAATCTCCATATAGTCCGGTCCGTTCGTCCAAGACTATCGCATATCGGGCCTAGGGGGGCGGCAAGCGTCAGTCCCCTAATAGCGGTATAAGTCGTGTCGGAGGGAAGCCCATTACACCCTGAGAAACTACTGGAACCTACCAGTAAATCTCACTTGCCCTGGCCAGGGACTTTGCGTAATGGCTCTCTGACACAGCACGATATCTACTCCCAATACCGGGAGGGACGAATTCTGTCTAACTGCCACTGCCTCCAAGTGCTCGGGACTGCACCCAACTGCTACCTGTTTGCACGACTCCTTTGAGCCGTGGTAGGGTAGCAATCTAAGAACAGTGGGACACACTCGAGGCGAAGTAGCAGTGTCAAGTCTGCGGACTACGCTGTACTCATGTCACCTGGGAACTGTTCACTGACGACTGGTATCAAACCAACCAACAGTTCCCTGTGAGTCCTGTCCGGTGTACCCGTAACCTAACGAGCACCTGCATACTATCTCCAGTACGACGTACTGACGGCTGTGGGACAGACCATCTCCCCAACTGGGATGAGAAGCGTACACACTAGTCTACTCCGGAGTATCGATGCTCTGTCTCGATAATCCAACGACCAGGGACCTGAATAAGGATGTGCTTGTAGACTACCCAGCCCCCACTAGTGTGACTGCCATCACAACGCTGGTAGACAAGCAAGATCCTAAGAGCTCTATCAATACGTACACTCACATATTAAGATAGAAAAACCAAGTAGTATACTACCATGTTTAGCAAGACTGTTATATACATGTGAATATCCCAAGCTTCCATTAAGTAATATACAAACTAGTATGATACAGTAATGGCCTTCTAGGGCATAAACACTAACATGCTCACACGTGACCAGGGGTCACGTGTTGGCACATGATGGTTAAACAACAGCTAGAAAATAGAGCGCAGAAAGCAGAAGAAAGCTCGTTCCAGGGGGTCACGTGCCTACACGTGACCAGGGGTCACGTGGCCACACGTGACCAGCTTTCAAAGCCTATCTATTTAACAGAATTAAATTCTGAACAGCATTCAAATATTTCCAAAGGAGAATGGTTATTTGGAACCGATTGGATTAAAGATTTAAAGGTGATTAAATATCACCTATCTATGGAAAAATCTTGAACTTGGAAAGATTTCTCCTTAAAATATAACCGAAACAACAAAGGAATATCTTTGGATTTAAAATCCAACGGTGAATAAAATTCACCTAATAATCCAAAGGTCCAAATGAATGATGAATGCAAATCAAATCTCTAATGAATACAAATCAAATCCCTCAATGAATGATTCACTAAAACTAATTGATTCTGCTTCTTCTCCTATAAATAGGAGCCAAGAGATACACAGAAGGAGATACAGAGACAAAGAGAGAAAAAGAAATAGAGCCTTGAGACTTTGGAAGAATTTGGTCTGCTGCAGAAGAAAACCTTGGGTAAGAAAGGGAAGGCTTTTAAAAAGAGAATTTAATTCTCAAAAGAGTTTAACTCTTATATTAAAAAGAAGAACTTAGTTTTCTCTTTAGTAGAGGATCTGCAAAGTGCACATCTCCCCATGAATTGAGAATTTAATTCTCATTGGGTTGAGATCCTGCCATGCAGATCCAAAGCATAGAGAGGGAATGGAAGTTTGAGAATTTAATTCTCACGGAACTATAGAAATTTAATTCCTTTGAAATAAAATTAGGGTTTAACCCTATGTTATAGGAATTTAATTCCTTCGAAATGAACAGAACCAGTTAAGAACTTAATTCTGTCAAAATAACAGGAATTTAATTCCCTTAAGAAAGAAGAAATTATGGTTTCACCCTATGACAGAACCTAATTCCTCACATATATGGGAATTCAATTCCTCAGAATATAAATTAAGGGTTTAACTCTATCTAAGAGTAATTCTCTAAAAGAAAGTGGGAATTAAATTTCTCTAAAGTTATTATTAGGGTTGAACCCTATGATAGAATCTAGTTCTTCACATATATGAGGAATTTAATTCCTACTAAGAATATAATTCTTCAAGAAAATGGGGATTTAATGAAGAATTTAAGTCTTAAACAAAAACGCAAAGGAGCAGGGTCACGTGCTATCACGTGACCACTGAAAAACTCCGCAGAGGAGGGCGCCCTCACGTGCTACCACGTGACCCCTCTTGCCGTAGTGCTTAACACTAAATTGGAACCACTGAATCCAGTGTTCAACACCGATTTACCTTAGTGTTCAACACTAATTGAAGAACTTTATTTGCAGTGTTTAACACTGAATTTCTTAGTGTTAACATTAAATTAAACCTCTGTTAACAGGGTTTAATACTAATTTTCTTAGTGTTCAACACTAAATTAAAATCTCTGTCACCAGTGTTCAACACTGATTACCTAAGTGTTTAACACTAATTTGAGATTTCTGTTGCCAGTGTTTAATACTGATTTGTTTTAGTGTTTAACACTAATTTGAAAGCCCTGTTGCTGGTGTTCAACACCAACTATCTTTTAGTGTTAAACACTAACTTGTCAATCTCATTCCCAGTGTTCAACACTGATTGGTCTTTAGTGTTTAATACTAGCTTCAGCCCAATTGGCTAAGTTCTAGAGGCAAAGCCTCTCCTTCAGTGGACCAACAAAAAGCCAATATTCCAAACATGATTGGACTTAACCCAAGATGGCCATAAGTCCTCAATCCAAACTTAACTGGGCCAATGGGTTCATAACATAATTGATTGGTCTTGGTCCCAAATTGGGCTAAAGACTATTTAATCTATCTTGGTTCAAGGGTACATCTCTTCACTCCTTTGATACTTGGCGTTGTAATTCCTCAACGTCTTCAAAGAGGTGACGGGTCCCGATGACCACACATTGATACGGACTGTGGGGTCCTTAAACCCATGGACTATGACGTCCTTAACCTTGATCGGGGTGTCTTAAAACTAACATCGGACTGTGGGGTCCTTAAACCCATGGACTATGACGTCCTTAACCTTGACCGGAATGTCTTAAAACTAACAACGGACTATGACGTCCTTAACCTTGACCGTGATGTCTTAAAACTAATATCGGACTGTGGAGTCCTTAAATCCACGGACTATGACGTCCTTAACCTTGACCGCAACGTTTTAAAACTAACATTGGACCGCAATGTCCTTAAACTACCTATGGACCGCAATGTCCTTAAACTACCTACTGACCGTGATGTCACTAAACTAAACAACATGGCTCCCTTAATTGCTCTATTGTTGGATCTAAACGATCCCGTTTAAGTCGATCTTAGTCTAAAAACTAGGCTAACGTATCCTTAATAAACATTTAAGTCGATCTTAGTCTCCAATGAGGCTATCGTATCCTTAAACCCAAACCCCCAAACCCAAATCTAAGATAATACGGATTTGGACTAGTCCACGCCCTACGGACGACGACATAACTCAGTCTCCGTATACAATTCACGGGCAACTAAACACAAAATAAACACACACGACACGAAGTGACCATCTGGAGAAGGAGAAAGTGGTTACCGCAGTGCGGTAGCGTAATTAACTACAGGGGCTTGCGCCTGCAGGGAAGAGCGTCCCCACAATCAAAAACCCCTCAAGCGAGGGGGAATCTGACGAAGTCTGCTACATCGGACGCATCCATTTAAACCTTCGATATACGGTGCTATAAATCAACTTGGCATCTTCGGAGAGGTAGACGGATAGCACCAATTAGCATCTGCCCCGAATCTCAGGCGAGACGTCCCCGTCGCGCCGTCTTTCAGAGGGGAACAGGCACGAACAAATAATATGATGAGGTACATGCACATGAATAGCAATCCTACGATTTCATTTTAAGGATTTAAAGGCAATTGCACAGGTTTAAGCATCAATTATAGTAAAAGGTTTCAAATTATAGGTTATCTAGTGTGGTGGCATGGCAATTACCAGGGCCTGTGTGTACGCATGAATAGTGCTCGTGCTGCATATAAAAACCCTGGCAATGGTGCAGGTGTCCTATAGAATGGGTTCGCATATGTATGTCAAATAAAGCATGGATGTAGTACTAATATTACTAGAAATCTTTAACTATATAAACTATCGGGCGACTTACGCCATCCAAACGATAGTCCCCCATAGATATTACATCTATTCTCCGGAATCCTCAGCTAGCTACGTCCAATCACCGCTTTCCCTTTCCGTGCCGCGTCCGAAGTCTCCGCGACCGAACCTGGAATTCGCATCAATACAAAACATAAGGTTACATATCATGAAACGACGCAAATCCCAAACGAAAATATCCACGTTCACAAGCTACGTACAACGTGCGCAAGGTGCGCGGAACACACACGGAAATCGCAAAACTAACTAGAATCGTCGTTTTGGGACGCCCGGCAAAACTAAAACCCGATCACACAAAATTCCGCACTCACACATCCTAAATGTCGTAGGATATGCTAAAAATATAATCAAGTTATCACAATTAATTCATCACATAATTTTATAAAAAAAACTAGTAAGCATAAAACTTGCTAATTTGGTGCAACATCGAAAATTAACGATAAAGTTATCACACTCCAACACAAACATTCAACCACACAACTAGTTAGCCACAATCACATAATTTCAACTCATTTACGATGCTTCAAAACCCATTTTCCAAACACAACCCTTTTCTTGATTTTCATAATTAGCAATTTCAATCCAAAACTATACATGACAACACCAAATTAACACTAATTTGAAGCCCACACAAATAAAGTAACCTCATTAACTTAGGTTAGCAAACAACTAGATAGCAAAATAGATTTAATTAACTAAATAATAGTGTGCTAAAAACCCTAGTTTAAAACAAACTACTCTCTTAAAAAAAACTAGATTAGAAATTAACACTAAAACAATTTAATTAAAGGAATTTAACCATAAGTAATCAAATGGGTCAAGATTATAACTCACTTTCCTAGGGATCTAGTAAGAGAATTTGCCTTCAAAGATGGCCTCCTAGCATCCAAGATCCATGCAAAAATGGCTAAGGAGAAAGGAAGAAGGAAAAGGCTTGAAATTGTGAGGTAAAAATTGAATTTTTGAAGCAATTTGTGATGGTTTTTGAAGGAAAAAGAGGGGAATTTTTTTTTTTTGGGGGGGGGGGGGGGGGGACAGCAGCTGCTGTAGGATTCGGCCAATAGGGGAGTGGGGAGAGGTGAGGGATGATGTGGAAATAAAAACCAAAGTCAAAGCCCTCACATCTCACATAAAACCCATACCCAAATTACTATATTTTATTCCAATCATACCATTTCATTCACAAGAGAGAAAGGAAAAAAAGGAGGGGGTGATTCCTACTGTGGTGGGGCTGTCTAAGGGAGTGAGGAATGAGTGTGAGAGATATCAAAAAAAATTCCATGCAAAAAGACCCCCCACAATATCATATTTGCAAGTTTTAGTTCAAATTAATTATATTTTTGTTTTCCATAATAAAAACCAATTAAAACTTGAAATAAAATACAAAAAAATTATATTACAACTAGATTTTAATTAACATAATTCTAAAGAGTAAAATTAGCCCATTTAAATTTGTATTTATCGCTAATTTAATGTATTTTTTTACCGGCTCAAAATAATATTAAAAATTGAAAAATTAGGGAAAAATTTTAAACGACCAGAATTTTATAAGTAACTCATTAGCTACTAAAAACAAGCAATTATCTATCCAAATTCGGTATAATTAGGCCTAAACTGCAAAATAACAAAAAAGACGATTTACGGAAAAATACGAAATTTTCACCGATTTCTGGGAAAACACCAAAACGACTTTTCAAGGCGTTACACCTCTAGCACGTCAGAGGTACTAGCTGTACGTAATGTTTGCCTATGTATTGATTGGAAGGGAAGCTGACGAGCGAACTCATCCATAAACCCTCCTGAGCATAACAGTGACAATATACATACAGTCCGGTCCGTTCGTCTAAAGAGTATCGCATATCGAGTCTAGGGGGTGGATAAAGTCAGACCCCTAATAACGCGATAATTCATGTCGGTATGAAGCCCATCACCATCTGAGAAACTACTGATCCAAATCAGTAATTCTCCACTATCTCGGCCGAGGATTTCTAGTGATGGCCACCCGTGCACTATGCGACATCAACCCCCAATACCGGGAGAGACGAATCCCCGAAGATCCACTCACTGCCTCCATGTGGCTCGGGACTGTACCTAAAAAATACCTGTTTGCACGTCTCCTTTGAGCGTGGTAGGGTAGAAATCAAAGCACAGTGGGAACTCACATGAGACAAATGACGATCTTGTAGGGTTCCTAGGCACACTAATGAGGTCTCACAACAGATCAACCATGGCAAAATCAAAATTTTCCCGTGCCGAGAAACCCTAATGCGATCGTTGACTAGAGGTAAAGGCGAAAACTATGCAAGTAAACAACTTTACTCTAAAGTGAATGGAAATACAACCTTTGTAGATCCGGTCATTCACTTCCTTAGCTCCGTGATGATGTCCCTCCGCTGCGATCATCGGATCCCGGACTCTAGCATCGGCTTCATCGGAGAAATGGGTGGGCTAGGTCGTCGACTTCGATGCCGAAGAAGATCTACGTCGAGGCAACTCAAGATAAAGCTCCAACTTCACCAAGTCATGAAACTTGTGAAGAAAACACCCTATACTACATGGCAAGTGGTAGAGGATGAAGAAATAGGAAGTTGGTTCACTTTGGATTTGGATTTCTCACTTGAAATCATCACTTGGAAATTTTTAGCAAGCTTTCTTCAACTCATGAAGAAGATGAAGAAGAAGAAAAATGAATAATAATCTTTAAATAAAAATCCAAGTGAATACTTATCATGTTGCAACCATGGGTGAAGTTTACTCATGTAGAGAATAAACTAGGGTTAGGTATAATGGTTAGGTTAAGGAAAGAAACAAAATGGTCATGACTTTTCAAAGCTTCATGAAGCTTCAAGTAAATACCAAAATAAGCCACCATTTTCTTTCTTGCCTAAAAAGATAAATGCATAAAGAAAATAAATAAAAACAAATGAAAACCCAACCATTAACCTAATGATGGTATAAAGCAAACATACACCCAAGTTTGCATGTATCATCAAACATGATACAATCAAGTGCACAAAAATATATCACATATACAATGTGCACATCAAGTGAGAAAAAATAATCTTAAGTGAACCAATACTATTTAATGTAAAGTAATATATCAAATATATAATTATACATTAAATCAACACTTGATTTAACGATCCGGTCATATCGCATATGACCGACTAATATCCAATGTATCGACTTATCGAATCAATCCTTGATTCGATAACTGGGTTATATCACATACAACCAATCGATACATTCATCGCGAGAATAGAATACGGTATCACATACACGCATTATTCTCGGTCCCGCACATATCTCATATGCGCTCCTATTTCGTTTCGCTTGAGCCAGGAAACCTCTGTGTAGGACTCTAAAGACTCGTCAATACGTCGGCAGCAGGAGATGATCATATCAAACACCCACAAGCCGCAAGCGGTCTGCTAAACGTAACGGCCACCCGGGTAATGAGCGATCAGAAGATCGACGAGCAAGCCCGCTCACACTCCTGTGAATCCAACCAGTAACATTTACCGTACAGTCCGGTCTGATCGTCTGATATATCGCATATCTCGCCTAGGGGTGGTAAATGTCAGACCCCAGTAGCTCGATAAGTCGTGTCGATATGAGGTCTATAACAGTTTGAGAAACTACTGGTAACACTTACCAGTAAATCTCAGCAACCCTGGCCAGGGATTTCCGGTTATAGCCAATCGAACACAGCGCAACATCAACTCCCTATACCGGGAGAGACGAATCCCCTCCTATCGCTCATTGCCTCCATGTGATTCGGGACTGTACCCAAAAACCACCGTTTTGCACGCCCTCTTGGACGTGGTAAGGTGGAAATCAAAGCACAGTGGGAACCACACAAGACTCTATGACGATCTCGGGTCTACAGACTAACCTGTACCAGTGTCACCAGAGAACTGCCATCTGACGTAAGGTATAGTACCATCTGGGAGTTCTCGGCGAGTCCGTCCAGTGTACCCAGTCTCTACTGAGCACCCGTATATCATCTCTGATTTCAAACACCAATGGATATGGGATCATCCATCGACCATCTGTATGGGTCGAGAAGGTATACACTAGTCTACTCTGGTATATCGATGCCCCGTCTCGATACACCCACGACTAGGGAGCTTGAAGGATGTACTTATGGACTACCATGTCCCCACTAGTATGATCCGCATCATAGTCCAGGTAGTCAAGTACACATCCTAAGGGCTTTACCAACATGTAACAGAGAGACAATCAGTGTACACGTTAAGGTAAAGAGTAACCAGATAGCATACTATCATGTCGAGCAAGAAAGTCCTCCCTATATATGTCCCAGCATCCACTACAATATACATCTATGTACAGTAATGGCCTCTACGGCATACATATAACTAACAATCTCCCACTTGCACTAGGGCCATCTGTAGCAGTGGTTGCATTATCTCATACTCAACCATCCCATAAAAGTCTCTCTCTGGGAAAAGGCCTTTGTGAGTGGATCCGCCGTATTGTCCTCTGAGTCTACTCTCCTAACCTCGATCACCTTGGAGATCAGCCATCTCCATGATCAGGTGATACTGCCTTAGAATATGTCTGGATCACTGATGGGACGGACGTTCCTTGGCATAAGCCACAATTCCATTGTCACACAATGGGAGGAACTAAGTTCATCTCATGAACAAATATACATCCAGACTGCCTCTTTGGTAGCATCTTAAGTAGCGATGTATCCAGCCTTTATCGTCTAGTTTGCCACGGTATCTAGCTTGGAACTCTTCCAACATACCGTCCCTTTACCAAGGGTAAAGACAATGCCTGTGATTGACATTCAGTCGTCCTTATCACCCTGGAACCTTTCCAGTGATTCTTCCCAGGATCAACTGATACCATCTCACTACAACTAGTGAGTATGCTAACATCCATTTACATCTATCTCATAGATGAAAACTCAGGATTTAGGAGGTATCATTTTGATCCTATATGGAGAATCCTTGTGATAAGCGGAAATTGACCGAGCGTAGTATAGGAAACTCCTTCCTTATCAAGAGTATGTCATCCATGTACTCTACAAGGATCACTACCAAACTCGCTACTACCTTTTTGCATATACAAGGTTCATCTACCATTTTGATGATGTTAAACTGTTTGACTAACTCATCAAAACAGATGTTCCAACTCCGCGATGTCTGCTTTATCACATAAAACATCTTGCACACGTTTCCGCTGCTCCCACTGTCTACGAAGCCCTCTGACTGTGTACTTACAGACTCTCTCTTCTAAAACATCATTTAGAAAAGCAGTCATGACACCCAACCGCCAGATATCATAGTCATGGTATGTAGCCGTGGCAAGTAGGATCTGGATGGACTTAAGCATAGCTGCTTAGAAAAGGATTCATCACAATCCATAGCTGGTCAACGATGCAAACCTTTAACAAGTCTAGCTTTGAAAGTCTCAACTTTTCCATCTACACCAAGTAATCTTCTCAAGATATACTTGCTCCTGATGGGGATTTAACCCTTCAGATATATCAACCAAAGTCCATACTTTGTTGGTGTATAAGGATTCCATCTCAGATCGATAAACATCCAGCCATTCTTACAGAGTCTCACTCCTGATGGCCAGCTCGAAACTAGTTGGGTCATCATCTCATGATGCAATCCTCGCTCCCATTATCATAGAGGAACCGAAGTATCTCTCAGGTGGGTGAGGAACCCTACTAGATCGGCGGAGAGGCTGAGGTTCGTTGGTTACTATTGAATCCTTTGGTTCTATCAAATCATCATCTGCAGTTTGTATAGCTGGAACCTTTCCAGTTCTACATAACAGACCTTGCCTCGAGCTTGTCCGAATTTTGCTTTTAGACATAGGCCGGACAACCCCAAATCTTGACTAACTTAAGATATGGGCTCTTCCCTTTCCATATCACATATGAAGTGGTAGGCAACTGATTTGATCGAAACCCTATTCAATAGGTATGCAACTTCATAAGTGCATAACTCCCAAAAGGAAATAGAAAACTCAGTAGTACTCATCATAGAGCGCACCATATCATATAGGGTGTGATTGCTCCGCCCCGATACAACGTTGTGCTATGGTGTATACGGAGGAGTAATTCTGAGAGAGAATCTCATTCTCCTTTAGAATAGTCGAGGATTTCCGTGCTCAAGTATTCTCCTCCTCGATCACATCAAAGGACATAATACTTATACCCGTATTTTGGTTCTCTACTTCTAAATCATATTTTATGAATATATCAAAAGGTTCGGACTTGTGTTTCAACAGGAACATATGTCTGAATCTTGAGAGATCATCAGAGAATGTAATGAAGTACAAAGAACTGGTCTTGGCATTTGTAGATAGGGGACCTTACATACATCAACATGTATTATCCCAAGAGTTCACTTACTCTTTCTCTGTTTCCAATAAACAGAGCTATGGTCATCTAATCTTTGCGACATGACTGGCAAGTTTCACAAGATGTAAATTCAAACAGATTTAAATATGCATCTATGTGCAACTTAGCTAGTCGGGTCACATTGATATGACCTAGTCTACAATACCTCAAGAAGGATCCATTCATTTCTGAACTCTTCCTATTGTGTGCGTTCCGTATACTAAGAACTGTAGTTTGATTTAGAACATCAATGCTTTTAGATAGCGTGCCTGAACCGATCAACTTTTGATATAGGAAATGTTCAAAACATTATCCAACAATACAAAATTTTATCATTTCTTTACTAATAAAGAGACTGATATGATTTTGTATATCAGGTTCGGTATCTAATAACATTCGTTCAGAATCAATGTATTGATCATACAGGGTGACAGTGACCAACAGACTTGGCTGCAACACTTGCACCGTTTTCTGTCTCATGAAACTTATCACCCGTTCTCAGTTCTCTGCCTTTCTGCAGCCCTATGTAACAGTTTACATATCTGGGATCCTGATCCGGTATCAGATACCCAGGACGCAGAGGATACTGAGAAACAGTTCTTTATAATGAACACATCCGAAGGAGATGCATCACATGCACTTTCTTCGTTTGGGCGGCACGGGAATTCTGGTATTCCCCTATTTCCTGCTCTGTCTTATAACAATTATAAGCTGGAGCGGAACCAACGTTCCCTAGCTCAGTATAACAAGCGGGTTCGGTCAATACATCCGTATTGTTATCTTGATTAAGGCGTGACATGGTCGCTACCTGGAGAGAGAGAGAAGAAAACACTCAGCATATGCTCTTGCAAGATCAGATTGGTTATTATTTTATCTAATCAGGATGGCTCCCACTGTTTTTATCAAATCTTCCTTCAAACCCTAAAAGGAAAGACTAGCCGGGATTAATTACACGCTACAAGTTCGCCAATCTTTCAGCCAGGCCAGTGTCGGTACTTTGAGAGAGGTTCCCCATGCTATCGTACGGATCTAATTACTGTAAACCTCGTTTTCCCAGAGGCGTAACCCCGTTGACACCTTTCTAGACACCTACTTGATCGGCTAATTGTATTGTGTAAAACTCTCCCAGGAGTAACTCTTACTCGCAGCGGGTATCGGGATCCAACTATCTCATAGAAGGTATGCAATCTCATTGCAAATTTCAACACTTGAAATTCCCGATAATATTTTGCCCCAAACGTGCTATGACCTTGACGAAAGCCAACAAAACATAGCCCGCTAGTCAAGTTCAACCCGTACATTTCTTGATTGAATTAAACCCACCCGCACGACCCTTGACGAAAGCCAACAAAGCCGCACGACTACCCTAATCCAATCGCATCATATGCAGCAGATAAGAAGCATATAGCTACCGCACACTACACCTTGACGAAAGCCAACAAATGCAGCATGAATACTATATACAACTTATCTGAAATGACGGAGGGCTACGATAGGTTTTTCTGAAAACCTATTGCGTAATGAACTTGATATCGTTGTAGAATCAAATGATTTTAAAATGGAGTGCTTTTGAGGCTTTTCTAGTTTTGCTAAAGGGGTCACTCCCGGTGAAGGGATCGTCGGCCCTTTCCTCGTCGAATGAGGTGCGGGATATATCATATATATCACTGTGCAATGCAGAAACTATAGAAGCAATCAAAAGACAAACCGAGGGGTGTAGTATCTGCCAGTTATTGCTAAAGGGGTCACTCCCGGTGAAGGGATCTCGGCCCTTTCCTTATCGAATAAGGTGCAGGATGTTCTATAAGGAACACCGCGATGCAAAGCAAGAACTGTAGCTACCTGTTTTGAAAATTCGATTCCACAATATCTTAGGTTTCTTTTCTTTCATTAATCATATTAATGAAGTCCCATCATTTAAGTCCACCTAAACATCACAGATAAATATGACGTATACTTATGTCATCCGCATTCGCCTTGATGTCCCCTCGTGCACCGTTAGGTTAGGTAACTAACGGCAGAGCGGGGCAGGGCTAGCGCGGGTGTAAAACATAAGTAACATATATATAATATATCATATATACTATATACAGTATTTATCACAGAACATCAAATGATCACATCACAGATATCGCAGCAGAAGAAACATATGAAACATTGGATATACTAGGACGTCCGTGTTTTTAATACGAGCCAGTATAAAACACGGATTCCACAGTCGCGATGAATAGCCAAACCCACACCCCTAGACCCCTACGAGAGCGGCAAGCAACCCTACCAATTCTAGAGTTAGGAGACCCGGACTCGACTCCTCGAGTTGGTCTTCCACTGGACTCCAGAACCCGGTTACTTGTGCTCCCCTCCTTGGGTCTATCCTAGTGCGGAAAAGTAAATAATATACAATGGGTGACATCTTCCGCAACCTGGAAGTGCCCCAATAAAAGAATATTACATACAAGTTTTTACATGAATGAAAATGAAAAACACCCATCTCACATAAAAACGCCCCGGCTATTCAAACACGACGATCCAATATAACATATCCAGCAACACATAACATCACATGTCATCAACGTAAGTAAATATGCCCATCCCAATTGTCGTTGACATATAGCAACGAAACCGGCGATATCACATATTACACTTACGGTCACAGAAAAGAAAGTGTAAAACTACAACAGTTGGAATCCGCAACCTCCATAGACATCGCATGCCTAATCAAATGAATTACTTAGACATCGCATGCCTAACAATTATAAACCCCGCATTTTAGTCTCTATATCGAAAACACTTTTCAATATCAAGTCGGGCAATTCAACAAGATTCCCGACATCCTGAACGAACGCTCGTCGCAAACTTCAGTAGACGGCCGTACCCCGATGCCGTCGATGAAGTGCACTAAGGCGGAACACCGCTACCGCGAGCACCCGAACGGATGCTTTCGGCGACGGGGTTCTCCTACAGTCACTTGGTCGGGGCTATGGGGTGTAGTTGTCTATTAAGTTTATCCGGCGAGTATCCGCGTACGCTACGTGATTGCGATGGACTTTTGATCGCATCAAAATTCCGTGGCAACCGATCAAGTGAGACTAAAGTGCTATGTTTATAACATTCATATTAGTTATCTCATAACTACTTATGAATTCCAATTATTGTATCACATTCTAGATAAATAGAAAATGTTAAACTTTCCGATCGAACATTCAAACACCTAAGTTTTCCCGAAACAGCTCAACACATGAAATAAGTTTAAAAACATCCAGTTCATACCTCAGTACAAAAGGTCCAGCCGTAGAAGGGTCAAAACAACGCCTCACATATGGCACGCCGTACTGCCCCAAACCTGAAGGTTCAAAGGGCAGTTCAAGACGGTCACATAATCGAGTTAAGGTTTGTTGTCTTCTAGAGGGTCCATCGCGTTACTTGCACTAATTAGAACGTCTTTAAACCACGGAAAAATCCAACACTTGGAAATTTCCCGGGAGGGGAAAAAATGGGTATTTATATCCGGTCGAACTTTTCAACATATTCAAAAATTATCCGGAAAACACATAGACGAAGTTAAAGATTCCGATCGAATCGTCGAATCCCCAAAAGACCCCAGATTACTCAACTCTTGAGTGAAGATTAAAATTGCCCAGAAAACACAGGATTCCATAAGAAACATTACTGTGCAAATTTTAGAGGGTGACGTCACAAAATGGCCGCGGAACCGCCACACAAGCCATGCTCGTGCCGCGGTTGCGCGGCGGTTTGAGCTCCAAACAGTGTCGTTTTGCACAGTTATTCTTATAATTTCCTGCTTAATTTTTTGCATATTTTTAATTAGGAAAAATGCACAGTTTTGAAAAATGTACAGAGAAGTGGTCGGATTAGGGTTTTGGGTTCGATCGGGTTTCTAACATCGTCTACGCATCGCCTAAGGCTCTAGCTTGGCTCTGATACCACTGTAGGGTTCCTAGACACACTAATGAGGTCTCACAACAGATCAACCATGGCAAAATCAAAATTTTCCTGTGCCGAGAAACCCTAATGCGATCGTCGACTAGAGGTAAAGGAGAAAACTATGCAAGTAAACAACTTTACTCTAAAGTGAATGGAAATACAACCTTTGTAGATCCGGTCCTCCACTTCCTTAGCTCCATGATGATGTCCTTCCACTGCGATCATCGGATCCCGGACTCTAGCGTCGGCTTCATCAGAGAAATGGGCGGGCTAGGTCGTCGACTTCGATGCCGAAGATGATCTACGTCGAGGCAACTCAAGATCAAGCTCCAACTTCACCAAGTCATGAAACTTGTGAAGAAAACACCCTATACTACATGGCAAGTGGTAGAGGATGAATAAATAGGAAGTGGGTTCACTTTGGATTTGGATTTCTCACTTGAAATCATCACTTGGAAATTTTTAGCAAGTTTTCTTCAACTCATGAAGAAGATGAAGAAGAAGAAAAATGAATAATAATCTTTAAATAAAAATCCAAGTGAATACTTATCATGTTGAAACCATGGGTGAAGTTTACTCATGTAGAGAATAAACTAGGGTTAGGTATAATGGTTACGTTAAGGAAAGAAACAAAATGGTCATGACTTTTCAAAGCTTCATGAAGCTTCAAGTAAATACCAAAATAAGCCACCATTTTCTTTCTTTCCCAAAAAGATAAATGCATAAAGAAAATAAATAAAAACAAATGAAAACCCAACCATTAACCTAATGATGGTATAAAGCAAACATACACCCAAATTTTCATGTATCATCAAACATGATACAATCAAGTGCACAAAAATATATCACATATACAATGTGCACATCAAGTGAGAAAAAATAATCTTAAGTGAACCAATACTAGTTAATGTAAAGTAATATATCAAATATATAATTATACATTAAATCATTAAATCAACACTTGATTTAACGATCCGGTCATATCGCATATGACCGACTAATATCCAATGTATCGACTTATCGAATCAATTCTTGATTCGATAACTAGGTTATATCACATACAACCAATCGATACATTCATCGCAAGAATAGAATACGGTATCACATACACGCATTATTCTCGGTCCCGCACATATCTCATATGCGCTCCTATTTCGTTTCGCTTGAGCCAGGAAACCTCTGTGTAGGACTCTAAAGACTCGTCAATACGCCGGCAGCAGGTGATGATCATATCAAACACCCACAAGCCGCAAGCGGTCTGCTAAACGTAACAGCCACCCGGGTATTGAGCGATCAGAAGATCGACGAGCAAGCCCGCTCACACTCCTGTGAATCCAACCAGTAACACTTACCGTACAGTCCGGTCTGATCGTCTGATATATCGCATATCTCGCCTAGGGGTGGTAAACGTCAGACCTCTGTAGCTCGATAAGTCGTGTCGATATGAGGTCTATAACAGTTCGAGAAACTACCGATAATACTTACCAGTAAATCTCAGCAACCCTGGCCATTGATTTTCGGTTATAGCCAATCGAACACAGCGCAACATCAACTCCCTATACCGGGAGAGATGAAAACCGTCCTATCGCTCATTGCCTCCATGTGATTCGGGACTGTACCCAAAAACCACCGTTTTGCACGCCCTCTTGGACGTGGTAAGGTGGAAATCAAAGCACAGTGGGAATCACATAAGACTCTATGACGATCTCGGGTCTACAGACTAACCTGTACCAGTGTCACCAGAGAACTGCCATCTGACGTATGGTATAGTACCATCTGGGAGTTCTCGGCGAGTCCGTCCAGTGTACCCAGTCTCTACTGAGCACCCATATATCATCTCTGATGTCAAACACCAATGGATATGGGATCATCCATCGCCCATCTGTATGGGTCGAGAAGGTATACGCTAGTCTACTCTGGTATATCGATGCCTCGTCTCGATACACCCACGACTAGGGAGCTTGAAGGATGTACTTATGGACTACCATGTCCCCACTAGTATGATCCGCATCATAGTCCAGGTAGTCAAGTACACATCCTAAGGGCTTTACCAACATGTAATAGAGAGACAATCAGTGTACACGTTAAGGTAAAGAGTAACCAGATCGCATACTATCATGTCGAGCAAGAAATTCCTCCCTATATATGTCCCAGCATCCACTACAATATACATCCTATGTACAGTAATGGCCTCTAGGGCATACATATAACTAACAGATCTCAGGTTGACAAACTAACCTATACACATGTCACCAGGGAACTGCTATTTGACGATATGTATAATACCAACTAGCATGTTCCCGGCGAGTCCTTTCCGGTGTACTCATAACCCAATGAGCACCTGTATACATCTTAGGTGAACCAACTGACACCAATGGCTTATGAGACCGGCCACCGCCCCTCGTCGTGGTCTCGACTATATATACTAGTCTACTCTGGAGTATCGATGCCCTGTCTCAAAACTCCCACGACTAGGGACACATTTAAGGATGTGCTTACAAACCCCAGCTCCCACGTATATGATCACCATCATACTGCTGATAGTCAAGCAAGAATCCTATGGGCTCTATCATCATGCAATAGTGAACTAAAGCATGTATACGATGATAAAGACAAACCAAATAGCATACTATCATCTCGAGCAAGACTGTCATATCGGTATAGGTCCTCCATCAATCATTGCAATCACGTACCTGCGATCCAATAATTGACTTTGAGGGTACTATATCCAACAACTCCCGACTACCAGAAACTTTATGAAACTCCATATCGGGTTTTAAACACTATTAGTGTTACTTAACTACATTTCTATGTCATATGCATTACATTGAGTACCATGCTATCCTCAGTGTATAATTAAACTTGCTAGAATAAATACATTGGATAGAACACAAGAACAATACTAATGATTCCATGTTGCACAGATTACAGACTCGCATGCTACACCACACATCATTAGTATTGCCATGACACATAAATATGCCATGTTTAAACCGTATTACCATGTTTCATGATAGTATTAGTTTTTGTTTACTATATTCCATTATTCGAATGCTATAGTCTGTATAATTACATGTTATAGTTACCAAATGTTGCATAAATGAATCATTCACTGTTGATATCATAGATTTGATATTTCTATGGATTTGAGAAACTGTGAGTATCTTTTTGCAAAACGGATTATGTTTTCAAAAGTGCAGTTTTCTCGTGATATGATTATTTAACGTCCACCATGAGTTTGGTTTTCATGATTAGATACCTGAATCGAGAGAGGGGTTAACCGATTAAGGATAAATGGTGGATCCGGTATGACTCCGAGGGGCAGAAAGACCGTAGGGAGGTGCAGGGAGCCTAGCGAGGATGATCGATATCGGAGGTGATATTGGAGCGCGGCGGATATCCGGAGGATTCCGACCGTGGCTGAGTTAATATCAAGAGAGGGCCGGTCTGTGAGACGGTGCCTACAATATTTGGATCTCATGTGTCAATGATAGACACGAGATTTATGTGTTAGTTATGTATATGCCCTAGAGGCCATTGTTGTACATTTGATGTATATTATAATGGATGCTTGGATATATACAGAGAGGACTTTCTTGCTCGTCATGATAGTATGCTATTTGGTTTCACTTTATCTTAACATGTTGACTTGTATTGGTTTATTGTCTTTCTCTCACATGTTGATAAAGCCCTTAGGATCTATACTCGACTACTGGGATTATGATGAGATCATACTAGTGGGGCCACGGTAGTCGATGAGTACATCCTATAAATGTTCCTAGTCGAGGGAATATCGAGACAGGGCATCGATACACCAGAGTAGACTAGCGTATACGCATCTTGACCCATATGATGGGCGATGGATGATCCCATATCCATCGGTGTTTGACATCAAGTATGGTGTACGGGTACTCAGTGGAGACTGGGTACACTGGACGGACTCGCCGAGAACTCCCAGTTGGTGATATACCACACGTCAGATGGCAGTTCTCCGGTGATCCGGTGACACTGGTACAGGGTAGTCTGTAGACCCGAGATCGTCATAAAGTCTTGTGTGATTCCCACTGTGCTTTGATTTCCACCTTACCACGTCCAAGAGGGCGTGCAAAACGGTGGCTTTTGGGTACAGTCCCGAATCACATGGAGGCAATGAGCGATAGGAGGGGATTCGTCTCTCTCGGTATAGGGAGTTGATGTTGTGCTGTGTTCGATTGGCTATAATTGGAAGTCCCTGGCCAGGGCTGATATAGAGATTTACTGGTAAGTGTTACTAGTATTTTCTCGACCTGTTATGAGCCTCATATCGACACGACTTATCGGTTACTGGGGTCTGACGTATACCACCCCTAGACTTGATATGCGACATATCAGACGAACAGACCAGACTGTACGGGAGTGTTACTGATTGGATTCACAGGAGAACGGACGGGCTAGCTGGTTGATCTTCTAATCGCTCAATACCTGGGTGGCTGTTACGTTTAGTTGACCGCTTGCAGCTTGTGGGTGTTTGATATGATCATCACCTGCTACCGGCGTATTGACGATTCTTTAGAGTCCTACACAGTGGTTTCTTGGCTCAGGCAAAACGGAGTAGAGGCACATATGTGATATGTGCAGGACCGAGGATAAAGCGATATGAGATACCGTATTATATTCTCGCGATATTTAGAAATGAATCGGGACATCGGATCAAGTGTTGATTCGATGAATCGGTACATGATATATTAGCCGGTTATATTCGATATAGCCGGATCGTTGGATCAAGTGTTGATTCGATGATTTAATGTATAATAATATATATGATATATTATATTACATTATCTAATATTGGCTCGCTTTATTATTTCATTTTCTCACCGGATTAATACATTGATATATATGTGATATATGTTAAATGTATTATTTTCTTTTGTTGCAAATATATAATATATATGTGATATATATTATTGTAACATGATATGATTTATTATTAAACATGTTTAAGGATGATAATGAGGGATTAGGGTTTGATTAGGGTTAGCTCTTTCAAGTTCATTCTAGAAGGATTCTATTTTGTCTTGGTTAAGATATTATGGTTGATCTTTATCTTTAACCTAACCAAACCCTAACCCTAGTTTATTCTCTACAAACTCTTAGCCTATCATCCTTGACAATGGTTCTATAATCAATCATATACATTTCTTTTCTGTTCATCACAAAAGGAATTATCTTTTCATTATCATCTTCTTCTCTCTTAAGTTAAAAAGAAAAAGCTTACTAGAAATTCTTTTGGTGATGATAAATTGTGAGAAAGTGAATTAAAAAGAAAGCATAAATACTACTCCCTCATCCTCATCTCATCTAGCCCATGAGATTAGGGTGTTCATCTCTATAGAGTGAGAAAGCTTGGGTTTTTGCAACTTCGACGTAGATCATCGGAGATTCGGAACATTTCAAGCTAGCATGGATCGTTCGAGTCGTGGAGCCTCTCTTGAGTCCGGAAGATCGTGGATCGCGGCAAAGGGAATTCTACTCGGAGCTTGTGAAGCGAAGGAGTGGACTACAAAGGTTGTAATCCCTCACACTTAGATAAAAAATTGTTATCTTGCATGCTAAACCCTAATTATCTAGCAAAGATCCCGTCTTTGGGTTGTTCAGCACGTCTGAATTTTTATCCGGGCATGTTTGATGCCTTATGAACCTTCACAAGAGTGCCTAGGAACCCTACAGTGGTATCAGAGCCTAGCTAGAGCATTAGGCGACGTGTTTACGAAGTTAAAACTCCGATCGAACCCGAACTGACAAAATTTACCCCCTCTCTGGAAATTTTTCAAAATCTGGGATTTTTCTGAATTAAAAATACCTGAAAAATACAGCAAGGAAAAATAAGAATTTCGGTGAAAAAATTATCCCCTGATCCGTACAAACAGCCGCGGAACCGCGGCCGTACCTTGCTTGGGCAGCGAAACCGCGGCAGTATGAAGAGATCAAGGAATCATTTTTGCACAGTAATTAATATTTCTGTGATATATATTTTATGGGTATTTTTATTTTGACTCAAGTGTTGAGTATTCTGGGGTTTGCTTTGTAATCGTAGATTCGATCGGAATATTTAAATTCGTTTTTATTTCCGGATATTTAGAAATTTTTAAACTATTTGAACGGATATCATTAACTCACTTTTTCCCGGCACGGCAAACTTTCAAGTGTTGAATTTTTATCGGGTTTAAATCTTTCGGAAAAATTGTACAAGTTAAGCGGTGGACCCTCTAGAAGACAACAAACCTTAACTCAATTATGTGACCGTCTTGAACTGCCTTTTGAACCTTCGGGTTTGGGGTAGTACGGCGTGCCACATGTGAGGCGTTGGCTTGACCCTTCTACGGCTGGATCACTGGTACTATGACATATTCTGGGATTATTTGAACTCCACTCAAGTGTTGAGCACTTTGGAAAATTTTGGGTATTTGATTATCTGTTCGAAAAGTTTAATACTGTCTATTTATCTGGAATGTGATACAATATGTGGAATTCATAGAGTTAGGCATGAAATGCGAAATATGTGATATTTCGGATTTATGATGTCTAAAGTGATTGTGGATTCCAAATATTGTAGTTTTACACTTTCTTTTCTGTGACCGTAAGTGTAGTATGTAGTTGTATTGCCGGTCTTCGTTGCTATACATCGGCAACGATCAGTGTATGCAGGTTTTATGTGAGATGAGAGTTTTAAATTTTCATTCATGTAAATTCAATTGTAATGTAATATTCTTTTATTTGGGGCACTTCCAGGTTGAGGTTGATGCCACCAGTGTTGTATATTATTTATTTTTCCGCATTAGGATGGACCCAAGATGGGGTGCACAGGTGACCGGGTTCTGGGGTTCAGTGGGAGGCCATCTCGAGGAGTCGAGACCGGGTCTCCTAAACTCCATAATTGGTAGGGTCGCTTGCCGGTCTCGTAGGGGTCCAGGGTGTGGGCTTAGCTATTCATCGTGACTGTGGAATCTGTATTTTCTATTGTCGGCTAAATACTAAATACGGACGTCCTAGTATATCCCACATTATATCTATATTTCTGCTGCGATATCTGTGATGTGATCATTTGATATGTTGTGATCGATACAGTATATAGTATATATGATATATTATATAAACGTTACTTATGTTTTACACCCGCACTAGCCCTGCCCTGCTCTGTCGTTAGTTACCTAACCTAACGGTGCACGAGGGGACATCGAGGCGAATGCGGATGGCATAAGTGTACGTCGTAGTTATTTGTGATGCTTAGGAAGCATAAGCTGATGGGATTTTTTTATTAATGAGATTAATAAAAAGAAAAAGAAACCTAAAAGATGTTGTAGAATCAAAACTTTATAAAAAGGTAGCTACAGTTTTGCTTTGCATAATGGTATATATGATATACCCTGCACCTTATTCGATGAGGAAAGAGCCGAGATCCCTTCACCGGGAGTGACCTCTTTAGCGAAACTAGCAGATGCTACAAAACCCGGTTTGTCTTTTGATTGCTTTTAGAGTTTTGCTTTGCACAGTGATATATATGATATGTCATGCACCTTATTCGATGAGGAAAGAGCCGAGATCCCTTCACCGGGAGTGACCTCTTTAGCAAAACTAATGAAAGCCTAAAAAACACTCCATTTCAAAACTTCACTTGATTCTACGACGATATCAAGTTCATTACGCAATAGGTTTTCAGAAAAACCTGTCGTAGCCCTCCGTCATTTCAGATAAAGACTATTTAGTATTCGTGCTGCGTTTGTTGACCTCTGTCAAGGCGTAGTGTGCGGTAGCTAACTAGTAATTATCTGTAAAGCATGTGATGTGATTGGATTAGGGTAGTCGTACGACCTTGTTGACCTCTGTCAAGGGTCGTGCGAGTGGGTTTGATTCAATCAAGAAATGACGGGTTGAACTTGACTAGTGCACTATGATTTGTTGACTTCTGTCAAGGTCATGGCACACTAGGGGCAAAATATTATCGGAAATTTCAAGTGTTGAAATTTGCAATGAGATTGCATACCTTCTATGAGATAGTTGGATCCCAATACCCACTTCGAGTAAGAGTTACTCCTGGGAGAGTTTTACACAGGACAATTAGTCGATCAAGTAGGTGTCTAGAAAAGTGTTAACGGGATTATGCCTCTGGGAAAACGAGGTTTACTTTAATTAGGTCCGTGCGAAAGCACGGGGAACCTCGCTCAAAGTACCGACACTGATCTGGCTGAAAGATTGTCGAAATTGTAGGGTGTAATTAATCCCGGCTAATCTTACCTTTTAGGGTTTGAAGGTAGATTTGATAAAAACAGTGGGAGACATCCTAATTAGATAAGATAATAACCAATCTAATCTTGCAATAGCATACGCTAAAGTGTTTTCTTCTCTCTCTCTCCAGGTAGCAACCATGTCAGGCCATAATCAAGATAATAATATGGATGTATTGACTAAACCCGCTTATTATATTGAGCAGGGGAACGTTGGACCCGTTCTTTCTTATAAGAGTTATAAGACTGAACAGGAAACAGGAGAATATCTGGATTCTCATGCCGCCCAAAAGAACATGCATGTTGATGCATCTTCTTCAGGTGTGTTAGTTATTGAGAACTGTTTCTCAGTTCACCCTACGTCCTGGGTATTGGATACCGGATCAGGATCCCACATATGTAAATTGTTACATGGGCTACGTAAAGGTAGAGAACTGGGAAAAGGTGATCATTCCGTTCAAGTAGGGAACGGTGAAAGTATTGCAGCCAAAGCAGTTGGCGAATATCACCTTGTATTGCCAAGTCGTAATACACTGATTCTAAATGAGTGCTATTATATACCGAACATGATGTGCAACAATATATCAGTTTCTTTATTAAGTGAAGAAGGATATAATTTTGTAGTAAAGGATAATGTTATGAACATATTCCAAGATCAAAATTTGATTGCATCAGGCTCGTTACATAATGGCATATTCATTCTAAATCAGAATACAGTCCTCAATATGCAAAACACACACAAGAGGAAAAGTTCAGAAATGAACGAATCCTACTTGTGGCATTGTAGACTTGGTCATATTAATGCTACACGACTGGCTAAGTTACATAAGGATGGTTATTTGAATTCATTCGAATTATCATCTTATGATACTTGCCATTCATGTCTCAAAGGAAAAATGACCAAAGCTCCGTTTAGTGGACACGGAGAAAGAGTTACAGAACTCTTAGGACTAATACATAGTGATGTATGCGGTCCCATGTCTACGCATGCCAGGAACGGTTCTTCCTACTTCATTACATGCACTGACGATCTCTCTAGATTCGGACATGTGTTTCTGATGAAACACAAGTCTGAAGCTTTTGAGAAATTCAGAGAATATAAGCACGAAGTAGAAAAACAAACGGGCAAAAGTATTAAGATCCTTCGATCTGATCGAGGAGGAGAATACTTAAGCAATGAGTTCCTAGAATATCTAAAAGAGAATGGGATTCTCTCTCAGCTTACTCCTCCTTATACACCACAGCACAACGGTGTATCGGAGTGGAGGAATCGCAGCCTATTAGATATGGTGCGCTCTATGATGAGTACAGCTGAGTTACCTATTTCCTTCTGGGGGTATGCGCTTGAGACAACAACATACCTATTGAATCAAGTTCCAACTAAATCTGTACCTACCACACCATATGAGATATGGAGTGGGAAGAGACTATGTCTTAAACGAGTTAAGATATGGGGTTGTCTGGCCTATGTCAAAAGGCAAAATCCAGACAAACTCGAGGCACGGTCAGTTCTATGTAAGTTTGTGGGATATCCTAAACATTCAAATGGATATTTTTTCTACCACAGTGAACAACAAAAAGTGTTTATTGCTCAACATGCCACCATTTTAGAAAAGGAATTTCTTGCAAAAGAGATTAGTGGCTCTGAGGTAGAACTGGAAGAAGTTCCAGAAACACAAACTGTAACTGAAGATTTAGTGGAACCATAGGATTCGGTAGTACCCGACGAACCCCAGCCTCTCCGTCGATCTAGTAGGGTTTCTCGTCCACCTGAGAGATACTACGGTTTTCTCATTGATGGTGGAAGCGAGGATTGCATCATGGAAGATGATGACCCGACTAGTTTCGAGCAGGCCATCACGAGTGGTGACTCTGTGAAATGGCTGGATGCAATGCGATTTGAGATGGAATCCATGTACACCAATAAAGTATGGATTTTAGAAAATGCTCCTGAAGGGGTAAAACCTATTGGGAGCAAGTGGATTTTTAAAAGGAAATTTGGTGTAGATGGAAAAGTTGAGACTTTCAAAGCTAGACTTGTAGAAAAGGGATTTCGTCAACGACCAGGTGTGGATTATGACGAAACCTTTTCTCCAGTGGCTATGCTTAAGTCCATCCGGTTCTTACTTGCCATTGCTGCATACCATGACTATGAAATCTGGCAAATGGATGTTAAGACCGCCTTTCTAAATGGTGATTTAGAAGAGTGCGTGTACATGACTCAACCAGAGGGCTTCGTAGATAGTGGGAGCAGCGGAAATGTGTGCAAACTGCATAAATCCATTTATGGGTTAAAGCAAGCATCGCGGAGTTGGAACATCTGTTTTGATGTAGTAGTCAAAGAGTTTGACTTCATCAAAAACATAGATGAACCTTGTATCTATAAGAAGGTAGCAGAGAGTAAGGTGGTCTTTCTCGTATTATACGTGGATGACATACTCTTGATAGGAAATGATATTCCTATGCTGCAATCAGTCAAGCTCTTCTTATCACAAAGATTCTCAATGAAAGATCTAGGTGATGCCTTATGCATATTGGGGATAAGGATTTATAGAGATAGATCCAAACGGATACTGGGATTGTCCCAATCCAGGTACATTGACACCATACTAAAGAGGTTTAGTATGGAAGAATCCAAGCGTGGGAACCAACCCATGATCTCTGGACTCACTCTCTCTAAAGAGATGTCTCCCAAGACTGATTTGGAGAGAGCTCGCATGCAAGGGATACCCTATGCTTCGGCAGTAGGCTCTATCATGTATGCGATGCTATGTACCAGACCCGATGTTGCATACTCACTAAGTGTAGTGAGTCGGTATCAAGCAGATCCTGGAGAGAGTCACTAGACGGCTGTGAAGAACATTCTCAAGTACTTGCGAAGGACTAGAGACATGTTCTTGGTGTATGGTAACGAAGAACTCCGGGTGGAGTCGTTTACCGATTCCAGCTTCCAAAGTGATAAGGACGACTCAAAGTCGCACTCGGGATTTGTCTTTACCCTCAATGGAGGGGCGGTATGTTGGAAGAGTTCCAAATAAGATACCGTTGCAGACTCGACGATGGAGGCTGGATACATCGCTGCCAATGATGCTGCCAAAGAGGCTGTCTGGATGAAAAAGTTCATCACTGAACTTGGTGTGGTTCAATCCATTGAACATCCAATACCTCTGTATTGCGATAACAATGGAGCTGTGGCTTTGGCCAAGGAACCCAGATCCCATCAGAAATCCAGACATATTCTGAGGCGGTATCACCTGATCAGGGAGATAGTTGGTCGCCGGGAGATCGAGGTCAGGAGAGTAGATACGAAGGACAACACTGCGGATTTACTCACGAAGGCCATTCCCCAGATACAGTTTGAGAGATTATTCGGGATGCTAGTTATGAGATACTACAGCAGCTGGCCTTAGTGCAAGTGGGAGATTGTTAGTTATGTATATGCCCTAGAGGCCATTGTTGTACATTTGATGTATATTAGAATAGATGCTTGGATATATACAGAGAGGACTTTCTTGCTCGTCATGATAGTATGCTATTTGGTTTCACTTTATCTTAACATGTTGACTTGTATTAGTTTACTGTCTTTCTCTCACATGTTGATAAAGACCTTAGTATCTGTACTCGACTACTGGGATTATGATGAGATCATACTAGTGGGGCCACGGTAGTCGATGAGTACATCCTATAAATGTTCCTAGTCGAGGGTATATCGAGACAGGGCATCGATACACCAGAGTAGACTAGCGTATACGCATCTTGATCCATATGATGGGCGATGGATGATCCCATATCCATCGGTGTTTGACATCAAGGATGGTGTACGGGTGCTCAGTGGAGACTGGGTACACTGGACGGACTCTCCGAGAACTCCCAGTTGGTGATATACCACACGTCAGATGGCAGTTCTCCGGTGATCCGGTGACACTGGTACAGGGTAGTCTGTAGACCCGAGATCGTCATAAAGTCTTTTATGATTCCCACTGTGCTTTGATTTCCACCTTACCACGTCCAAGAGGGCGTGCAAAACGGTGGCTTTTGGGTACAGTCCCGAATCACATGGAGGCAATGAGCGATAGGAGGGGATTCGTCTCTCCCGGTATAGGGAGTTGATGTTGTGTTGTGTTCGATTGGCTATAATTGGAAGTCCCTGGCCAGGGCTGATATAGAGATTTACTGGTAAGTGTTACTAGTAGTTTCTTGACCTGTTATGAGGCTCACATCGACACGACTTATCGGTTACTGGGGTCTGACGTATACCACCCCTAGACGATATGCGACATATCAGACGAACAGACCGGACTGTACAGGAGTGTTACTGATTGGATTCACAGGAGAACGGACAGGCTAGCTTGTTGATCTTCTAATCGCTCAATACCTGGATGGCTGTTACGTTTAGCTGACCGCTTGCAGCTTGTGAGTGTTTGATATGATCATCACCTGCTACCGGCGTATTGACGATTCTTTAGAGTCCTACGCAGAGGTTTCTTGGCTCAGGCAAAAAGGAGTAGAGGCACATATGTGATATGTGCAGGACCGAGGATAAAGCGATATGAGATACCGTATTATATTCTCGCGATATTTAGAAATGAATCGGGACATCGGATCAAGTGTTGATTCGATGAATCGTTACATGATATATTAGCCGGTTATATTCGATATAGCCGGATCGTTGGATCAAGTGTTGATTCGATGATTTAATATATAATAATATATATGATGTATTGTATTACATTATCTAATATTGGCTCGCTTTATTATTTCATTTTCTCACCGGATTAATACATTGATATATATATGTGATATATGTTAAATGTATTATTTTCTTTTGTTGTAAATATATAATATATATGTGATATATATTATTGTAACATGATATGATTTATTATTAAACATGTTTAAGGATGATAATGAGGGATTGGGGTTTGATTAGGGTTAGCTCTTTCAAGTTCATTCTAGAAGGATTCTATTTTGTCTTGGTTAAGATATTATGGTTGATCTTTATCTTTAACCTAACCAAACCCTAACCCTAGTTTATTCTCTACAAACTCTTAGCCTATCATCCTTGACCATGGTTCTATAATCAATCATATACATTTCTTTTCTATTCATCACAAAAGGAATTATCTTTTCATTATCATCTTCTTCTCTCTTAAGTTAAAAAGAAAAAGCTTACTAGAAATTCTTTTGGTGATGATAAATTGTGAGAAAGTGAATTAAAAAGAAAGCATAAATACTACTCCCTCATCCTCATCTCATCTAGCCCATGAGATTAGGGTGTTCATCTCTATAGAGTGAGAAAGCTTGGGTTTTTGCAACTTCGACGTAGATCATCGGAGATTCGGAACACTTCAAGCTAGCATGGATCGTTCGAGTCGTGGAGCTTCTCTTGAGTCCGGGAGATCATGGATCGCGGCAAAGGGACTTCTACTCGGAGCTTGTGAAGCGAAGGAGTGGACTACAAAGGTTGTAATCCCTCACACTTAGATAAAAAATTGTTATCTTGCATGCTAAACCCTAATTATCTAGCAAAGATCCCGTCTTTGGGTTGTTCGGCACGTCTGAATTTTTATCCGAGCATGTTTGATGCCTTATGAACCTTCACAAGAGTGCCTAGGAACCCTACATTATGAGGATTCGATGATATTGATTCTATTTTTATGCGACTTCATTTATATCACACTTGTATTCATTACTACACATATCATATTTATATCTTGTGATATTTTACTTCTATTCACTGAATTGGCAACTCACCCCCCATTGTACCTTAACTTCTTGCAGGATGGAACACACGGACGCTTAGCGGCATCACAGATATATCTTGTGGGGTTCATCGCTTATTTTGCTAGGTGAGTTACACGTATAGTAACCACTTGTTTTGTATGTGTTTTATTTTGTATCTAGTGTCACTCCATCAGACCATTTATATTATTTCACAACTTAGATCGAGTCGAGACTTTACTTGTTTGTTATTTTTGATTGAACTCGTGTATAGTCGACTACGAGCTTTACTTATGTAGTTTACTTATATTTTTCTTGTGATCCTTCGCTTTTGAGCGTTGTATATTAAGGTGTTGATTCCGCTGTTTGGATGTTGAGATAGCTTCCAAGTGGGGATGCTTATAAAAATGTAGATGAACCATGCATATATACCGTGAAAGTCCCAACATTTTGTTAGACCTATCACGATAGATCTTAATCCCCAGAATGTAGGAGGCATCACCTATGTAACATTTCAGAAATATAAAGTAATATTTTTGGAATATAAATAATAAAATAATATATTTTACGAAAACTATTCGAGTATGAATTTGGGGTTTTCGTAAAATGGTATAATTATATACCAATATTTGGAAAATAATTGGAGATTAATATGTATTATTAATTTAAAAGTTATTTATTGGATTTGGATATTTTATAAATAATTATGCAATTAATTATATGCAAGTTTATGTTAAACTTGATTAATGCACTACTAATGATGATTAAGCCATATCCATCTTTTAAATAACCATAGCTAGTGCATATGACATGTTGTATTGATTCATGCATGGCCTCTTTGTATTTATGGTATTGGTTTTTAAATGAATAGATAAAAGAAAAGAAAAGATATTTGTGAGTGTAAATCCCCGGTTCCCGTTTATATTTTCCGCGTATTTTTCCAGATTTTCCTTGAATTTTTCTATTTTCTATATTTTTATATATTTTATTTTTTTATTATTTAATTCCTAACCTAAAAGTCTAAACCCCAAATCCTAACTCTACCCTAACCCGACCCGACTCGCCCGATCCGACCATACACCCATACCCGCACCCGCTTCCCACGTCTTCTTCCTCCCTCGTTCTTTTTCCTGCCCTTTTTCTCGCAACGTCACCCCGCTCCTCGCGCTCACCGTGACGGCCGCACCCACCTCCCCTCGACCCGCACTCCTCCAACGTCTCTCCAACGGCTACGACTCCGCTGGACCAAAATGCACGATGACTTCGACCTCTCTCTCTACTTCACCCTCTCTCCCTCGCCTCCCTCTCTACTTCATTCTCTCTCTCTATCACTCGCTCCCGCTATGCTCCGCCACTGAGCACCCCCATCTCCAAGCTCCGACCAATCACCGACGATCTTCCCGGCGACCTCCGTCTCCTCCTTTCCTCCCCCTCTCAACCCACAACCTCCGACGAACCACCGCACCATCACCAGCCGCCCTCGAGCCCCCTGCAACTCACCGCCACAAGTGTAGATCACCACCATCGCCGTCGTTCGCGCTGACTTTCGAGCCCCATCTCCGACTACACTCTCGACACCCTGACGAGCCTCAGATTTCCCCCTCCTTAAATACCGAGCTCCTTCCCTCACGAACAGAACCTGCAGCGATCCTTATCGCCGCTTCGACACCGCAGCCACTGCCACGCTCGACGCCGACTCCCACCGTGCACCACTGACCCCGATCATCCCCTGCAGCACCCTGGAGCTCCCCTGCATCCATCGTCACAGCTGCCACCAACTCCACCTCACCGTGCCAAGCCCCGTGCCGCGCCGTGCCAGCCCTCGTGTCACCTGTACGTCCGATCCAGCTAAGTCGAGCGTGCATCGTGTCTTGATCGTGCCCGTGTCACGCCGTCCGCCATCGTCGTCGCTGCCGTGCCACCTTTGCCAAAGGCAAGTGAAAATTCTTCACTTGCAAATTATGCTAATTTACAGGTTAGATTAAATAATCAAGTTAAAGATTTAATTGTACGTGTGTGCATATGTATATTTAGATCGTAAATTATAATGGAATTGTTAGCAAAACATTGAGTCGATTGTATTGAATTGAATCTAATTCGGGTCTGTCAACCGTAATGATATCATTTATAATTTACATGAATTAATTGTTATAATCATTTCGATAAAACCGATGATGATCGATACTCGTACTTAATTCTAAGTTCGAAGCGATACATGAATGAAAACTCTGGTTAAAGTGCCCATGTTTTGTGATCGTCGAATCCCTTACTGATTAGTGAATGTCGTGTAAGGTTTTGCGTTAAAATTATCGTGTTTATAATCATATACGTCACCCACTAAAGGCGATACAAAATCTGAATTTTACCGCGCACGTTACCTCAATAAAATCATTCTAAATTCAAAATAGATTGGAACGTAACGTTCTACGTCTCATAACGAAGAAGACTCGATAAAATAAAACCATATATAGTTTAATTCTCAACATTTATAGATTTCTGTAACGATAATTGGCTGCGAATGCGGCACTGGACTGCAGTCCGGGGCAGCATTTCGCTTGAGGACTTTCAACCAACTTAGAATTTTCTTCAGTTGCTCCAAGAGGTATAACCTTCCCTTTTCATCTTGTTATGTAGTTTCTTCATCTCCTAGTTAAGTTTAGAGTTTGATTAAGCATGTTTAGTGATTTTGGAAATTTCTAGGTTGATTTTTAATAGATGAATGGACTTATAGAGATGCAATTGAGATTTAGTTAATGTTTACAAGACTTTAGTGATAATATTCTGGCCAGACTAGAGACTAGAAACCCAAAACACGAACTTAGGATTTTCCCGATATCGGTTTTTGGCGAATTGTGACATCTCTGTAGAATCTGCTATGACCCGAGAGGTTTATTAAATAAGTTCCCAACACTGTAAGATGTGCAGGCTACCAAGAATTTTACCTAGAAACCCGAGCCCCTATCTTCAAACCCAGGCCGCAGATATATTCCATAAGGCCGCAAATTGCGGCCCGACCAATAAGTTAGGGTTTGGTTTTTGTTGGATGGCCTTGTTATCTGATATTTAGACATACCTTATATGCAAAATGTCCTAATTTAACCTAGGGTAGAATATGGGAGTGTTTTCCCATGTTGCTGATTTTGAATGCTTGATTCGTGAAAACTTGGTTTTGGTATTTGAGTTTGGACTTGGTCGTTGGACGTTCGTACGTCAACGCTGATGGCTATTTGGTTGTTCATGCATGTGTAGGCTATAGCTTCTAACCTATAAGCACTTCGTGTGCCGTATCTGTTTTTGGACTTGGTTTTAATATCGTTATAATGTGTATTGAATATAGGTACCTTCGTGTGGACTTCCGAGACGATGAAGGAGATTAAGAAGTTCATCGACTTCGGCTAAGTGAGGATATTACAGGTGAGTAGATCTATATCTATGGGGGAAGTCGGGTGGATGTCGTATAGTACCCCCGTAATCATAATAATGGAAAAACGATATATAGAATACATTTTGGAGAAACCTATGTTATGAACTTACGGATATGATTAAAATATTTAGTATGAGACGATATGATAAATATAAGATGACTCGGATTGATATATTGATATGATGAAATGAGGATGTGAAGAGATATATAGATATAAAATTGAACAGAGGACAAGTACGGGATGATATATATTGATATGAGAATATGATGAAATAAGATAACATGAGCGGATTTTCTTGATATGAGAATGTGAGGCGATATGAAAACATAGATACTTATGCCAAGATATGTTATGAGATTGATGAGATATGATGTGAGATTGATATAGATATGATATGAGGTTGATATAGATATGACATGAGCTATATATGTACGTATATATATGAGAATAAAGAATGATATGACGTACGAGACCATAAATCCGTACCCTTGTTGATGTATAGGACAATGTATCCTTAATCTATTTGATGATACAGTACGATGGATTACCGTACGCGATAAAATATATCAGATGATTGATCCACACTCGTGACTTGATGATGATGTTCGATGGTAGCGCACATTTGATACTATGAGGCTGGATCGCCGACTTTTGGATTGTCATGATTCGGAGAATCTTTGATTTCTAAACTCCTTGATAGATATGGTGTATATTGATGAATTTAGGTGTAGCTGTGTACTTTATACAGTTCATACTTAGACTGCATCTTTTTCCTGTGACATACATACTATACTCCTAGTACTTACCTGCATATGGCTTTGTCTACTAGTACACCTGCATTATTATCGATAATGCGCATGTTTCACTTACACAGATTCGTCGGCTCATACATTCATCATCGGTAATTACCATGCCACTTACACAGTAGAACTTCTATATCACGGTATTATTCTTAACTGTAAAGTACATTCACTGTTCAGTAATTATCACATGACATGCTTACATGATAATACTTGAGATGTTTACAATACCGTTCTATGTTGCATATACTGTACTTTATGGCTGCATGCATTGCGATGCTGTTTTCATAAGATCTCTGGATTTGAGAATCGCGGTTATATTTTAAAGAAAATTATGTATTTTTTTAAAAACACGGTTTCTCGTGATATGATATTTCGTGTCCACCATGGGTTTTCTCAGTTCTGAGCTATGTGATACCCGATTCGAGGAGTGAGGAGGAAACGTCTGCGGGTATATGGTGGAACCGATAATATACCCCAGGGCAAGAAGATCGTGGAGTAGACGGTGAGCCTGGTAGGGGATGCACTACCTACCGGTGATAGTTTGGACTCGGCGGTTCTCCCGAGGATACCGACTGGAGTCGTGAGATCAGATGGATATGAGGGCCGATCTGATGATGCGGCACCTGAGATATGAGGATTTACGTATCAATGCTAGACATGGGTTTCATGATGTTTCGAGTATCAATGTTGGACACTCAGTTTTCATGATGTTGATGTGTCGATGCTGGAAACGGGTTGCATGATGTTTTGAGTGTCGATGTTGGACACTCAGGTTTCATGATGTTGATGTGTCGTTGATAGACACACGTTGCTTGATATACATGTATACTTGCATACATTTAAGATGACTATCATTACATGTTGACATTGGCACGAATCTATTGTTGATACACATGCAAACATGATCACCCTAGATACCACATAGTATTACCTTCATGATACAGTAGAACATAGGAATCGTTGTTTATTCGATTTCTACCTGCTGATATTTTCTACTCACAAGTTGGAAACTCACCCCCGTTGTGCCACAGTTTTCTTGCAGGTTCGACCGTTTGGATCAGTAGTGGTATCGATGGCATACAGCTTCCTTCAGGGTGTTTTTTCTTTGGTAGGTGAGATACACATTTGGTGTTAGTGTTTATGCCCTAGAAGGCCATTACTGTATCATACTAGCTTGTATATTACTTAATGGAAGCTTGGGATATTCGCATGTATATAACAGTCTTGCTAAACATGGTAGTATGCTACTTGGTTTTTCTATCTTAATATGTGAGTATACGTATTGATAGAGCTCTTAGGATCTTGCTTGTCTACCAGCGTTGTGATGGCAGTCACACTAGTGGGGGCTGGGTAGTCTACAAGCACATCCTTATTCAGGTCCCTGGTCGTTGGATTATCGAGACAGAGCATCGATACTCCGGAGTAGACTGGTGTGTACGCTTCTCATCCCAGTTGGGGAGATGGTCTGTCCCACAGCCGTCAGTACGTCGTACTGGAGATAGTATACAGGTGCTCGTTAGGTTACGGGTACACCGGACAGGACTCACAGGGGACTGTTGGTTGGTTTTATACCAGTCATCAGTAAACAGTTCCCAGGTGACATGAGTACAGCGTAGTCCGCAGACTTGACACTGCTACTTCGCCTCGAGTGTGTCCCACTGTTCTTAGATTGCTACCCTACCACGGCTCAAAGGAGTCATGCAAACAGGTAGCAGTTGGGTGCAGTCCCGAGCACTTGGAGGCAGTGGCGGTTAGACAGGATTCGTCCCTCCCGGTATTGGGAGTAGATATCGTGCTGTGTCAGAGAGCCATTACGCAAAGTCCCTGGCCAGGGCAAGCGAGATTTGCTGGTTGGTTCCAGTAATTTCTCAGGGTGTAATGGGCTTCACTCCGACATGACTTATACCGCTATTAGGGGACTGACGCTTGCCGCCCCCCTAGGCCCGATATGCGATAGTCTTGGACGAACGGACCGGACTGTATGGAGATTGTCACATCAGACTCAGTAGAAGTTCGGATGGGTTTACTCATCGGCCTTCTTATCGACAACTACCTGGGGACCGTTACGTACAGCTAGTGCCGCTTGCGGTCTGTGGTTAAACCCACTGCCAGCGTAGTAGTCGAGTCTCCAGAGTCCCACACAGAGAGTTTCCTACTCCAGGCGAAACGATATAGAGGTTGCATGGTTTTGCGACAAATGGTTCGGACGCATACGTGCGTTTACGCGCGTACGACTTTCGGACAGTTTTTACTAGTCGGCTTTGGTTTAAGCCAGTTACTGGTATCCGGTTATTGGATTTTTACAGTCTAAAGTTTTTCCGTATTTTTACGGATCGGAGGGGCGTTCTCGTAATTACTCGAGAAGCTTCTAGAAGATGTGACTAAGGAGGTTTCTTTTGGATATGAGAGTGAGTCATGGTGGTGATTCATTCATTTCATTAATGCACATTTATTGCTTAATGACTCATGCTAATGAATCACCACTAGATATTTCATGAAGCATGCTTATTCATTTCGTTTTATTGATTATTGAAAAATAAGAATGCTTCATAATATTATGATACACTCTCTCTCTTCTCTCATTATCTTATCACACATTCTCTCTCCTCAAGCTCTCATCTTCAAACCCTAATCCTTAATCCTCATGTGTTGAGATCAAAGGATTAGTTAGACTAAACAATCCATAACCTTCACTCTATATCATCCTCTCATCTTTGATTAGCAATCAAAGTTGATTAGTTACCTCAAGTTAGAGGTTTAGCTTGGAGTTTCGCTCTCGGGTGGATCGTCTACTACCTAGAGAAGGTCGAGGAGAACAAAGGAGGACGTAAAGAAGAAGGACCGGTTTCATTAGGTATAATCCCTAATCACTTGTGAAAAGAAACTCATAAGATACGGTTATTTATAGTTTAGCTTCGATTCAAGCGGTTAGTCGATGTTCGTTGTTTAAACTTGATCGTTTTTGTAATATCCGCCTCCCCACAAGTACTGGGGTGTACTACATCGACTTACATTTGGATCGTGACCACTTTTGTACCTATTATTTCCATTGTATCTAGATAAGCTCCATCAATCAGAAACTAGATTTTGTATATGGGTAGACCTAGACACAGACTTGTATATTTGCGAGACTTAGAGCGAGATGGTTGTATGTTCGCTATTTGAGCCGATGATATCTTGCTTTACTTATTACTCTTTCTGTGTTTGATCTTTATCGTAGGGCGTCGTATATATGCTTTTTGTATGGTTGTGATTCCGCCAATTGGCGAAGAGCTAACTCCCGCTTGGGGATGGCTTTTTAATGCATGTATGAGGTTTTGGATCAAAATATACAAGGGAGGTGCTGCCCAAATTTTAAAGGTCGAAAATGTTTTCAAAGATAGATACAAACTATTGCATTTTCATATGATATGACTTATATTTTAAAAAGGATGGCTTAAATTCTTTATGCCGTTGTTTCAAAATTGCATCTCCACTATTTTCCGCAAAAAGGTTTAGATTTCTGGGTTTCGGCTTACTTGAATTACGGCGGGGTCCTGTAGACTTCACGTATTTCGGGTCGTGACAAAGTTGGTATCATGGCGTTAGGTTTAACATTGGTTCGAGTTTAGGCTTGACCTTATGGAACTTAGACTTGACTAAGGAGGGTTTGGGACCCGAGATTTTATCTTATAGGTTGACCTTGGTTGATGGAGTAGATAGCTTGAGTAGAGTGACGTACCGTGTGTATGTTCCACTGCATACTTACGACACGCTGCTCCTCTTAAGTGACCTTAGGATGCACATTTCTTAAGATCCTTGATTCTATTCGTTCCTATGATCATACTCCCATTGATTCCATTCTTTCCTATGATCATATTTCCATTCCAGACCTTCGATTCCATTCGTTCCTTCGATCTATCTTCATCGATACTTTCTTGAGGTTCCTGTCACCATGGCTACGAGAGCAGAGAGAGCTGCTGCTAGAGATGCGGTCAGAGCGAGCTCGTCATGGATGAGGACTGACCATGACATTTTCTGGTGACTAGGAACGTATCGGTGTATTGTTTGTGTTGAGATCTTCCGATTGAGACGAGTGCTCGGGATCTGTACTGGATGATCGGGCTATTGATAGAAGCTACCAGACCGAGATGACTGTTGATGTACAGCCTATCCCAGAGATCGTGATGTTATCTACCGTGCAGACAGATGACCCGGCTGTTGCTAAGATTGACGGGATGTCACCTCTAGAGTTTTGTAAGCTGAAACCATAGAAGCTTGCAAGCAGAGATGTGACAGAAGATCGCTAGTCCATCTTGAATAGAGTGACTGAGATGATTCGTCTAATTGGATGCCCGACGCAGGTTCAGTTAGATTGGAGAATTCCAGTTGAAGGATCTTACTCAGATCTAAAGTAAATCGATCAAGAGAGGACATTGTTCGTTGGATGCTCTAATGTGAGATCAGTAAGTCGACCAGCTTTAGATAGAAGAATCGCACTTAGACGCGTTGTGAGTTGATCGAGAACGGACGAATGAAGCGTATTCCTTCGATAATCTGGATGAGTTCTCGAGGATGTAATCGGCTAGATATCTTCCATAGAGTGGTGAAGATACCCGAGTTCATAATTTCGAGTCCGTATGAGAGACTCCGGATTGACTGTAGCCGAGAATGAATTGCAGTACTTTGCAAGAAATTTATGACATCGAAGTGGATGATAATGAAGATGGGTGGAACAATAGGTTCCTGCGAGATATTAACGAGCTGTTGTTACTCTCCGTTGATGCCAGAGGATTGATATGTATGCAGGGGCGTTGGATACGGCTAAAATCCAGAGGAAAGCCGTGCTGAGGACGCAGCTGTCTGGAAATGAGAAAAGGAATTTAAGTAAAGAGTGCCAATCTCCATACAGTTTAGCATAGGTGAAATTGGAAGAGATCATAAGCAGGTTCTTTCTAGGGCACCGCAGCGATAAAGATTTGCACCCAGGATCAGTTGTATCACATGTATTCAGAGGGTTAGATGCCGCCATTAATAACGTGCTACCTTGTGAGTGGTCATGTTGATTGGCCAAATGATGATCAGAGAGGTGCCAGAGCAGAACTGTTCCGTTATTACACCTAACCGGGCCGACAAGAAGAAAGATTATGCGATTGGTAATCTACAGAAGAAAGCAAGGACCCAGAGACAGAGGACGCCAGACCGTGAGCAGGAGGCAAGCGGGTGTTCTTGCTTTGCCAGCTTTGGGTGCACCGGCTTTTTTTCGACATTGAAGGAGATTACCTCAATATCAATTATTGCGATTTGCTTTTAGTGATCCGAGTATCACAATTTATTCACTTGGACTTGAGTTTTGATGATTTAGTTTCGTGGTATTTGTTTTTGTACACCATGGCTGCACCTATTGGATATTTTCATTTGTGCAAAGTTGTTGCACTTGATTTAATTTTTATACATCTGTTATGTTGGTTTATGATTTGTGCATATCTATTGCACTTGATATTGATTTTGTGCCTTGGCTGCACATATTTATGACTCCATGGATTTCGATACCGTCAATTTGATTTCATGTATGTTGTATGCACTCGACTTGACTTATGCACTCGTTATAGCTTACATGTACTTGCAGTGCATTGATACATGTTTTGTGCACACAATTGCAGAAATTTATGATTTTATACATCTTGGAACGCTCGGTGTTGTTTTTATGCGCTTTTGGTACATTGACGAGTTTTCGGGCACCCAGTGCACCCGATGTTGTTTTCGTGCATTTGTTGCATAAATTTATGTTTTCATGCACTGTGTACACTTGACGTTCGTTTTCGTGCACTCTACTGCACTAGATATTTTTGTGCGGACCCGACATACTTGATTTAGATTTTCGCGTACACTGGGCGTATAGGATGTGACTTTGTGCACACCGGATGCACTTGATCGAGATTTTTATTCGTGCATGTTAGTAGCACTTGGTTGAGATTTTCGTGCACTCTGGATGTACTTGATATTGTTGTCATACACACCCGTTGCACTTGACAGATACTATCGTGCACACCCGTTGAACTTAGTTTTTTCTTTTGTGCACATTCGTGGCACTTGTTTTGGACTTGGATTTCCGTGCGCACCAGACGCACGTGATGTTGGACACGCCTTTTGAGGCTGATTTTACTCATGAGCATCATATTTTCATGATGGATACTATATTATATAGTAGCCGAGCATGACTGATATGAGGTCAGTACCTAAGTACTTTTGCATGCATAAAAAGTTTACTAAGAGCTTTTCAAAAAAAAAGCTATAGTCTCGCTATTTTCTACGTGTCCATAGTGACACGAACTCTTATAAGGAGAATCTTTTGGGATATTTCAAAAATACGGGACACATATCTTAAGCAAACACACACACACACACACACACACACACACACACACACATATATATATATATATATCCTTACAAAAATGAGCGTCCGCCACTCGTACCGTGAGTTACGTATCGCACGGCGATTCGGGAAAGATTGTGCATGTGTTTTATTCAGTTTTTAGAGGGTTTTACAAGGATGCGTACTATATACGTATTATGATTTTGACTATAATATATTTGAATTTCAGCAGTGGATTTCGAGACTTGCTTTTCCACTATAACTCCTATGATTGCGTGATGCTTGACGAAGTTTGATTTTGAGTTTCATGCTCGTTTTCATACGCACTCGATGCTATGTGTTATATTTGAGTATTCCGTGGTTTCGGAGCCCTGTTGATTTGGATTGATTATTGAAATGTTTTAGTATTTGGGGGTTTAAATTTAAATTTGGGGACCGGATTTATTTTAGGGGGGAGGATTGTAACATTTCAAAAATATAAAGTAATATTTTTGGAATATAAATAATAAAATAATACATTTCACGAAAACTATTCGAGTATGAATTTGGGGTTTTTGTAAAATGGTATAATTATATACCAATATTTGGAAAATAATTGGAGATTAATATGTATAATTAATTTAAAAGGTATTTATTGGATTTGGATATTTTATAAATAATTATGCAATTAATTATATGCAAGTTTATGTTAAACTTGATTAGTGCACTACTAATGATGATTAAGCCAAATCCATCTTTTAAATAACCATGGTTAGTGCACATGACATGTTGTGTTGATTCATGCATGGCTTCTTTGTATTTGTGGTATTGGGTTTTAATTGAAAAGAGAAAAGAAAAGAAAAGATAATTGTGAGAAGATGAGACAAGGGGGCATAGGCAAGAGAGATAGAGGGGATGGGTTAATACCTACACCATGGCTCCCATCCTTTCCCTCATCCCACATTTCTTCTTCCTTCATTCCTTCTTCTTCTTCTTCTTCTTCACCTCATCCTCCACCTCCACTACCTCCTCCACAAACTTCTCAAAACCTCACATTACCTTCACAAAAAGGTGCACAACCTCATCCTACACCCCCTAGCAAGCTCAAGTTTGGATTTTGAGGACTTTCAACCATCTTGGAATTTTCTTCAGTTGCTCCAAAAGGTATAACCTTCCCTTTTCATCTCGTTATGTAGTTTCGTCATCCCCTAGTTAAGTTTGGAGTTCGATTAAGCATATTTAGTGATCTTGGAAATTTCTAGGTTGATTTTTAATGGATGAACGGACTTGTAGAGATGCAATTTAGGTTTAGTTAGTGTTTACAAGACTTTAGTGATGATATTATGACCAGACTAGAGACTAGAAACCCAAAACACGAACTTAGAATTTTCCAAATATCGGTTTTTAGCGAATTATAACATCTCTGTAGAATCTGCTATGACCTGTGAGCTTTATAAAATAAGTTCCCAACACTGTGAGATGTGCAGGCTACCAAGAATTTTACCTAGAAACCTGAGCCCCTATCTTCAAACCCAGGCTGCAGATATATTCCATAAGGCCGAAAATTGCGGCCCGACCAGTAAGTTAGGGTTTGGGTTTTGGTGTATGGCCTTATTATCTGATATTTAGACCTACCCTATATGCAAAATGTCCTAATTTGACCTAGGGTAGAATCTGGGAGTGTTTTCCCATGTTGCTGATTTTGAATGCCCGATTCGTGAAAACTTGGTTTTGGTATTTGAGTTTGGACTTGGTCGTTGGACATTCGTACTTCAATACTGAGGGCTATTTGGTTGTTCTTGCATGCCCAGGCTATAGGTTTTAACTTATGAGCACTTCGTGTGCCATATCGGTTTTCAGACTTGGTTTTAATATTGTTATGATGTGTATTGAATGTAGGTACCTTCGACTTCCGAGATGACGAAGGAGATCAAGAAGTTCATCGACTTCGGCTAAGCGAGAATATTGCGGTGACTAGATCTATATCTACGAAGGAAGTCGGATGCATGGTGTATAGTACCCCCACAATCATAGTAATGGAAAACCGGTATATAGAATAAATTTTGGAGAAACTTATGCTATGAACTTACGGATATGATCAAAAGATTTAGTATGAGACGATATGATAAATATAAGATGACTCGGACTGATATATTGATATGATGAAATGAGGATGTGAAGCTATATATAGATATATAATTGAACAGAGGACAAGTACGAGATGATATATATTGATACGAGGATATGATGAAATAAGATAACATGAGCGGATATGCTTGATATGAAGATGTGAGGCGATATGAAAACATAGATACTTATGCCAAGATATGTTATGAGATTGATGAGATATGATGTGAGATTGATATAGATATGATATGAGGTTGATATAGATATGACATGAGCTATATATATACGTATATATATGAGAATAAAGAATGATATGACGTACGAGACCATAGATCCGTACCCTTGTTGATGTATAGGACAATGTATCCTTAATCTATTTGATGATACAGTACGATGGATTACAGTACGCGATAAGATATACCAGATGATTGATCCGCGCTCGTGACTTGATGATGATGTTCGATGATAGTGCACATCTGATACTATGAGGCTGGATCACCGACTTTTGGATTGTCATGATTCGGAGAATCTTTGATTTCCAAACTGTTGGATATTGTTCCCTCAAGTCAATTATTTTAATCGCAAGCACGCGATTGTGGTGATTGAGAGAGGACCTATATGGGTTGGACAGTCTTATTCAAAATGATAGTATGCTATCTGGTTTGTCTTTATACATGCATTATGTGGTATTGCATATCACTATTACATGTTGATAGAGCCCATAGGATTCTTGCTTGACTACCAGCATTATGATGTCTATCATATAAGTGAGAGCTGGGTAGCCTATAAGCACATCCTTAAATGTCTCTAGTCATGGGAATATCGAGACTGGGCATCGATATTCCAGAGTAGACTAGTGTATACGCTTCTAGACCCCGACGAGGGGCGGCGGCCGGTCTCACAAGCCATTGGTGTTATGTCACCTAAGATAGTATACAGGTACTCTCAAGAGGTGAGTACACTAGACGGACTCGCCGAGAACTTCTAGATGGTATTATACCTATCGTCAGATGGAAGTTCTCAGGTGGCATGAGTACAGGTTAGTCCTTTAACCTGAAGTAGTTATTTGTCTCGTGTGAGTTCCTACTGTACTTTGATTACTACCTTACCACGGCTCAAAGGAGTCATGCAAACAGGTTTTAGTTGGGTACAGTCCCGAGCCACATGGAGGCAGTGGTCGACTGTCAGGGATTCGTCTCTCCTGGTATTAGGAATCGATGTCGCGCTGTGTTCATTTAGCTATCACCAGAAATCCGTGGCCATGGTGAGGGAGATTTACTGATAGTTGATCGGTAGTATCTTCGTTGGTGATGAGCTAGATTCAGACACGACTTATCGGGTTAGTAGGGGTCTGACGTTATCTACCCTTAGACCCGATATGCGATACTCTTTGACGAAGAGACCAGACTGTACGAAGATTGTCACATTCAGATTCAGTAGGGTAAAGGCGCACTTGATTGTTGACCCTCCTTTCGACAAGTACCGAGGTAGCCTTACGTACAGCTAGTGCCGCTGACGTGCTTGTAGTTAAACCCACTGCAAGCGTATTGTCGAGTCTTTAGAGTCCCACACATAGGGTTTTCCCGGTTCAGGCGACAGATGTAGGAGCCGTTGTCACGACCCGAGTATATGGAATGTGACTGGCACTTAAATTACGCAACGTCTAGAGGCGTAACGCAATCTAAGTAAGCCAAAACCCAGAAATCTAAACCATTTAAAGAAAATAGAGTGAAGGAAAACTTGTGTAAAAGTTAAGTTAACATAGAAAATCACTTTGAAAGTCTTTATAATAAGCTCAAGTTTTTATAAAAATTTCGGCAAAGTTTCCTTTGTAAATACTAGCCCCAAACGGGCACAAACATGAATATATACAAGGAATGAACAAAGGCATCCTCAAGCGGGAGCTAGCTCTTCGCCGAACGACGGAATTACAACCACATGTAAGATATATCATCTAAGAATGAAACCAACATTTAAAAGAAAGAAAACGGAAACCAAAAATATAAGTCGGCTCACACGAGCTCGACTCCAGATACCAAAAATACAAGTCTCACAGTCTCACTGTCTAGTCCAATATACAAGGGGTCGATGGAGTATACTAGATACAAAATAAATGTACATGGTAGAATCAAAGAATATATTCACAACCCACCTACAAGCAAGTCGATGCAAAGAAAGCAGAAGAAGAAATATGCCCGCCGCTACTATGCTGACGGGTCAGACCTGCAAAATACTGTGGCACAACGGGGATGAATTGCCAACTCATGAATGGTAAGTAACATCTAATAGGGCTATCGTAAGCATGTATGCAAATGCGTTGCAACCTACATATAAAATTACTAGTATGAATGCGGCATGAATGAATAATCAACACGAAATTCGGATATATTTGGTATGAGAAAATCTATATCCATATCTCAGTAAAACTTTTGCATAATAAAACTAGAATATCATCAGTGAAATCGACAGAAAATTCTGTGTTAAGCATCGACACAATATCCTCAATATCTCGGGCTCCATCAGTCCGGATCGGCCCATATCATCAAATCTCACGACTACGATCGGTATCCTCCAGATATCCGCCGCGCCAGACATCACCAGTAGGTAGTCTGCCCCTGCCAGGCTCATCATCATCCCCACAAAAACACTCTCTCCCCAGGGTACCATACCAGGTCCACCATGTACCCGAGACGGTTCATCCTACTCCTCGAATCGGGTCTCGAAAACCAACAGAAATTAGGAAAACTCATGGTGGACGACTTATACATCATATCACGAGAAAACCGCAACTTGCATTTTTAAAATGATGATAGGTTTATTAAATTCTTGCGGTTTTCCCCCAAAATCAAGAAATCTCATAAATACTGAAATCTCCAAAAAAATCACAATATATGAACATGTCGGTAATGATGGATGTCTATGATATCGGTAATATGCAAAGCGATGTATGACTAGAAAACTATGTATGAATGAGGATGCCATGAGGTATATGACTAGCAAACCTATGTATCCAATCCTGATGAGATGAATATACAACTACAAATCTACATATCATATATGATGTAAATGCACAGATACCGATTCTAAGAAAGTTTTATAGTGTTCGTGACATAGCAATTACCAATGGCGTGCATGTTCGCATAAAATAGTACACGTACAGCATGGACCAATGGTAATGGTGCAAGTGTCCTATAAGATAATATCATATATATATAAGATGATGCAATGCAATGAGATGAATGACTAGGAGACTACGCATATAAATACAAGCACTACTAGTAATCCTAACTATCGGGTGCCTTGCGCCATCCAGACGATCCCCCTGTAGATGTGTACATCTACTCACCGGGATGCCTCGGCTAATCCGATCCAATCACAACCTTTCCTTTCCTTGCAGCGTCTGACGTCTCCGCAACCGATCCTAGAATCACACAAATAGTATATAAGAGGTTAAACATTTAAATAGACCTGTACACACAACGATATAAGACAACCAACACGTGCTAACTAAACGCACATGCATTTGGTGCACAAAACGCGCAAGCGACATCTCCACAAATCACAACTAGAATTTAATTACACTAATCACGCATTCACATCACACTAATATTTAGGAAAATAGGTCATAGATCATTACAACCTCAAACTTAATTAAAACCCTTTTCTTTTAAAAAACCTAGTAAGAAACCTTAAACCATTTTAGTGCAAATTAGATGGATTAACAGGTCTAGTAGCCACAAATCACACATGAATCTTCTAATCAAGCAATGCAACACTTAATTAGATATAATCTCACTTAAACACACACTAATAATTAATTTAATTACATGAACTCAAAATTAAAGTAATTAAAAGCCACTTTAGCAAAGTAATCAATTAGATTAGATTTGTAAAGCTACTAGATAATAATTTACACTTAGCTAACTTAATTTAGTGGTAAAAAAACCCTAACATAACCCAAACCCTTCTCTTTAGAACTCAAATCTTACAAATAAAACCATATTAACACCTAAATAAATTAGATTAAAGCAATTAATCAACAAAATAACCATTGGGTTAAGGTTTATACCTCAACAATTTGGAGATCTAACTTGCAAACTTGGCCTCTCAAAATACTATCTTGCTTCGTGATCCAAGCTAGTTTAGACCGAGGAATTTTGGTGAAGATTTAACTAGGAATTAGTGGAGTTTTTTTATGGATTTTTAATAGGAAAAATGAGGGGTTTTGAGATGAAAAGAAGATGGAGAAGGGGGGGTGGGCTTTTGACCGAAAATAGAGGGGGCTGCGTTTTCTTTTGGTGGGGAATGGGGAGAGAGTGAGGGTAAGTGAGAGAGAGGTGACCATGCCCCCCCACACACCATACCTATTTATCTTTATTTAGTTTATTTTAATTTTATTTTCTTCTTAATCTTAAAATTATCTAGAACCATTTAGAAAAGTTTAGAAAGAAAGAACATGTTACCAAATAAGTGTTAAGTTGTCATGTTGCACTAATATGTAATTAACCTTTATTAATTTGTAATTAACACTAATTAAATGTGTAAGTGCATGTTTAAAATAATATTTTAAATAAATACTTAAGGAAAATAATTAAATAAACTAGCAATTAAATAAGTAACTAACAAAACACCCATACATAAACCATTACATAATTAAAGTAGGTATAATTGTGTTTATGTAGAAAAAAATTATAACTAGGTTTTATGGAAAACACGTGTTGTATTACTAATTATCGGACAATTAACCTAAACGATTTTTAAAACGTTACAATCTTCCTCCCTTAAAGAAATTCGGTCCCCGAATTTAAAATCTAACTACATGTACCTTCGAAGAGATGGGGATATTTTGTCCTCATCTCGTTCTCGGCTCCCCACGTGACCTCTTCGCTGTTCGGGCCACGCCTAAGAACCTTTACGGATGGTATGACCTTGGACCTCAGTTTTCTACACCTGCCGATCCAGAATGACTACCGGCTCCTCGGTGAAGGAAAGATCGTGCTCCAGCTGGATCGTCTGGTGCTGAATTGTGTGAGAGGGGTCATGAAGGTACTTACGGAGCATCGATACATGAAACACAGGGTGAACATTTGGGAAGCTGGGTGGAAGAGACAAACGATAAGCAACTGTGCCGACATGCTCGAGAATCTCAAAGGGACCCACAAATCTGGGACTAAGCTTCCCTTTCTTTCTGAATCTCATTACGCCCTTCATTGGAGAAACTCGCAAGAAAATATGATCACCTACAGAAAATTCCAGTCTGCGACGATGTCACGATCCGAAAGTACGGAACGTGACTGGCACTTAAATTACGAAATGTTTCAAGGTGTAACGTAATCTAAGTAAGCCAAAGCCCAGAAATCTGAACCAAATAAAGAAATAGAGTGAAGGAAAACCTAATAAAAGAAAGCAATTTTTAACCAAAACAAGTTGCATTAACCTTTTTAAAAACATCAAAATTTCCAAAAATTTCGGTAGAGTCTCCTTGTAAAAACTGGGCCCGAAACGGGCACAAATAAGAAAAAACATATAAATGAAACAGGCATCCCCAAGCGGGAGCTAGCTCTTCGCCAAAGGTGGAATCACAACCACATGCAATGAATATATCATAATAATGCGAAATAAGCATGAGAGCATAAAAGTATCACGTCGGCTCAAGTGAGCATCGACACCAAAACCAAAAATACAAGTCTCAAGTCTCACCGTCTAGTCCAATATACAAGGATAGATGGAGTGTACTAGATACAAGTAATATATAAGCGAAAACAAGATATCCTCGCAACCCACCATGAGCAAGCCGCAAGTCCAAGCAAACGAAGAAAGTATGCTCGCCGCTACTGTACTGAACGGTCAGACCTGCAAGATACGGTGGCACAACGGGGTGAGTTGCCAACTCGTGAGTAGTAAGTAATATCTAATAAGGCTATCTTAAGTATGCACGCAGTGCGTCACAACCTACGTATATCAATATGATATGATATACTAGCATGAATGCAACATGAATGCATAATCAACGCGAAATCATGATATGTCTGATATGAGAAGATCTATATTTTTAACTTGGTAAAACCTTTTGTAAAGTAAAACTATATTATAATCAGTGAAATCGACAGAAATGTCCGTGTCAAATATCGACACAAAATCCTCAATATCTCGGGCTCCGTCAGTTCGGATCGGCCCATATCATCAAATCACACGACTACGATCGGTATCCTCTGGATATCCGCCGCGCCAGACATCACCGGTAGGTAGTCTGCCCCTGCCACGCTTATCGTCATCCCCACAAAAACACTCTCACCCCGGGATACCATACCTGGCCCACCATGTACCCAAAATGGTTCATCCTACTCCTCGAATCGGGTCTCGAAAACCAAAAGCAATCATGAAAACTCATGGTGGAAGACACATACATCACGAGAAAACAACAACTTGCATTTTAAAATGATAATAAGTTTTTATAAAATTCTTACTGTTTTCCCCCAAATCCAGAAATCTCATAAATACTGAGATGATGGAGAAGAATCACAATATGTAAACATTTTGGTGATAATGGAAATCTATGATACAATAGTATATACCATGCGAAGTACGGCCAGCAGCTATGCATGAATCATGATGCAATGAGGTATATATATATGACGAATAATCCTACGTATCCATTTTAATGAAATGAATATACAAGTATAAATCTACGGATCATATATGATGCAGTTGCACTAATACCAATTCTAAGCAAGTTCTATAGTGTTCGTGGCATAACAATTACCAATGGCGTGTGTTTTTTCATAAATAGTGCACGTGCGGCATAAACCAATGGTAATGGTGCAAGTGTTTTATGAAATGATATCACTCACACACACACATATCTATACGAGATGATGCAATGCAATGAGATGCATAACTAGGAAACTACGCATATAATGCAAGTACTATAAGTAATACTAAACCATTGGGCGCCTCGCACCATCCAGACGATCCCCCCATAAATGTGTACATTTACTCACCGGGATGCCTCGGCTAATCTGATCCAATCTTAACTTTATCTTTCCGCGCCACGTCCGAGGCCTCTGCACCCGATCCTCAAGCAATTAAGAGAATAATATATGAATAGCCGTGGAACAAACGACACAAATCAAACAATGAATGCTAATTAAATGCGCACGCACTTGGCGCACAAACGCTCTCGCGACCACGCCACAACCCATAACTAGGGTTGCAATACGTGAAAACCACCCATCCTAGTACCCACTCGTACCAATTGCGCATTCACAATACATTAAATATATTATGGATTAAGTTATAACTCATCAAAACCTCCAACTTATTTAGAATCGATTTATTTCAAAAACCTAGTAAGCATCCATTTTCCATTTTAGTTCAAATCTTGATATTTTAACAATTTTAGTGGCCACATTGCTCACATAATATCTTAACTAAGTCACACAAACCATTACTTAAATTTTATATCACCAATTTAATTAAATCCTAAAAATCTAGTTTGCAAAATTTTCTAATTTTAACAATTTTAAAAATTAACAATTAGACTAGAATTTGTATGACTTAAGATATTAAACTACACATTGCAATCTTAACCAAAGTAATAAAAACCCAATCTTGATCGAAATCCTTCTCTTGTAAATTTTAAATTTTCAATCAAAGACCAAAATTAAACACCTAATCAACTAGAACAAAGCAACTAACCAACAATCAAACCATAGGGTTAGGATTATACCTTTAAAATTTGAGATCAAACTATCAACATGACCTCGCAAAGTGATCTCTTGCTCCAAGAATTCAAGCAAGATTTGAACAAGAATAATGGATGGAGATTAAACTATGAGTTAATGAGGTTTTAGTGTGGATTTTTGGGTGAATTTTTGAAGAGTTTTGAGTTGGGAATGAGGTGGGAAAATGGTGAATGGAGGCAGCCCCAATTTCGGCCAGAAAATATGAGAGAAAAGAGAGAGAGAGAAGGGTGTGGAGGTGTGTAGAAGTGTCTTCATCATTTTACATATTAAACCCCCTTTTTAAATTTTCTTTTCTTTTAATTTTCAAAAAGAGAATGAGGTGAGAATTTTGTGAAGAGAGAGGGGGGGCTGCTGCTACACTAGGCCGGCCAAAAGGTAAGGGTGTGTGTGTGTGTTTGTGTGTGTACAAGTTTTCAAGTAAAGAAAAGTCCCATTATTACATATATCAATTCATTTCTTAATTAATTTATTTTTCTAATTATCTTAATCCTAGAAATCTCTAGAAACTTGGAGACAATTTGAGAAGAAAAGAGCATGACACAAACTTGATCCTATGCCGTCATGGTTCACTAATGAATGATTAACCCATCTCAATTTGTAATTATCACTAATTAAATGTATAAGTAAAAGCTTATAATAATATTTAAAATAATTAATTAAGAAAATATTTAATTAAACTAACAATTTATAAGTGACCCAATAAATATCAAATATTAGCAATTACATAGTTAAAATGGTTGTATTTAATTCTATGTTGAAAAAATAATAGTTAAGTTTTTCGGAAAATATGATTTATTTTACCGGTTAACGGAAATTTCACTTGAAAGATTTATTTGTTCATTTAATTATTTTTAAAACGTTATAATCTTTCCCTCTTAAAGAAATCCGGTCCCCGAATTTAAAATCTAACTACGCGCACGGGAATAGCAAGCTCTCATCTCATCCTCGGACCTCGGTTTCTTCACCTGCCGATCTGGAATGACTATCGGCTGCTCTTGTGAAAGAAAGATTGCGCTCCAACTGGACCGTATGATGCTGTATCGCGTAAGAGGGATCATGAAGGTACTTGCGGAACATTGGTATATGAAACATGGGGTGAACATCTAGAAAGCTTGGTGGAAGAGTCAAACGATACACAACTGCGCCGACACGCTCGAGAATCTCTAAAGGACTACATATCTAAAACTAAGCCTTTCTTTCCTCCTGAATCTCAATATGACCTTCATCGGAGAAACCTTAAGAAAATATAATTTTCAATGGCAAACTCAAGTTGCAACGACGTTCATCCACATAAGATTTCTGCCCGCTCTGGGCTGCTCTCATCCTATCCCGAATCAACCAAATCTTTTCGGTCATCTCCTGCATAAACCGTGGCCCCAAAATACTTCTCTCACTGAGATCTGTCCAACGTACGGGTGATCAACATTTCCTCCTATATAATACCTCGAAGGGTACCATCTGAATCTCCTCCTAGAAGCTGTTATTAGGAAAACTCTACTAAGGGCAAGTGGCTATCCCAACTGCCACGAAAACTAGGACGCAAATTCGGAGCATATCCTCAAGAATCTGAATGGTCCGCTCTGATTGACTGTTGTTCTGCGGATAGAAAACTGCACTAAAACTCAAATAGTATCCAAAGCTTCCTGAAGTTTTCGCCATAGTCGGCTGGTGAACTGGGTGCCTCTGTCGGACACAAAACATGTCAGAACGCCATGAAGTCGCACAATCTCATCAATATATATCTGAGCATACTGAACGAACCCGAAAATGGTCCTAACTGGCAGAAATGAGCTGCTTCCGTCAATCGACCTACGATAAATTCCATAGGAATCTGCTCCTATTTCTATCCCGGAGTGGGTAAAGGTTGTGATTCTCTTGCCGACCCTGATGCTCAACCTTGACTTGGTGACAAGTCCGCAACCTGAAACAAAGTATGTGACGTCCCTCTTCATCCCATCACATGATATTCGGACGACGTTAAACTTTTCGACCGATTCATCAAAGTCCCATAATTCCCTAAGAGCTCAACAATTGAGCACAATTTAAAAATACCCAGAACATGCCACAGTACCTATGGACCAACCGTAGAAGGGCAGACCCAAGCTTCATTAATGGCATCGCGGAACTGCCGAAAACCCTAAGGTTCGAAAGCGGTTCCATGGTCATTATGTTGAGTTAGGGTTTCATTCTTCTAGAAGGTCCACAGAATTATTGCATGATTTTCCGAATACCATAAACTTGGAAAAATGGGTTTTTGATATTCGTTCAAACTTTTTAACTTCGCCTAGACAACATGCGAAAACCCGAAACAATGTTAAAACTACGAATATGAAACACTCCGAATTGCCTATATTGTAAGATCACATCACATACAAACTTAACAAAAACAAGCAACACCTAAACACTAAAACCCAGATCCTGGAACACTGGAAAAAAAATTTGAAGCCAGAACTCTCAAACAGGTCCGGCTGTCATGAAGAATCTGCTAATCTGCTGTCGACTGTCCCTGTACTGTGCTCAACCAACAAAACTACCTCCGGCTTCTGACTCAATCTGCCACCACATTCTCCTTGCCCGGACGATAAAGAATCTTGCAGTCATATTCTTCACTAGCTCCATTCATTGGCGCTGTCTTAGATTTAGATCTCACAGCTGAAAACTATACTTTAAGCTTCTTGTGGTCCGTAAATATCCAGCACGACTCGCCATAAGTAGTGTCTCCAAATCTTAAGTGTAAAAATCACTGCGGCGATCTCTAAATCATGCATGAAATAGTTCTGCTCACGCTTCTTCAACTGCCGAGAAGCATTACAATAACCAACAAAACCGTCCGATCCTGAAGGCAAAATAATATTAGCGCCGTAACCCAACGAGTCTTCAGCTATTAAAAGCTCTGCTCGCATGCCTCGGTCCGAAGAAAAAAACTCTCTTCCAGTTCCATACTTACCATCTCTCATAACTACGTATCCTAAGAATCCACACCATCTAACCAGAAAACACACTTGGATAATTTAGCGAATAGCTGGTGCTCCCTAAGAGCCTGCAAAAAAAAATCCTCAAATGCTACCCAGGCTCCCCTCAGCTCTGGAAGCATATTAAGGTGTCATCAGCAAACACAATGACCACTGATCAAGAAACGACCTGAACAATCGGTTCATCCAATCTATAAACACTGCTGGCGCATTGGTGAGCTCGAACGACATCACCAAGTCTCATAATGCCCGTAACATGTGAAAAATAATTTTCGGAATACCATCCTCTCGAACCCAAAACTGGTAGTAGCCTGACCGCAAGTCAATCTTCGAGAAATGTCCCGCACAGTAACCCGATTCAACTGACGATAACCAATACATAGACGCAAATGGCTGTCCTTCTGACGAACATGACAGGAGCTCCCCAAGGTGACGCACTCGGACGAACAATCCCTTTATCCAACAATCTTGCAATTGTTCCTTCAGTTCTTTACGCGCCGGAAATCAAGTCAAAGCAGAACACAATATCATGCTCTGACGACAAACCAAGCAACTCGTCAGGAAAAGCATCTTGAAATTCCCTCACAAACGGAATCTGGTCCAACAGAACCTCTACGGTTCTAACATCGCAAACATACGCCAAGAATTTCCTGACATCCCTTTTCTCAAAAGCTAACTAGAGCGACAAGAAGAAATCAAACTGGGAAGGGTGATGCTACGGTCTCCCCAAAAGCTGACATACCCAGAAAACTAAATCCGACTGCCTTCTCACGGCAGTCCACGGATGCATAAACACGTAGCTAACTATTCCAAGGCCAGAAGAACAATCGAAATCCAACGTATCGAGAAGAATCAAATCGACAAAAGAATCCTTATCCCCGATGCGAACGAATCACGAACGAACATCATATCGAGCGACCAAAAGATTAGCCTGTGTCACGACCCGCAGGGTACGGAACGTGACTGGCACTTAAGTTTACGAAACGTCTAAAGACGTCCGTAAAATAAGTAAGCCAAAGCCCAGAAAACAAAACCAATCAAGCAAAAGAGTGAAGAAAACCCAATCAATTGAAAAATTAGGGAAAATTTTTAAACGACCAGAATTTCATAATTAACTCGTTAGCTACTAAAAACAAGCAATTACCTATCCATTTTAGGTATAATTAGCCTTAAACTGCAAAATAACAAGAAAGACGGTTTTCGGAAAAATACCGAATTTTCACCGAATTTCAGGAAAACACCAAAACGACTTTTCAAGACGCTACAATCTTCCCCCCTTAAAGAAATTCGGTCCCCGAATTTAAAAGTATAGCTACGCGTACCTTCAAAAAGATGGGGATATTTCTTCCTCATCTCGCCCTCGGTCTCCCAGGTAACCTCCTCGCTGCTCGGGCTACGCCAAAGGACCTTGACGGTTGGTATAATCTTCGACCTCAACTTCTTCACCTGCCGATCCAGGATGGCCACCGGCTGCTCTGCAAAAGAAAGGTCGTGCTCTAGCTGGACTGTCGGGCGCTGAATCGCATGCGAAGGGTCGTGAAGGTACTTGCGGAGCATCGAAACATGGAAGACGGGGTGAACATCGGGAAAGCTGGGAGGAAGAGCCAAACGATATGCAACTGCGCCGACACGCTCGAGGATCTCGAAGGGACCTACGAATCTAGGGCTAAGCTTCCCCTTTCGCCCAAAACGCATCACGCCCTTCATCGGAGAGACTCTCAGAAAAACATGGTCGCCAACTGCGAACTCTAATCTGCGACGGCGCCGGTCCGCATACGATTTCTGCCTGCTCTGAGCCGCTCTCATCCGGTCTCGAATCAACTGTATCTTCGCTGTCGTCTCCTCAACAAGCTGCGGCCCCAAAATGCTGCTCTCGCTGAGCTCTGTCCAACAGACGGGCGATCTGCATCTCCTCCCATACAATGCCTCGAAAGGTGCCATCTGAATAGTATCCTGGAAGCTGTTGTTGTAGGAGAACTCCACTAGAGGTAAATGACGATCCCAGCTACCGCCGAAGTCTAAAACGCATGCTCTGAGCATGTCCTTGAGAGTCTGAATGGTCCGCTCTGACTGTCCGTCGGTCTGCGGATGAAACGCTGTGCTGAAGCTCAAACGAGTGCCCAAAGCCTCCTGAAGTCTCTGCCATAGTCGGATGGTAAACTGAGTGCCTCGATCTGACACGATACAAGTCGGTACGCCATGTAGTCGCACGATCTCGTCAATGTAGAGCTAAGCATACTGAGCGAAGCTGAAAGTGGTCTTCACTGGCAGGAAGTGAGCCGCCTTCGTCAATCGATCTACGATCACCCAGATGGATTCGTACAATCGACTGGTCCTGGGTAGACCCACAATGAAGTCCATCGAAATCTGCTCCCATTTCCACTCTGGAATGGGTAACGGCTGTAGCTCTCCTGCGGGCCTCTGGTGCTCGGCCTTGACTTGCTGACAAGTCAGGCATCTCGAAATGAACTCCGCAATGTCCCTCTTCATCCCGTCCCACCAGTAGGTCTCTCTCATATCATGGTACATCTTGGTGGAACCGGGGTGGACACTATACACTGATCGGTGTGCCTCCTCAAGAATGTCGCGCCGCAATCCATCAGCATCTTGTACGCACAGTCTAGATCCATATCGTAAAATCCCCTGATCGTCATCCACGAACTCGGAAAATCTGCCTTGTCCCATCTGTGCCATGATCTCTGAGCAACGGTCGTCACTGCGCTGTGCCTCATATATACGGTCAAGCAACTGTGGGCGTGCACGAACATGCGCGAGCTGTCCCCCTGTCTGAGTGAACTCGAACTCAACTCGGCTGTCGCATAACATCTGCCAATCTGCTGACGACTGCCTCTGCACTGCGCGCAAAAAGGATAGACTACCCCCGGGCCTCCTGCTCAAAGCATCTGCCACCACATTCGCCTTGCCTGGGTGATATAAGATCTCGCAGTCGTAGTCTTTCACCAACTCCATCCAACGACGCTGTCTGAGGTTCAGGTCTCGCTGCTGAAATATGTATTTTAAGCTCTTGTGGTCTGTGAATATTTGGCACGACTCGCCATATAGGTAATGTCGCCAAATCTTCAATGCAAAAACCACTGCAGCCATCTCCAAATCGTGAGTGGGGTAGTTCTGTTCATGCTTCTTCAACTGCCGAGAAGCATATGCGATCACCCGGCCATGCTGCATCAATACGCATCTTAATCCCACTCGCGAAGCATCACAGTAGACCACAAATCCGCCTGATCCCGAAGGCAAAAGATAATACCGGCGCCGTAGTCAAACATGTCCGCAGCTGCTGAAAACTGCGCTCGCACTCCTCCGTCCAGACGAAAGGAACTCCCTTCCGGGTCAAACCGGTCAACGGTGCAGCTATACGGGAGAAGTCCTGAACAAAACGCCTGTAGTAGCCCGCCAGGCCTAGAAAACTACGGATCTCAGTAACTGATGTAGGTCGGGGCCACTGCTGAACAGCCTCAATCTTCTTCGGGTCCACACAAATGCCGTCTCTCGTAACCACGTGACCCAAGAATCTGACGCTGTTCAGCCAGAATGCACACTTGGAGAACTTCGCGAACAACTGGTGCTCCCTCAGAGTCTGTAATATAATCCGCAAGTGCTGCTCGTGCTCCTCTCTGCTCCGGGAGTACACCAAGATATCGTCGATAAACACGATGATGAACAAGTCAAGATACGGACCGAATGTACGGTTCATCAAATCCATGAATGCTGCTGGGGCGTTGGTAAGTCCGAACGACATCACCAAAAACTCGTAGTGGCCGTAGCGCGTGCGGAAAGCTGTCCTCGGTATATCCTCCTGTCGAACTCGCAGCTGATGGTATCCTGATCGCAAGTCGATCCTCGAAAAATAACCCGCGCCCTGGAGCTGGTCGAACAAATCATCAATGCGTGGCAACGGATATCTGTTCCGAACGGTAACTTTGTTCAGCTGGCGGTAGTCGATACATAAGCGCAAACCTCCATCCTTCTTCTTGACAAATAGGACCGGAGCATCCCACGGAGAAACACTAAGTCGAATAAGCCCCTTATCTAACAAATCCTGCAACTGATCCTTCAGCTCTCGAAGCTCAGCCGGGGCCATCCGATAAGGCGGTATAGAAATAGGCCCCGAGCCGGGAATCAAATCGATGCAGAACTCAACATCGCGCTCAGGTGGTAGCCCAGGTAGCTCATCAGGGAAAACATCAGAGAACTCACAAACAACCGGGACCCGGTCCAACGGAACCTCTGCAGCTCGAGTATCACAAATAAACGCTAAGAATCCCTGACATCCCTTCCGCAAGAGCTGACCAGCGCGAAGAGACGAAATTAAGCTGGGAAGGGTGACACTACGGTCTCCCCGAATAACAAGGACTGGCTCTCCCGGAAAGCTAAATATGACTGCCTTCTCACGGCAGTCCACCGAAGCATAACAAGTGGCTAACCAATCCATGCCCAGAAGCACATCAAAGTCCAACATATCGAGGAGAATCAAATCAACCGATGAATCCCTCTCCCCGATACGAACGGAACACAAACGAAATACAAAACGAGCGACAAACGACTCGCCTACCGGAGTAACAACAACAAGCGGATGATCTAACGACGACGACTCACGGCCCAACATCGGTGCAAAGTGTGTAGAGACGTATGAATGTGTGGAACCTTGGTCAAATAATACCCGGGCGTCGAAAGAACAAACTGGCAAGGTACCTGTCACAACGGCATTGGATGCCTGCGCATCCTGCGGTGTCAAAGCAAATACTCGGGCCTGTCCTCCACCGATAGCGGGCTGACCTCGACCTCGGCCTCTGCCTCCTCGTCCTCTCTGAACAGGACCGCCGTGTCCACGGCCACTGGGTGCACCTAACTGGCGTGGAGCATCGCCTGTGGTAGGAAGTAGGGCTCTCTGTGGAGGGGGTGGCGATGGTGGTAGGGTCACATGCGGAACTGTCGCTGCTCCCTGTCGTCTCGCCGGACAGTCTCTGACAAGATGGTGCAAACTCCCGCACCCAAAACACCCTGGCGACGGCTGCTACCCCTGGGGATAAGAACCATATAACTGTCCCCGCCCAAATCCTCTGCCAGGCCTATCTCTCGGAAAGAATCTGGCGCGCTGCCTCTGAGACGGTACATCGATGCGAATCCTCTTCGGCCCAGAAATGGCCAGAGTCCGTGATATGCGTGCCTCCATCCGCAATGCCGTATCCATAGCCGCTGAATAAGTGTCGTAGTGCTGGACGCCAATGGCAAGATATAGCTGGGCATCAAGTCCCTGTACGAACCTCTTCACCATCTTCTCCTCGGTATCCACCAAATACTGAGCATATCGGGATAACTGTGTAAACTGGATGTCATACTCAGACACCGTCATCCCAGGTGTCTTGACTAAGGCCTCGAAGCTACGAGCTCTGGCGTCACGAACGCTCTCTGGAAGAAAATGGGCTAGAAAGACCGCTGTAAACTCGACCCAAGTCATAGGCGGTAGACCTGCAGCTCGACCTCTCAAGACTGACTCCCACCATGTGTGCACGAGACCCTCTAGTCGGAAACTCGTAAGCTCTACCCATCGATCATCCGAACATCTCAGCGAACGGCAGATCCTGGCTAAACTGTCAAGGAACGTCTGTGGGTCCTCCGCTGCCTCGATGCCGGTGAATACTGGAGGTCTCAGCCTCATGAAATCCTGTAGTGAAACCGGAATAGCCACGGTGGTAGTAGTAGGAGCAGGTATCATGGTCGTCTGTAATGTAGTAGGTACGTCATCCGGCCTCGGTGTACGACTGGCTGCAACTAGGGATCCTACCATCTGACGTAGCTCCTGCATGCCTCCCATCATCTGTCGCAACTCCTCCATACCGGTCTCGAGCCTATCCATACGGCCTGGGGAAGGTGGATCGGTCTGTCCCTGCGGCGTAGGCATACCACCCTGCTCAGTCCTAGTCTCGGACGAGCCAGCTCGAATCTCGTCTCTGGCGGCAGCCCTCTGTACCCTCGTAGCCTTCGGCGGCATAGTGGCTGTTACAGGAAAATGGATAGTAAGGACAGTGCAATAGGATCATAGGATACACGGAATTGAAGAAGGAATTTTTCAAGCAAGTATATCCTAAAGTCACTTAGGTGGAGTACCGTATCGTAAGTATGCCGGGGACATACGCACGCTACGTTACCCTGCTTAAGTCACTTACTCCATCTACCAAGGGTCATCCTACACTCACAAAGGTAAAACCTATCGCTCTGATACCAACTTTGTCACGACCCGCAGGGTACGGAACGTGACTGGCACTTAAGTTTACGAAACGTCTAAAGACGTCCGTAAAATAAGTAAGCCAAAGCCCATAAAACAAAACCAATCAAGCAAAAGAGTGAAGAAAACCCAATCAATTGAAAGCGAGTTTATCAAATAAGTCATGTAAAACCCTTTTTAAAAACAATACCAATTTTTCCGAAAATTTCGGCAGAGTCTCCTTTGTAAATACTGGCCCCCAAAATGGGTACAACAAGAATATACATGAATCCAACAAAATAGGGCATCCCCAAGCGGGAGCTAGCTCTTCGCCACAAGGCGGTCACAAATCCCACGCAATATAAATGACAACAAGCATAATAATCATAATAAAGCATAAGAAAACATCATGTCGACTCAAGTGAGCTCGACCCCAAAATACAGCATAAAGTCCACAAACCTCACAGTCTCATCTCTAGGTCAATACACAATAAAACTGGTAGAAACAGTAGATGGAGTACACTAGATACAAAGAATATACAAGGTGGTACAAAAATAATAACATAACCCACCTATGAGCAAATCTCGAGCTCAGGCAAAAGAGGCAAAAGAACAAGTGCGCCCGCCGCTACTGAACTGACGGAGCGGACCTGCAAAAGGCTGTGGCACAACGGGGGTGAGTTGCCAACTCGTGAGTAATAAATAACATCTACAAAGGCTATCGTATGCATGCACACAAGCATCCTAGCATCTATAATACAGGTATGACTGGATGCACTAGCAGGTGTGTATACAACATCAGTGTACGAATATGTATGCAACATGAATATCTGAGGTCTCAATAGGTATATATAAGAAATATTTTATCTCTTTTTGTTTTTGAAACTCTTTTAGAATGCCAGCATAATGTCAATGAATCGACGAAAATCGGTGTCCAGCAACGACACCCAAAAGCTGTCTCAAATCTCATAAATCCATGTCATAGTGTCTCGGGCCTCAGCCATCCGGCTGACCCATCTCAATATCAATATCTCATCCCCTCGCGGCCCCGGTCGGTATCCTCTGGATATCCGCCGTGCCCAATGAAGTCACCAGTAGGGTACCCCGGGGCAAGAAGCTCGTGGTGCTGACGATGAGCCTGGCAGGGGACAGATTACCAACCGGTGACTTCATTGGGCACGGCGGATATCCAGAGGATACCGACCGGGGCCGCGAGGGGATGAGATATTGATATTGAGATGGGTCAGCCGGATGGCTGAGGCCCGAGACACTATGACATGGATTTATGAGATTTGAGACAGCTTTTGGGTGTCGTTGCTGGACACCGATTTTCGTCGATTCATTGACATTATGCTGGCATTCTAAAAGAGTTTCAAAAACAAAAAGAGATAAAATATTTCTTATATATACCTATTGAGACCTCAGATATTCATGTTGCATACATATTCGTACACTGATGTTGTATACACACCTGCTAGTGCATCCAGTCATACCTGTATTATAGATGCTAGGATGCTTGTGTGCATGCATACGATAGCCTTTATAGATGTTATTTATTACTCACGAGTTGGCAACTCACCCCCGTTGTGCCACAGCCTTTTGCAGGTCCGCTCCGTCAGTTCAGTAGCGGCGGGCGCACTTGTTCTTTTGCCACTTTTGCCTGAGCTCGAGATTTGCTCATAGGTGGGTTATGTTATTATTTTTGTACCACCTTGTATATTCTTTGTATCTAGTGTACTCCATCTACTGTTTCTACCAGTTTTATTGTGTATTGACCTAGAGATGAGACTGTGAGGTTTGTGGACTTTATGCTGTATTTTGGGGTCGAGCTCACTTGAGTCGACATGATGTTTTCTTATGCTTTATTATGATTATTATTCTTGTTGTCATTTATATTGCGTGGGATTTGTGACCGCCTTGTGGCGAAGAGCTAGCTCCCGCTTGGGGATGCCCTATTTTGTTGGATTCATGTATATTCTTGTTGTACCCATTTTGGGGGCCAGTATTTACAAAGGAGACTCTGCCGAAATTTTCGGAAAAATTGGTATTGTTTTTAAAAAGGGTTTTACATGACTTATTTGATAAACTCACTTTCAATTGATTGGATTTTCTTCACTCTTTTGCTTGATTGGTTTTGTTTTCTGGGCTTTGGCTTACTTATTTTACGGACGTCTTTAGACGTTTCGTAAACTTAAGTGCCAGTCACGTTCCGTACCCTGCGGGTCATGACAGCCTGTCACAACGGTGTCTATCTAACCGCCTCTGAGCTGACATACTGGTACAAATCCGCTTTGGTCTAAAAATGACTGAAGTCTCAGAAATGTGCTCCTCCAACAGTAAGGCCGCGTCCATAGCAGCGACGTAAGTGCAAAAGGCTGGGCACCAATAGCAAGACATAAATGCATGTCCAATCTCCACATGAACCTCTTTATCCGTTTCTCTTCAGTGTCCACCAGGTAAGGAGCATATCGGACCGCTGAGTAAACTAAATGTCATACTCGGACACCGTCGTCCCTGAAGTCTTACGCAAATACTCGAGCTCGAAATCTCGAACGCTCTTCGAAAGGATACGAGCAAGAAATATAGCTATGAATTCATCCCTAGTCATAGAAAGTAGATCTGCAGCTCGGCCTCTCTCAATTGACTCGCACCACGTCTGAGAAAGTCCTCTAGACAAAAACTCGCAAGCTCAAACCATAGCTTGTCAAAACATCTCTGTGAATGACAAATTCTAGCCATCCTGTCGAGGATTGTTTACATATCCTCCGCTGCATCTGTGCCGGTAAAAACAAACTGGAGGCCTCAGCCTCAAAACTTCTATAAGGATACGAAAATAATCTTGGTAACAACAGAAACGGCTGCCTGTGCAGCAGGTACAAACACAGTCCCTGAAATAGGAGGGACATCATAGGCTCTCGAAGCTCGGCTAACCGTCACTAACAATCCAATCATCTTCCACACGTCTTGAATACTCGACTCCAGCCTAGCCATCCGTCCTGGAAAAGGCGGACCACTTTGTCCCTGAGGGGTAGGCGTACCGCCCTGATCGATCCTCGTCTCAAATGAGCCCCACTCTAACATCATCTCCGGCGGTAGCCCTCTGGGCCTCGTAGTCTCCGACGGTATAGTGGCTGGAACGAGGAACATGACCGATAGGAACATTGCAATCGAATCAAAGGATTTCCGGAATCAAGGAAGGAAATACATGCAAATATATATCCTAAGGTCACTTAGGCGGAGTACCGTATCGTAAGTATGCCGCGGAACATACACACGCTACGTCACTCTGCTTAAGTCACCTACTCCATCTACCAAGGGTCATCCTACACTTAGAAAGGTACAACCACGCTCTGATACCAACTTTTTCACGACCCGAAAGTACGGAACTTGACTGTCATTTAAATTACGAAACGTCTCAAGGCGTAACGTAATCTAAGTAAGCCAAAGCCCATAAATCTAAACCAAATAAAGAAATAGAGTGAAGGAAAACCTAACAAAAGAAAGCGATTTTTAACCAAAACAAGTTGCATTAACCTTTTTAAGTACATCAAAATTCCCAAAAATTTCGGCAGAATCTCCTTTGTAAAAACTGGCCCCGAAACGAGTACAAACAAGAAAATACATATAAATAAATACAGACATCCCCAAGCAGGAGCTAGCTCTTTGCCAAAGGTGGAATCAAAACCACATGCAATGAATACATCATAATAATGCGAAATAAGCATGAAAGCATAAAAGCATCACGTCGGCTCAAGTGAGCATCGACACCAAAACCAAAAATATAAGTCTCAAGTCTCACCGTCTAGTCCAATATATAAGGGTAGATGGAGTGTACTAGATACAGCTAATATATAAGTGAAAACAAGATATCCTCGCAACCCACCACGAGCAAGTCGCAAGTCCAAGCAAATGAAGAAAGTATGCCCGCCCCTACTGTGCTGAACGGTCAGACCTGCAAGATACTGTGGCATAACGGGGTTGAGTTGCCAACTCGTGAGTAGTAAGTAACATCTAATAAGGCTATCGTAAGTATGCACGCAGTGCATCACAACCTACGTATATCAATATGATACGATGTACTAGCATGAATGCAACATGAACGCATAATCAACGCAAAATCTTGATATGTCTGATATGAGAAGATCTATATCTTTAACTTGGTAAAACCTTTTGTAAAGTAAAACTGGATTATAATCAGTGAAATCGACAGAAATGTCCGTGTCAAATATCGACACAAAATCCAAAATATCTCGAGCTCCGTCAGTTCGGATCGGCCCATATCATCAAATCACACGACTACGATCGGTATCCTCCGGATATCCGCCGCGCCAGACATCACCGGTAGGTAGTCTGCCCCTGCCAGGCTCATCGTCATCCCCACAAAAACACTCTCGTCCCGGGGTACCATACCAGGCCCACCATGTACCCGAAACAGTTCATCCTAATTCTCGAATCAGGTCTCAAAAGCCAAAAGCAATCATAAAAACTCATGGTGGACGACATATACATCACGAGAAAACAACAACTTGCATTTTAAAATGATAATAAGTTTTTATAAAATTCTTGTTGTTTCCCCCCAAATCCAGAAATCTCATAAATACTGAAATGCTCGAGAAGAATCACAATATACAAACATACTGGTGATGATGGAAATCTATGATACGGCAGTATATAGCATGCGAAGTACGACCAGAAGTTATGCATGAATCATGATGCAATGAGGTATGTATATATGACGAATAATCCTACTTATCCATTTTAGAAATGAATATACAAGTATAAATCTACGGATCATATATGATGCAGTTGCGCTAATACCAATTCTAAGCAAGTTCTATAGTGTTCGTGGCATAGCAATTACCAATGGTGTGTGTGTTTGCATAAATAGTGCACGTGCGGTATAAACCAATGGTAATGGTGTAAGTGTCCTATGAAATGATATCTCTCTCTCACACACACACATATACACACGAGATGATGCAATGCAATGAGATGCATAACTAGGAAACTACGCATATAATGCAAGTACTATAAGTAATATTAAATCATCGGGTGCCTCGCGCCATCCAGACGATTCCCCCATAGATGTGTATATCTACTCACCGGGACGCCTCGGCTAATCTGATCCAATCTTAACTTTATCGTTTCGCGCCACGTCCGACGCCTCTACACCCGATCCTAGAATCACACACAAGCAATTAAGAGAATAATATACGAATAGTTGTGGAACAAACGACACAAATCAAACATTGCGGGCTAATTAAATGCGCACGCACTTGGCGCACAAACGCGCTCGTGACCACGCCACAATTCATAACTAGGGCAACAATATGTGAAAACTACCCATCCTAGTACCCACTCGTACCAATTATGCATTCACAACACATTAAATATATTAGGGATTAAGTTATAACTCATCAAAATCTCAAACTTATTTAGAATTGATTTATTTCAAAAGCTTAGTAAGCATCCGTTTTCCATTTTAGTTCAAATCTTAATGTTTTAACAATTTTAGTAGCCAAATTGCCCACATAATATCTTAACTAAGTTACACAAACCATTACTTCAATTTTATATCACCAATTTAATTAAATCCTAAAAATCTAGTTTGCAAAATTTTCTAATTTTAACAATTTTAAAGTAACACTTCACAAATTAACAATTAGACTAGAATTTGCATGATTTAAGATATTAAACTACACATTGCAATCTTAACCAAGTAATAAAAACCCAATTTTGATCCAAATTCTTCTCTTGTAAAATTTCAATTTTCAATATAAACCAAAATTAAACACCTAATCAACTAAAACAAAGCAACTAACCAACAATCAAACCATAGGGTTAGGATTATACCTCTAAAATTTGAGATCAAATTATCAACATGACCTCCCAAAGTGATCTCTTGTTCCAAGAATTCAAGAAAGATTTGAACAAGAATAATGGGTGGAGATTAAACTATGAGTTAATGAGGTTTTAATATGGATTTTTGGGTGAATTTTTGAAGAGCTTTGAGTTGGGAATGAGGTGGGAAAATGGTGAATGGAGGCAGCCCCAATTTCGGCCAGAAAATATGAGAGGAAAGAGAGAGAGAGAAGGGTGTAGAGGTGTGTAGAAGTGTCTTCATCATTTTACATATTAAACCCCCTTTTTCAATTTTCTTTTCTTTTAATTTTCAAAAAGAGAATGAGGTGAGAATTTTGTGAAGAGAGAGGGAGGGGGCTGCTACACTAGGCCGGCCAAAAGGTAAGGGTGTGTGTGTACAAGTTTCCAAGTCAAGAAAAGTACCATTATTACATATATGAATTCATTTCTTAATTAATTTATTTTTCTAATTATCTTAATCCTAGAAATCTCTAGAAACTTGGAGACAATTTGAGAAGAAAAGAGCATGACACAAACTTGATCCTATGCCGTCATGGTTCACTAATGAATGATTAACCCATCTTAATTTGTAATTATCACTAATTAAATGTATAAGTAAAAGCTTATAATAATATTTAAAATAATTAATTTAGAAAAATATTTAATTAAACTAACAATTTATAAGTGACTAAATAAATATCAAATATTAGCAATTACATAGTTTAAATGGGTGTATTTAATTCTATGTTGAAAAAATAATTATAGTTAAGTTTTTCGGAAAATATGATTTATTTTACCGGTTAACGGAAATTTCACTTAAAAGATTTATTTGTTCATTTAATTATTTTTAAAACGTTACAGACGACGTCTATCCGCATAAGATTTCTGCTTGCTCTGGGCCGCTCTCATCCTATCCCGAATCAACTGGATCTTCTCGGTCATCTCTTGCACAATCTGCGGTCCCAAAACACTGCTCTCACTGTGCTCTGTCCAACAAACCGGTGATCAAAATCTCCTCCTATATAAAGCCTCGAAGGGTACCATCTGAATCGTCTCCTGGAAGCTGTTATTGTAGGAGAACTCTATCAAGGGCAAATGACGATCCCAATAGCCACCGAAATCTAGAACGCAAGCTTGGATCATGTCCTCAATAGTCTGTATGGTCCACTCGGATCGACCTTCGGTCTGTGGATGGAAAGATGAAACTCAATCGGGTGCCCAAAGCTTCCCGAAGTCTCTGCCAAAAGCGACTAGTGAACTGAGTGCCTCTGTTGGACACGATGCAAGTAGGAACGCCATGTAGCCGCACAATCTCGTCGATATATATCTGAGCGCACTGAGCGAATCCAAAATTGATCTTCAGTGGAAGAAAGTGAACCGCTTTCGTCAATCGGTCTACGATTACCCAAATAGAGGCATGCCCTCGACTGGTCCTAGGTAGACCCATGAGAAAATCCATACAGATCTGCTCCCATTTCCACTCCGGAATAGGCAAAGGCTGTAATTCTCCTGCTGGCCTCTCATGCTCGGCCATGACTTGTTGACAAGTCAGGCATCTCGAAACAAAGTCTGTGACATCTCTCTTCATCCCTTTCCACCAATAGACATCCCTTAAGTCATGATACATCTTGGTGGAACCTGGATGGACACTGTATGCCGACTGATGTGCCTCCTCTAACATCTCGCGTCTCAGTCCCTCGGAATCTGGCACACACAGCCGAGTCCCAAATAGTAGTACTCCCTGATCATCGATCACGAACTCTGAATCTCTGTCCTGAACCTGCTCCATGATCTCTGACAAACGGGCATCGCCGGGCTGTGCCTCGCGGATACGGTCAAGTAACTGTAGACATGCACGGACATGGGCAAGTTGTCCCCCGGTCGACGTAAACTCGAACTGTACTCGGCTGTCACATAGAATCTGCCGTCGACTGTCTCTGAACTGCGCTCAAACAAGACAAGCTACCTTTGAGCCTCCAACACAAAGCATCTGCCAAAACATTCACCTTGCACAGATGATAAAGAATATCGCAGTCATAGTCTTTCACTAGCTCCATCTAACGGCGTTGTTTCAAACTCAGATCTCGCTGCTGAAAAATGTACTTTAAGCTCTTGTGGTCCATGAATATCTGGCATGACTCGCCGTATAAGTAGTTCTCCAGATCTTGAGTGCAAAAACCACCGCAGCCATCTCTAAGTCATGAGTGGGATAATTCTGCTCGTGCTTCTTCAACTGCCGAGAAGCATAAGCAACGTCCCTGTCGTGCTACATCAACACACCGCCTAGCCCCACTCGAGAAGCTTCGCAATAAACAATAAAATCTCCTGCACCTGAAGGCAAAGATAATACTGGCGCAGTAGTCAGACGTCTTCAACTGCTGAAATCTTTGCTCGCATGCCTCGGTCCAAAGAAACGGAACTCCCTTCCGGGTCAACCCGGTCAACGGTGCAGCTATATGAGAAAAATCCTGTACGAAACGTTGATAGTACCCGGCCAAACCCAAAAAGCTGCGAACCTCCATCACTGATACAGGTATGGGCCAGTGCTGAACGGCCTCGATCTTCTTCAGGTCTACACGTATGCCATCTCCCCTAACCACGTGACCCAAGAAATCAACACTATCCAGCCAGAAGGCGCACTTGGAGAATTTAGTGAACTGCTGATGCTCCCTCAAAGTCTGCAATGTGATCCTCAAATGCTGCTCATGCTCCTTTCCGCTCCGGGAGTATAATAAGATGTCATCAATGAACACGATGATATACTGATCAAGAAATGGCCTGAATATGTGGTTCATCAAATCCATAAACGCTGCTGGGGCATTGGTGAGCCGGCGATTCCTCCCAGAACAAAAGGATCAAAACCCTCCACGCCCCACGCTGGACTTACAGATTGTACTTTCCCAGTTAGTCCATAAGGATCGGACACCCATATTCCAGGACCATATAAGCCTGTTACATGAAATGCGCCAAAGCCAAAGCAAGCCACCCCTGAGAGAAATAAATGAATTCCAAAGATCTTGGGCAAATCCAAAGAGGGTTTTCCCGTACGTTCATCAGAGAATATTTCTAGGTCCCAATACACCCAATGCCAGATGGTCGCCAAAAAGCATAAGCCAGAAAACACAATATGTGCCCCTGCCACGCCTTCATAACTCCAAATACCCGGATTCGAACGACATCACCAAGAACTCATAATGCTTGTAGCGCATGCGAAAAGAAGTCTTCAGAATATCATTCTTCCGAACCCGCAACTGATGGTAACCTGATCGCAAGTCAATCTTCGAGAAATGACTCGCACCCTGGAGCTGATTGAATAAATCGTCAATACGAGGTAGGGGATATCTGTTCCACACAGTCTCTCGATTCAACTGACGATGATTGATGAACAGACGCAAGCTGCCGTCTTTCTTCTTGATGAACAGGACAGGAGCTCCCCAAGCACACTCGGATGAACAAGCCCTTTATCCAACAAATCTTGTAATTGATCCTTCAGCTCTTTAAGTTCCGTCGGGGCCATCCGATAAGGCAGTATAGAAATAGGCCCCGTGCCGGGAATCAAGTCAATGCAGAACTCAATATCGCGCTCAAGCGGCAAACCAGAAAGCTCGTCCGGAAAGACATCAGGAAATTCCCTCACAATCGGGACTTGGTCCAACGGGACTTCTGCTGCTCCAGCATTACAAACATACGCCAAAAATCCCTGACATCTTTTCCTCAAGTGCTGACTAGCGCGAAGACAAGAAATCAAACTGGGATGGATAGCGCTTCGGTCTCCCTGAATAATCAGAACTGGCTCACCCGGAAAACTAAATCTGTCTGCCTTCTCGCGGCAGTCCACGGATGCATAACACGTGGCTAGCCAATCGATGCCAAGAAGAATATCGAAGTCCAACATATCAAGGAGAATCAAATCAACAGAAGAATCCCTTTCCCTGATACGAACGGAACACGATCAAAATGAAAATCGAGCGATAAATGACTTGCCTACTGGAGTAACAACAACGAGTGGCTGATCAAGAAACAACGACTCTCGGCCCAACCTCGGTGCAAAGTGTATATATACATAAGAGTGTGTGGAATCTGGATCAAATAATACTCGCACGTAGAAAGAACATATTGGAAGAGTATCTGTCACAATGGCATTGGATGCCTGCGCATCCTGAGGAGTCAAAGCGAACACTCAGGCCTGTCCTCCACTAGTAGCCATTTGTCGTCTGCCTCTGCCACCACCGTCTCCTAAAAAGAACCTTTCACGGCATCTACCTAACCACCTCTGAGCTGGAATACTGGTACAAATCCGCTTCGGTCCAAAAACGACCGAAGTCTCAGAAATGCGCTCCTCCAATTGTAAGGCCGCGTCCATAGCAGCGACGTAAGTGTCAAATGCTGGACGCTGATAGCAAGAAATAACTGCATGTCCAGTCCCTGCACAAACCTCTTTATGCATTTTTCTTCAGTGTCCACCAGGTAAGAAGCATATCGGGAGAACTGAGTAAACCGAATGTCATACTCGGACACTGTCATCCCTGAAGTCTTGCGCAAAGACTCAAAACTATGAGCTCGGGCATCTCGAACGCTCTCCAGAAGGAAACGAGCAAGAAATATAGCTGTGAACTCATCCCAAGACATAGGAGCTAGACCTGCAGCTCGGCCTCTCTCAACTGACTCGCACCACGTCTGAGTAAGACCCTCTAGACGAAAACTCCCAAGCTCAACCCATCTCTCGTCAGAACATCTCAGTGAATGATAAATCCTAGCCATCCTGTAGAGGAATGGCTGCGGATCCTTCGCTGCATCTGTGCCGGTGAAAACTGAAGGCTTCGGCCTCATAAACTCCTGTAAGGATACGAAAATAATCTCGGTAACAACAGGAACGGCTACCTGAGCAGCAGGTACAGTCATAGTCCCCATAGTAGGAGATACATCATCGGCTCTCGGAGCTCGGCTAGCCTCAACTAATGATCCAACCATCTGTCGTAAGTCCTGAATACTCGACTCCAGCCTAGTTATCCGGCCTGGAAAAGGCGGATCAATCTGTCCCTGAGGGGTAGGCGTACTGCCATGATCGGTCCTCGTCTCAGACGAACCCGCTCTAATCTCATCCCTGGTGGTAGCCCTCTGGGCCCTCGTAGTCATCGGTGTCATAGTGACTGGAGTAAGAAACATGATTGATAGGAACATTGCGATCGAAACAAGAGGACATATGGAATCAAGGAAGGAAGTACAAGCAATTATATATATCCTAAGGTCACTTAGGCGGAGTACCGTATCATAAGTATGCCGCGGAACATACACACGCTACGCCACTCTGCTTAAGTCACTTACTCCATCTACCAAGGGTCATCCTACACTCATAAAGGTAAAACCTATCGCTCTGATACCAACTTTGTCACGACCTGAATATGTGGAACGTGACTGGCACTTAAATTACGCAACGTCTAGAGGCGTAACACAATCTAAGTAAGCCAAAGCACAGAAATCTAAACCATTTAAAGAAAATAGAGTGAAGGAAAACTTGTTTAAAAGTTAAGTTAACATAGGAAATCACTTTGAAAGTCTTTATAATAAGCTCAAGTTTTTATAAAAATTTCGGCAGAGTTTCCTTTGTACATACTGTTAGTGTATATGCCCTAGGGGCCATTATTGTATCATACTTGTATGTATATTACTTAATGGAAGCTTGGGATATTCACAGTTGTATATACAGTATTGCTAAAAATGGTAGTATGCTACTTGGTTTGTGTCTACTTCAATATGTGCATATGTTTCTTGTAACGTATCACTTATACATATTAGTAGAGCCTATAGGTTCTTTGCTTGATTACAAGCGTTGTGATGGCAGTCACACTAGTGGGGGCTGGGTAGTCTGTAAGCAACATCCTATACAGGTCCCTGGTCGTTGGATTATCGAGATAGGGCATCGATATTCCAGAGTAGACCAGTGTGTACGCTTCTCATCCCAGTTGGGTGTTGGTTGTATGTATGCCCTAGAGGCCAGTATTGTACAGATGATGTATATTATATTGGATGCTTGGACATATATAGAGATGACTTTCTTGCTCGATATGATAGTATGCTATCTGGTTGCTCTTTATCTTAACATGTATACTAGTCTCTTTAAACTGTCTTATAGTTACATGTTGGTAAAGCCCTTAGGATGTTTACTTGACTACCTGGACTATGATGCAGATCATACTAGTGGGGACATGGTAGTCCATAAGTACATCCTTCAAGGTCCCTAGTCGTAGGTGTATCGAGACGGGGCATCGATATACCAGTGTAGACTAGCGTATACGCTTCTCGACCCATGAGATGGGCGATGGATGATCCCATATCCATTTGTGTTTGACATCAGAGATGGTATACGGGTGCTCAGTGGAGACTAGGTACACTGGATGGACTCGCCGAGAACTCCCAGATGGTATTATACCTCACGTCAGATGGCAGTTCTCAGGTGACACTTGTGCAGGTTAGTCTGTAGACCCGAGATCGTCATAGAGTCTTGTGTGATTCCCACTGTGCTTTGATTTCCACCTTACCACGTCTATGAGGGCGTGCAAAACAGTGGTTTTTGGGTACAGTCCCGAGTCACATGGAGGCAATGAGCGATAGGATTGGTTTCGTCTCTCCTGGTATTGGGGGTTGATGTTGCGCTGTGCTCGATTGGCCGTAACAGGGAAGTCCCTGGCCAGGGCTGATTCAGAGATTTGCTGGTAAGTGTTACCAGTAGTTTCTCGACCCGTTATGAGCCTTACATCAGCACGACTTATCGGTTATTGGGGTCTGACGTTTACCACCCCTAGACTTGATATGCGACATATCAGACGAGGAGACCGGACTGTACGGGAAGTATTGCCGGTTGGCTTGACGGGAGTTGTAGCAGGTTCGCTTGTTCTGTTCTGATCGCTCAATACCCGGGCTTCCGTTACGTTTAGCTGACCGCTTGCGGCTTGGGGGTGCTTGATATGATCATCACCCACTGCCGGCGTATTGACGAGTCTTAGAGTCCCACAATGGAGTTACCTAGTCCAGGTGAAATGTTGTGGTGCGCGTATGCGATATGCGCATGGACCCGATTAAAATACGCGTATAGGATACCGTATATTGATCGGGCGGCTTGCTTTTGGTTAGGGTCGTATGTGATATGGCCGGATTGATAAATCAAGTGTTGATTTATCATTTAACCATTAGATTCTCACTAGAAATCCTTTCTTGTTTCTTTGGATGTATGGATGCATGTATGCATTCCTTATTGTTTCATGCACATATGGATGTGCATGCACACATACATACATACATCAACTATCATGGTTGATTATACATAGAAAATGGTAGATATATAAGACTCACACCATGGTTTATATTATGGATATTTATTTCTATTTTTGCAAAATTAAAAGAAAAGAGAAATAGGTGAATGATTGGTTATCTTCTACACTCTTCTCTTTACCTAACCATTTTCACCTACCATTTAACCATGATTTATCTTCCTCTTCTCTTTTAACTAAGATGAAATAAATATCCATATCTATTAACCATGGTTTGAAATGAGAAAGGAAAATATATATACTTATGTTTTTCTTTTTCTCTTTAGAATTATTCTTCTCTTCTTCATAATATCCATCATCTTCTTCAACCTTGAGCTTATGCTTTCTTGAATTTTCAAGTGAGCAAAATATTCATCAAAATAGGATTTTGAAGTGAGAAAGAGAACCACAACACCATTCTACACAAGTCTAGCCCACTTGTTTAGAGTGTTAGCTTCGATTTTCATTCTTGATCTTGCGAAGTTGCTAGCTTGGACAAAGCGGACTACGGGTGGATCATCGGTGACCTCGAGGAGTTCAAGTGGAGCCTTTTCAAACCCCAAGTAGCCGAGGAGTCTAGCGTAGGGAGCTACAAAGGTTGTACTCTCTAAACCCTGGCTTTTCTTTCATATGATGATGTGATAAATTTAGAAACCCTAATTTTCTAGGATCGATCCGATGTTTGTTAACTTAGCACCCTAAAGAATACACCTTTGGTTCATGTGATGCTTCCAAACCCTTCATGAGGTGCTAGGCTAACCTTTCATTGGGGAGATGGTCTGTCCCATAGCCATCAATATGTCGTACTAGAGATAGTATACAGGTGCTCGTTAGGTTACGGGTACACCGGATAGGACTCGCAGGGGAACTGATTAGTTGGTATTATACCCGTCGTCAGTTTACAGTTCCCAGTTGACATGAGTACAGCATAGTCTGCAGACTTGACACTGCTACTTCGCCTCGAGTGTGTCCCACTGTTCTTAGATTGCTACCCTACCACGGCTCAAAGGAGTCGTGCAAACATGTAGCAGTTGGGTGCAGTCCCGAGCACTTGGAGGCAGTAGTGGTTAGACAGGATTCGTCTCTCCCGGTATTGGGAGATGATATCGCGCTGTGTTAGAGAGCCATTACGCAAAGTCCCTGGCCAGGGCAATCGAGATATACTGGTAGGTTCCAGTAGCTTCTCAGGGTGTAATGGGCTTCGCTCCGACACGACTTATACAGCTATTAGGGGACTGACGCTTGCCGCCCCCTAGGATTGATATGCGATAGTCTTAGACGAACAGACCGGACTGTACGAAGATTGTCACATCAGGCTCAGTAGGAGTTCGGATGGGTTTCCTCATCGGCTTTCTTATCGACATCTACCTGGGGACCGTTACGTACAGCTAGTGCCGCTTGTGGTCTGTGGTTAAACCCACTGCCAGCGTAGTGTCGAGTTTTTAGAGTCCCACACAGAGAGTTTCCCTGCTCTAAGCGAAACGATATAGAGGTCGTATGGTTTTATGACAAGGGTTCGGATGCATACGTGTGTTTACGCACGTACGACTTTTCGGACAGTTTTTACCAGCCGGCTTTGGTTTAAGCCAGATTATAGTATCAGGTTATTGGATTTATACAGTCTAAAGTTTTTCCGTGTTTTCACGGATTGGAGGGGCGTTCTCGTAATTTGTCGAGAAGCTTCTAGAAGAGTGGTGACTAAGGGGTTAAGGTGGCATAAGCATTTAATGCTTAATGACTCATTTGTGTGATTCATCCTTTGTATTAAATGATGCATTAATTAGTTAGTGAGTCATTTGATGAATCACACTAGGTGAATGAATCAACGATGATGATTAATCATTTATATTTATTTATTTGATAAATTGTTATGGTTGTTAAAATTCACATGAACTCATTATTCATTCTCATTCTCATCTTCACCTTCTCTCTCCTTAAGCTCACTCTCTCTTCAAACCCTAACCCTAACCTCTCATGTATTGAGATCAAGAGTTAGCTAAACTAAAACATCCATAACCTCACTCTATATCCCCTAGGTAGCTTAGATTAGCACTTTAAGCAACCTAGTTATCTCAAGTTTGAGATCAAGCTTGGCGTAGGTGCTTTCGGGTGGACCGTCTTTGATTCGAGGAGGCCGTTGAGGTGCCGATGTTCCAAGGAGCCTACGAGGAGTGGAGGACCGCGATGAAGACCTGAAGGACAAGTAACGTGAGGTATAACTTCGTATCCGAATAGTTAAACCTCTTGTAGATAGTTAGCAATGGTTTAGATACGATTCATGCGCTCAAGTCCGTGTTATGAAGCTTTGATAATCGTTTTTCATATAATCCGCCTCCCCGCAAGTCCGTGGGGTGCGTGACATGGACTTACACATACTGGCCCCAAACGGGTACAAACATGAATATATACAAGGAATGAACAAAGGCATCCCCAAGCGGGAGCTAGCTCTTCGCCGAACGGCGGAATCACAACCACATGTAAGATATATCATCCAAGAATGAAACCAACATTTAAAAGTAAGAAAACGGAAAACAAATATATAAGTCGGCTCATACGAGCTCGATACCAGATACCAAAAATACAAGTCTCACAGTCTAGTCCAATATACAAGGGGTCGATGGAGAATACTTGATACAAAATAAATATACATGATAGAATCAATGAATATCCTCACAACCCACCTACAAGCAAGTCGATGCAAAGAAAGCAGAAGAAGAAATATGCCCGCCGCTACTATGCTGACGGGTCGGACCTGCAAGATATTATGGCACAACAAGGGTAAGTTGCCAACTTGTGAGTAGTAAGTAACATCTAATAGGGCTATCGTAAGCATGCACGCAAATGCATCGCAACCTACATATAAAATTATGATGCGATTCATTAGTATGAATGCGGCATGAATGAATAATCAACACGAAATCCGGATATATCTGGTATGAGAAAATCTATATCCATATCTCAGTAAAACTTTTGCATAATAAAACTAGAATATCATCAGTGAAATTGACAGAAAATTCCGTGTCAAGTATCGACATAATATCCTCAATATCTTGGGCTCCGTCAGTCCGGATCGGCCCATATCATCAAATCTCACGACTACGATCGGTATCCTCCGGATATCCGCCGTGTCAGACATCACCGGTAGGTAGTCCGCCTCTGCCAGGCTCATTATCATCCCCACAAAAACACTCTCGCCTCAGGGTACCGTACCGAGTTCACCATGTATCCGAGACGGTTCATCTTACTCCTCGAACCGGGTCTCGAAAACCAACAGAAATCAGGAAAACTCATGGTGGACGACATATACATCATATAATGAGAAAACCGCAATTTACATTTTTAAAATGATGATAGGTTTATTAAATTCTTGCGGTTTTCCCTCAAAATCCAGAAATCTCATAAATACTGAAATTTTCAAGAAAATCACAATATATGAACATGTCGGTAATGATGGATGTCTATGATATCGGTAATATGCAAAGCGATGTATGACTAGAAAACTATGTATGAATGAGGATGCCATGACGTATATGACTAGCAAACCTATGTATCCAATCCTGATGAGATGAATATACAACTACAAGTCTACATATCATATATGATACAAATGTACAGATACTGATTCTAAGCAAGTTCTATAGTGTTCGTGACATAGCAATTACCAATGGCGTGTGTGTTCGCATTAAATAGTGCACGTGCGGTATGGACCAATGGGAATGGTGCAAGTATCATATGAGATAATATCATATATATATAAGATGATGCAATGCAATGAGATGAATGACTAAGAGAATATGCATATAAATACAAGCACTAATAGTAATCCTTACTATCGGGCGCCTTGCGCTATCCAGACGATCCCCCCCGTAGATGTTCACATCTACTCACCGGGACGACTCAGCTAATCTGATCCAATCACAGCCTTTCCTTTCCTTGCCGCGTCCGACGTCTCGGCAACCGATCCTAGAATCGCACAAATAGTATATAAGAGGTTAAGCATTTAAATAGATGCGGACACACAACGATACAAGACAACCAACTCGTACTAACTAGACGCGCATGCACTTGGTGCACAGAACGCGCGTGCGACATCTCCACAAACCACAACTAGAATTTAATCACACTAATCGCGAATTCACATCACACTAATATTTAGGAAAATAATTCGTAGATCATTACAACCTCAAACTTAATTAAAACCCTTTTCTTTTAAAAAACCTAGTAAGCAACCTTAAGCTATTTTAGTGCAAACTAGATGGATTAGCAAGTCTAGCGGCCACAAATTACACATGAATCTTCTAATCAAGCCATGCAACACTTAATTAGATATAATCTCACTTAAACACACACTAATAATTAATTTAATTACATGAACTCAGAATTAAAGTAATTAAAAGCCACTTCAGTAAAGTAATCAATTAGATTAGATTTGTAAAGCCACTAGATAATAATTTACACTTAGCTAACTTAATTTAGTGGTAAAAAAACCCTAACTTAACCAAAACCCTTCGCTTTAGAACTCAAATCTTACAAATAAAACCATATTAACACCTAAATAATTTAGATTAAAGCAATTAATCAACAAAGTAACCATTGTGTTAAGGTTTATACCTCAACAATTTGGAGATCTAACTTGCAAGCTTGGCCTCCGAAAATACCATCTTGCTTCAAAATCCAAGCTAATTTAGAACAAGGAATTTTGGTGAAGATTTAACTAGGAATTAGTGGGGTTTTTTGTGGATTTTTAATGGGAAAAATGAGGGTTTTTGAGATGAAAAGAAGATGGAGAAAGGGGGAGGGGTTGGTATTAACCGAAAATGGAAGGGGCTGTGTTTTCTTTTGGTGGGGAATGGGGAGAGAGTGAGGATAAGTGAGAGAGAGGTGACCATACCCCCCCCCCCCCACACACACCATACTTCTTTATTTTTATTTAGTTTCTTTTAATTTTATTTTCCTCTTAATCTTAGAATTATCTAGAACCATTTAGAAAAGTTTAGAAAGAAAGAACATGTCATTAAATAAGTGTTAAGTTGTCATGGTGCATTAATATGTAATTAACCCTTATCAATTTGTAATTAACATTAATTAAATATGTAAATGCATGTTTAAAATAATATTTTAAACAAATACTTAAGGAAAATAATTAAATAAACTAGCAATTAAAAAACTAACAAAACATCTATACATAAACCATTACATAATTAAAATAGGGTCACGACCCGAAAGTACGGAACGTGACCGGCACTTAGATTACGAGACGTCTAGAGGCGTAACGCAATCTAAGTAAGCCGAAGCCCAGAATCTAAACCATTTAAAAGAAGATGTGTAGGAAAACAAGTTTTAAAAGCAACATCAAATTTTCTCAAAAATTTCGGCAGAGTCTCCTTTGTAAAAACTGGCCCCGAACGGGTACAAATAAGAATATATACATAAGCAATAAAAGAAAGGCATCCCCAAACAGGAGCTATCTCTTCGCCAATTGGTGGTCACAACCACGCAAGCAATATAATATACAACGCCGAAGGGCAAGGCTCAAAACTCAAAGAAAACCATCAAAACCACTAGAAAACCATAATAGTACAAACGCGACCCTAAGGCCAAAAGAATAAACAACAGGTCTTTCAAATCTATCAAATAATACAAGTCTGGTTGATGGAGCTTACTAGATACAAATGAAATAATAAAAGTACAACGGCGGTCCCGATACAATAAACCAACCTACCAAGTAAATCACCCTGAATAAAATGATGTGCCAACAAGCTGCCAAGGAAATCTGTACATCGAAACTTGTAAGAAAATTTGGCACAACGGGGGTGAGTTGCCAACTCATGAGTAGAAGACATCTGCGAGAAGAAATCGCATGCACGACGCTCTCCTAGTGTCACGACCCAAGGTTTGGCCCGTGACCGGCACTGAACCACGTAACGTCTACAGGCGTAACGCAGCTAAGTAAGCCGCAACCCAGAAATCAAAACCAATAAAAGTATAGAGTGTTTTAAGCTTTAAATGGAAGCATTAACTAAAAATGTTAAGAATTCTTAAGTGTACAATCACCAAGATAACAATATACGACGCCGTAGCGAAGAAAATGAGCAACAAGTGGGAAACATCACAGATAGAATAAACTGCATAAGTAAAGTCGGCTCACAACGAGCTCGACACCAGAATACAAAATAATATACATCGTCCTCACAATTGGTCTCTAAGTCAATACATAAGTGGTAGATGGAGAGTACTAGATACAACAATGTACATAACTGAAAGATAAATAGATACCGCACAAAACCCACCTATAAGCAAAAGAGCTAGTACACCAAATGTAGGGGTATCTGTGTCAAAAGATGCAAGAACGCAGCCTGCCGCGACTACTCCGACGGGCAACCTGCAAACACTGTGGCACAACGGGGGTGAGTTGCCAACTCGTGAATAGAAGACAACATATAAAGGTAATCGCGAGTATGCACGTGCTGCGATACTCTAACCTATGCCAACAGATAACATCTATATGATGAACTGGATGCTCAAATCATGCAACAGGTGCGATATAATAACATCTCCATATGATGAGCAAGATATGTGATAATCAGGTATAGCAATGCAAACTAACAACCCTATATAGAATGAGCAGGGTATGCAATGATCGTGCAAGCATGTGTACAATATCAGGTACAATAGATACAGGATGAGATATCAAACACTACATACTGAGCATGGGAAATATAACATCTACATAGAATGTCATCGTGGAAAGTATAATCGGTACCCATCAATGCACCCAAATCCTAATACCACTCAGGCATCGTCATCATCCTCGGTCCTCAAATCCTGTAAAGCTCATATAATCGTGAGTGCCCAACATCGGCACCCAAAATATCAAGAAATACTCGTTCCAAACATCGACACATAAATCCTCATATATCGGGCATCCGTCAGTCCGGGTCAGCCTACGGGCTCTGTCTACGGTATCGGCCCTCGGCCCCGGCAGTACGAGTCGTCCCGTATCCATCAATCGACTCTGGCAGTATCCTCCGAATAACCGCTAGGTCCAACCAATCACCGGTAGGTAGTGGTCCCTCTGCCAGGCTCACCGTCTACTACACAGCGAAACCGTTATCGCCCCGGGGTACCATACCGGGTCCACCATGTACCCGTAATCGGCCTCATCCAACTCCTCGATTCGGGTTCACATATATCACTCTAGCACCGAGAAAACACATGGTGGACGCACCGAAATATCATATCAAGGGAAACCGGGTTTTTAAATAATTAACTATTCTTTTCTGAAATATCCACGGTTCCCCAAATCCAGAATTAACATGGAAACAACATATCTCAATGCGTAATCTAAGCAAGTATGAAGATATCAATGTATTTGTGCACTGGTATGAGTATACAGTGTACACGTGCGCAGGTATGAAGATATCAATATATGTGTGCACTGGTATGAGTATACAGAGTGCATGTGCGCAGGTATGAAGATATCAATATATGTGTGCACTGGTATGAGTATACAGTGTGCATGTGCGCAGGTATGAAGATATCATGTATGTGGCACAAGTATGGGTATGTGATGTATATGTGCCCAAATATGAATATGACATATGCTGATATGCGGCAAATCATGACAACATCAATAAAGCGGAATCAGTATAATTTATGATTTATGATTTATAGCAGTCCTATAATGTGAGTGCCATGGCAATCACTAACGGTGTGAGTGCAGCATATCAATCGTGCTCGTGCAACTTGAACCGTTAGTGACAGTGCAGTGTCCTATGCTATCCCTTCTATATTCAACAATAAGGTATGTTACTACAGTCCATATGAACATCTATAATTAGTTATCCTATCACGCCCTGACGCTTAACGCCATACGGGTGATTTTCCCGTAGATGTTAAAGCTACTCACCTGGTCGTGCGCTACTCGTAGCCGACCACCTGCTTCCCTTTCATAGCTCCGTCCGACGTACCCGCCTGCGAACCTGGAATTTACACAAGAATTCGTATATAAGCAACTAACTCGTAAGACACGATATCTAAGCCAAATGATACGCTCGCGTCGCGAACTAGACGCGCGTGTGTACGATACGCTAAAACGTGAATACGCGTCTAAAACTAACCCAACTCCTCGCGACGCGCTGGATCACAGAACCCACACGCGTATCGCGCGAACCTAACGTATTAAAAAATACAATATAACGTCCCAGATTCTACCCAGGCTAACAACTTACAAAATTATGCACACCACTGGCCTAGAAATAACAGTAGACTCCTACCCATGCAAACTTCACCCAAAACCACCCTCATCTGGCCGCAAATTGCGGCCAGAATGAATAAACCGGCAGCCTAACAAAGGAATGGGGGCTTCGTGTTCAGGTGGTGTGGTCACGGTATATCTAGTGTGCTCCAGTTTCCTCAATTTTAACCTGAACTACTCGGGCCTATAGCAGATCACTGGAAGGTGAAATTTCACTTAAAAACACTAAATTTTGCATAATTAGAAACCCTATGGTATTTTGGTGTAATCTAGGGTTATGCTAGGTTTAAGTGGTCCTAATAACGCTTAATTAGGCTAGGTTAACCCATACTAACAGCACTTAACCCAAGTTCACACTAATTCATCAAATCAAGTACTAATTCTCACTTTTAACACTAATCGAACTTAAAATCACTAGTTTAGCAAGCAAGAAAGTAGGCTCAGATCATATACCTCACTTAAAGATCTTAGAGTGCAGGAAGGAGAGGAAGGAGAAGATTTAGAGCTGCTGTTGGGGCTGCTGGAGCTGCTACTGTTGCTGCCCCATGCTGCTGCTGCTGCTTGCTGCTGCTGCTGCTGCTTGTTGTGAGGGTGTGTGTGTGTTGAGAGTGAGAGGAGTGAGAAGTGAGAGGCCCCAAGTCAAAAACCCCTTCTCTCTCTCCCTCTCTCTTCATTTAATGAGCATGGCTCATGCCATGCCCATACTCCCTTTCTAACACCAAGTCAACAAAAGAAAAAAGAAATTTAAATAAACAAAACAACACACAAATTATTAAAGCCCAAAACACTTAATAAGAATTAAATACTTAAAGAGAATGGGTAAATTCTTCATGCTTGCTAAGCATGGTTTAACCCCATCTCTAAACCCTAGTTTACATGCACAAGTGTGTGTGTGCTTAGAAAAATTCTAACAAAATATTCATTAATTAGGATAAAATATTTGAAACTTAATTTGGTAAACTTTTTACTAAAACTAACTATTAAAATACAATTAACCCTTAAACACAACCTAAGGTGTTACAATCTTCCCCCTTAAAGAAATTCGTCCCCGAATTTTAAAATACAAAGCTACGCATACCTTCAGAGAGATGAGGGAACTTCTTCCGCATCTCGCCCTCAGCCTCCCAAGTGACCTCTTCACCGTTTGGGATGCACCAAAATACCTTCACTGACGGTAAGACATTCGATCGAAGTTTCTTCATCTGCCGGTCCAAAATTACGACTGGCAGTTTGGTGAACGAAGGATCATGCTCGAACTAAATGGTCTAGCGTTGAATCCAATGAGAAAGGTCATGAAGGTAATTGCAAAGTATCGACATAGGAAATACGGGGTGAATACTCAATAATCTGGGTGGAAGTGCCAAACTAAAGGCAATGAACCAACTCGCCTTAAGAATCCTAAAAAGATTTACTATCCTGAAATAAGTTTCCCAAAACTCAACATGTTTTGTCAATTACCGGAAAATTCCGTAGGAATACATGATCTGCCATTTCGATCTCGAATCTGCAACTATCTTGGCCAGCATATGACCTCTTTCCGAAATGGACAATTCTCATCCTGACCTAAAACAACTGGATCATTTCCGAAGTTCTAAACTAGCTGAGGTCCAATAATCCTATAACACGGAGTTAGGAAAACAGACTGGTGATCGACACGACTTATCCTCTAAGCCTAAAGGTTACCAATTGGAGTGTCTCCTGATAACTGCTATCAAAGGAGAACCCCATTGATGGCAAACGACGATCCCCAACTGCCTACAACAATTTCTACATACTCACAACTTAATAAGAACAACTGAGGAAACTGAGTATTACCGGATGACAAGCATCCGAATGGAGTCACATCTTGATTAAACCTGGGTGGACACCAGAACAATTCCGGGGAGGTCTGCTTCATTCCCTCTTCGGAACGGTTAAATGTTGCAACTCTCCAGCCGGCCTCAGTTGCTCAACCCTAGCACACTACAAGACAGACACTTTGAAACGAATCCCGAGACTTCTCTTTCTGTCCCTGCCCACCCGTAACTACATCACAAGTCACGTCAACAGTTGGTGGGCTTGAATGAGTACATAGAGTTGACCGATGTGCCTACCTTAGGATTCCACGTCTCTACCCCATAATATCAGGTACGCAAGCGTCTCTCTATCCTAGCACACCCTTGCCACAAGTCAAGGATTCCAAAACATTACCCAGCCGAGTAGGCTCAAGTATCTTTGACGAACAAGCGTTGGCGGGCAGTGTCTCGCGAAAGCGATTTAAGAAAAGTGGTCGGGCGCGGACATGAGCCAGCTGTCTCCTCAGTAGAGACGAACTTAAGCTGTACTTAATGATCGCACAAGAAATGTAAATCTGCGGAGGATTATCACAATAATCAAAACCCACTGCAGGAAGATATACATTTAACTCTGGTGGTCCGTGAAAATCTGACACGATTCTCAAACAAGTAGTGTCTCTAAATCTCCAACGGAAAACCACCTCGGACATCTCCAGATCATGAGTGGGATATCCTTCTCGTACTTCCTCCAAATGTAGGGAAGCAAAAGCGATAACTCCATTGTGTCACCTCAGTACACATTCGAGCCCTACTCACGAAACATCACAGTTAAACCACAAAGTCGCCCGAACCAAAAAGCAAGGAAAGAGCTGATGCAGTTGTTAACCGAGTCTTCAACTGACGAAACTTCGTACACATGTCTCAGTCTAAAGAAAAGAAACCTCCATTCCAGTCAATTTAGTCAACGGGGCAGCATTACACTAGCAATCCTGCATGAGACGGCGGTAAAACCTGCTAAGCCAAAAATCTGCGGACCTCCGTCCTGCTCATAAGTCTGGGCCTAAGCTGTACGGCCACGATCATCCTCGAAACCATACCAATTCATCCCCGTAACTACAAGACCTAGGAGTCAACACAAACAAGCTTGAAGGGACACTCCGAGAATCTAGCAAACCACTGGGGCTCTCCCAGTATCCGTAAAACAGATCCTCAAGTGCTACCCTATCCCTTAAGGCACACTACAAAGACCAGGATGTCGTAAATAACACAGCAATTACTAGTCGAGGAACGGCCCAAAGAAAACCATTTCATCACACCTACGAAGGTTGCTAGGGCATTGGTGAGTCCAGTGACACACCCAAAACACACAAAGCCCGTAGCACGCACAAGGCAGTCTTCGGAATGTCATCACCCCGGACCCGCAACAATGATGACCTGATCCCAAACAAACTTAGATAAAATCTCGCACTCTGACGCTGATCGAAGAAATCGTCAATGCGAGGTACAGGATACCTATCCACACCGTAAGCCGGTTCAATTGACGATCTATCAATACACAACCTTAATCTGTCGTCTTTCACCTTGACGAACTGAAATAGGAACTTCCTAATGCGAAACACTCAGACGCACAAACTCCCTCAACAACAACTCTGCAGCAGATCCTTAAGCTCCATAAGCCTCGACGGCTCATCTGGAACAACGTTGGAAAACTCTCCCCACTAAAGAAAACCGGCCCAACACACCAACTGCGGCTACGGTATCACGAAAAACGCCAAGAATCCATGACATCTCCTCAAAGCCGACTAACGAACAAGGCTTAATTCAAGCTGTAAGAGACGACACCACTATCCACCAGCACCACAAGACTGACTCGCCCGGGAAAACAAAACCTAATTGTTTCCTCACGGTAGCCCACAACGCCAAGCACGTATCTAACCAGTCCGTGCCTAGGAGATTTCCAAATCCAACATCTCTAGGAGGATCAAAATGACAGACGAATCTCTATCTCCTATCCGTTGGGCACATGACCGAATTACGTGTCACGCAACAAAAGAATCGCTGACAGAAGTTAACACAACAAACGGCCGATCTACCTAGCATGACTCTCGTCCTAAACTTGGCACGAAGTGCGGAAACATACGAGTGCGACAAAAGGACATACTGAAGGAGTACCTGAAAGCTCTGCGTTGGACGCCCTCGCGTCCCGATGATTCGAAGCAAAAACTTGGGCCTGCCCTCCATCTGCGACTGACCGGACTCCTCCTCTACTAGCCTGACCCCTCTGCGCGAACCCTCCACGTCCACGACGTCTCAGAATACAACCCTGACGTAGTGTGAAGGAACACTGCCTAATGAGGTGTTGAGGGCTTCCGCATCGTAAACACCTACGCGCTGACTGCTGTCCTGCCTGGGGATGAGAGCCAAACGACTGTCCTCGTCCTAAGCCTCTGCTCTGGGCTGGTACACCCGTACGATTCTTCAACTGTTCCAAAACTCTCACGGTCTCTGGAAGACGTGTCTCGTAAACTGGGGCTGCCTCCACCGGTGCTATGTAGGGGACGGAATACTGCATGATGATCGTAAGGAACAACTGGGTAACAGGGGTGAAAACCACCTGTCGCTGCGCTCGAACGACCTCCACCAATGAGCTCATCATCCGGTGCAAACCCTGCATCTCTGCCACTAGTCTAGCGATCTGATCTGTCGTAGGGGAAACAATCTGTCCCGGTACAACAGGGGTACTACTCGGATCAGTCCTCATCTCAGATGAATCAACTCGAATCTCGGCTCTCACGGCCGCTCTCTGCACCCTCGTAGTCCTTGGCGGCCTAATGGCTGAAAAGAAGGTAGGATTCGATGAGGATACTAAAATCGAATCACAAGGATGCATACAATCATGAGGCAATTCCAATCAATAAGTCCTGAGGTCACTTAGGCGGAGTACCGTGTCGTGAGTATGCCGCGGAACATACGCACGCTACGCCACTCTGCTGCAGCTACCTACTCCATCATACCAGGGTCATCCTACACTCCGAAGGTAAAACCTACGTTCTGATACCAACTTTGTCACGACTCAAGGTTTGGCCCGTGACCGGCACTGAACCGCATAACGTCTACAGGCGTAACGCGGCTAAGTAAGCTGAAACCCAGAAATCAAAACCAATAAAAGTATAGAGTGTTTTAAGCTTTAAATGGAAGCATTAACTAAAAATGTTAAGAATTCTTAAGTGTACAATCACCAAGATAACAATATACGACGCCGTAACGAAGAAAATGAGCAACAAGTGGGAAACATCACAGATAGAATAAACTGCATAAGTAAAGTCGACTCACAACGAGCTCGACACCAGAATACAAAATAATATACATCGTCCTCACAACTGGTCTCTAAGTCAATACATAAGTGGTAGATGGAGAGTACTAGATACAATAATGTACATAACTGAAAGATAAACAGATACCACACAAAACCCACCTATCAGCAAAAGAGCTAGTACACCAACTGTAGGGGTATCTGTGTCAAAAGATGCAAGAACGCAGCCTGCTGCGATTACTCCGACGGGCAACCTGCAAACACTGTGGCACAACGGGGGTGAGTTGCCAACTCGTGAATAGAAGATAACATATAAAGGTAATCGCGAGTATGCACGTGCTGTGATACTCTAACCTATACCAACAGATAACATCTATATGATGAACAGGATGCTCAAATCATGCAACAGGTGAGATCTAATAATATCTCCATGTGATGAGCAAGATATGTGATAATCAGGTATAGCAATGCAAACTAACAACCCTATATAGAATGAGCAGGGTGTGCAATGATCGTGCAAGCATGTGTACTATATCAGGTACAATAGATACAGGATGAGATATCAAACACTACATACTGAGCATGGGAAATATAACATCTACACAGAATGTCATCGTGGAAAGTATAATCGGTACCCATCAATGCACCCAAATCCCAATACCACTCTGGCGTCGTCATCATCTTCGGTCCTCAAATCCTGTAAAGCTCATATAATCGTGAGTGCCCAACATCGGCACCCAAAATATCAAGAATTACTCATGCCAAAATCGACACGCAAATCCTCACATATCGGGCATCCGTCAGTCCAGGTCAGCCCATGGGCTCTGTCTGCGGTATCGTGTTGCGCCACGGCAGCGCCCCGGCCGTCTATCCGAGGCCAAAATGCGGAATCAAAATTTTTCTTAACTTTAAACTGGAGCTACCGCGGATAATATACCCGGATCGTAACCATTAACCGATACTAGCAATCAAGAGAAAGGGTGAGAGATATACCGAGTGATCCGAGTCCTCCGGTCTTCTCGTCGTCGTCCCGATCTCCCGCGGAAACTCCGGTCGTTGCCTCCTTGCCGGAAGGGCACCACATCGTCTGCATCTTTTACGGGCTCCCACCTCAATACCGAGGCAACTCGGGCACGAAGCTGGCTAGTCGACATGCCCAAGGTTTGCTGTAGAATGAGTATAGGCTATGTCTCACTTGGGTTTTTAGTTGCCATGGTGATGGAGGGATAGAATGGAAATCAACTTTTCAAGTGGAGCTAGAATGTTTTGTAGCAAGTAAAAATGAGATAGGAATTCTTCTTCTCACAAAAATGAACCTCTCATTTTTTTTCTCCTCTCCACAAAAATGTGGCCAGCCATGCTATGGTGGAAATGGTGGAGGGCAAAACCAAATACAAGAGGGAGGTGAGTGTAGTAAAAGCAATGGGTGACCACATCCAAAAAGAAATGATAACTAAATCAAATCAACCCTCATTTCATTTCTAATCACAAAAGCAAGCCATCATGAAAAAGCAAAGATGCTTAACTCATCATAATGCCACAAGTGCAAGAAACCCCCTCCACAAATGTTATTTGCAAACTTGCAAATAACCCCCTCCATCGGAAAAGTCCGGCCGGGAAAGAACAAAGGAAAACCGGCCGGAACGGAATGCAAACTGGCAACTCCAGAAAACTGGTCCTGTAATAAATTACAGGAAAACCCCGATACTGTGCATACACACCCGCATCTATATTCCGACCGGATACAAATGCAATGAGACAAAATCTACACTGTACTAAATTAGGACCGGCTTAAACCAAAGCCGGCTAGTAATATCCGTTCGATCCTGATCCGTGCAATACCGCACGTATCTGATCGAACCTTGCCATATATCCATACGGCCACTACAGCTTTTTGCCCGAAAGCTGGAGTAACTGAAAGTGTGGTGGACTCTAAAGACTCGTCAAAACTATGGCTGTGGATTTAACCACTAGCACGTCAGAGCTATTAGCCAATACGTGACGGGCCACCAGCTATTGACCAAAAGGGACGTCGATGAGCGAGCTCACCCTGACACCCTACTGAGCCTGTCAGTGACAATATCCGTACAGTCCGGTCCGTTCGTCTATGAGCATCGCATGTCGGGCGTAGAGGGTTGGTAAAAGTCAGACCCCCAAAAGCGGTACAAGTCGTGTCGGAGTGTAGCCCAGAACACCCTGAGATACTACTGGAATACTTACCAGTAAATCTCCTGCCTCGGCCGAGGACTTTGTGTAATGGCTCTCCTAGACACAGCGCGACCTCACCCCCAATACCGGGAGAGACGAACCCCTGAAGATCCGCTCACTGCCTCCATGTGGCTCGAGATTGTACCCAACTAAAACCTGTTTGCACGAATCCTTTGAGCCGTGGTAGGGTAGTAATCAAAGTACAGTGGGAACTCACACGAGACAAATGACGATCCCCAGGTCGATGAACTAACCTGTACACATGTCACCAGGGAACTGCTATCTGACGTCAGGTATAAGACCAACTAGCATGTTCCCGGCGAGTCCTGTCCGGTGTACTCATAACCCAATGAGCACCTGTATACATCTTAGGTGAACCAACTGACACCAGTGGCTTATGAGACCGGCCACCACCCCTCGTCGGGGTCTCGACTGTATACACTAGTCTACTCTGGAGAATCGATGCCCTGTCTCGAAACTCCAACGACTAGGGACCTTTTAAGGATGTGCTTATAGACCACCAGCTCTCACGTATATGATCGCCATCATACTGCTGGCAGTCAAGCAAGAATCCTAGGGGCTCTATCAGCGTGTAATAGCGACCTATAAGGCCACCTGAAGCAGTACACGATGATAAAGGTAAACCAGATAGCATACTATCATCTCGAGTAAGACTGTCCTACCGGGATAGGTCCTCCCTCAATCATTGCAATCACGTGCCTGTGATCCAATAATTGACTCTGAGGGCACTATCTCCAACAATCTCGCACTTGCACTCAAGGCTAATTATTGCGATGTCGCATACTCACAGCCCGTGTGATACCGAACACCCAACTCCTCTACAAGTCAGTCTCACAAAGCTCGTTTGCGAAACTATTGCGTTCGAGGAATAGCCTCAGTGAGTGGATCCGCTGTGATGTTTCTTTCTATGTCTCTTTATATATCTCAAGTTCGCAGAGAAAGCCATCTCCCGAAATGAGCAATACCTGTCTTAGAGTATGTCTGGATATCTGATGGGACCTAGCTCATAAATGAACTCCAAATCCAAACTTCTTAGACTGTATCGATAACTGAACTTAATCAGTACCCAGCACCATGCCTCCCTCAGTATTGCCTTGGACCACCTGTCCAAAATACTGCCCCTCGTCGGAAGGAGAAACTATAACTCTGACAGCCACTCTGCCATCCATGTCACCTTGGAAGCCTGGAATGATAACCGTCTCCTAAAAGAGGCTGTCGTTATCACATCCCTAGAACATCAACTTATGTTCTAAAACTGCTTCCGACTGTTTCTCCAGGATTGGATTAATATCAGCTTATTGCACCTACTGCAAGAACAACATCTGGTGTGGTACTTGACATCTCATGATTGACTCAATTGCCTAAGCAAGTGATCTGTCAATCATGCGTATCCCTCTCCCCTTTAGTCTGTAAGACACCTTTAGAGAGGGTGACTCCATCATCTGTAGGTACACTACCATGCCAGGATTCGTCCATTCTAAATACTCATAGAATGTTGTCAAGGTACCCAGATTGGGAAACCACCCAAATCTAGATCTAAAACCATAGATCTAGTAACCAGAATGTCTGATATAATATCCAAGTCCTGTGTGGAGAAACCACTGTGTGACAACCAAAGTATAACCGATCGTAGTATAGGAGTTTCCTTTCCTACTCTGTGTATGTCATCCAAAACCAGGACATCACACCCTACTACCTTCTCAACAGATCCATCCCCTATTCTGATGAAGTCAAACCTATGACTGTCATGTCAGAAATAGATGATCTATCTCCGCCATATCTGCTTTAGTCTATAAATAGGCATAAGCCAACTGTCCACCAATGCTTCCGCTGCTCCCACTGACTACGACAACCCTCTGGCAGAGTCATATAGACGTACACTTCTAAAGCCAGTTTAGAATGACGCTATACTCATCCTCATGCCGGGTTTCACAGTCTGGAACAACAGCAATGGCAATTCTGGGTAAACAAGAACCTCCTTTCCACCGTCCTTGAGCATACCGAAGTACCTCTCGGGTGCCTGAGGTTACCCACCATATCTGCGGAGTGGCTAATGGAATGTCAAGCCAGATTGAATCTTCAGGTTCCTATCAAATTTTCAGTAATCGTTTGCGGTTCTGGAATCACTTCTAGTTCTACCATACTCCCACTGTTGTTTTCTGAAAAATCTATTTCTTTTAAAATTGTGGCGAGTGAAGAACAATATCACTATTGATCTTCCAGATGGTAGAAAATCAACCCTCGTCATAGCCTGGGTCAACCCGCAAACAACCATTACAGAAACGTGCCTTGAGTTATCCGGAGTCTGATTTTAAGCATAAGCCGGACAACTCCCCGTACCTTAACAATGTCAAGATATGAACTGTTCTATATCCAATATAGAAACAGAGGCACTGATTTAATTTGAAACAGATTCAAATCATGCAGCTGTCTCCAGTGCATGTCAACTAAAATGGAGAAAGGCCGATCAGCGTCACTCAACTTAGGAATACTTCCAATTATGAGCAACCTGAAAGAGAAGCTAGTTCTCTTAATCATTACTATCAACTGAACACCATACACAAGTATCTACATCTTCGATCATCTTGAAGAATCCCGATACTTGCAATACTTGGTTCTCTACTTTATTCAAATACCTATAACTTCTCAAAATTCGGACCCTGTGTTTCCACGAAACAGCTGTCTAAAAACTAGAGAAGTCATAAGTAAACCGAATATAGTACGAGGACCAACCCCTCTGTCCTGATGGACGCTGGACAACATACAATACTCTGTACAAGTCCTTTGAGTCTGATAACTCATTCACTGTGTGTCGTAGGTTGAAAACTGTACTTATGGTTAAGAAGAATTACACCGCTGTTCAATACTCCTTACCTAACCATCCACTGATACAGGTAAATGTCATAGACATAATTTCAAAAAGGTATATCTCACACTATGAAAATAGACGTACAGATATATCAATTTGAAATTGGTGCATAGCAACGGATATTCAAAACCAAATATTTGCCGACCGGCAAACAACCCAGGTGGCTTCCTCAAATATCACCAATTACAACGAATCCCGATATAATGAGGATGGTCACATAATTCCCAATAACTTACTCCCACTCATCATCTGTAAAACTATACAGATGTGAGAATCCAACCTGTTAAATACATACCCTGGAGCAAGTGTCTAATCGGGAAATTAGTTTTCTTTTAACAGTACACAGTTGAACTGAAACATTGAAATGTTTCGATGGGGTATCCTGGTATTCCTAGTAATGCCTCTACCATTATCCAGATTCACAACTGTAACCGTATATCTCTTTGCCATCTGTCCAAATCCCTTTATATGTCTTTAGTCATTACCGTCTGCACACCCCTTTAGGCCAAATGGCTTTCTTCCTTCCCTACCGTTCGGCACCAGCCTATGGTTTGGAAGAAGGCTATCCAATAAGCATAAAAGGTGTACTGTCCTAATCCTAGGAGCACTCGCAAAGCGAGAGAAGGTGAAGATAAAAGACAACCGAATAAACCTTATTCCTATTTCTCCTGAACCAGAATCCATCCCCGAACTGGAACAAGTTCCTTTCGAGTTCGTATATAACCATACGATGGATTATCCAATAAACTTGGGATCTTCGTAGTGATACGGAGTGTCCTGGAGAAATACAAAGGTGATTTAGGATTGGCGAAGAAATACTTGGTTCGGTCGTGAATAGCAGTCGCAATTTACTTTGCCCTCTTACTAATCCCTTGCTTTGTCTTAACTTAATACCTTCTGTACACCATCGTTATGCTAATTGGTTTTCTTCATTCCCCGCCGTTCGGCACCAGCCTAAGGTTTGGAAGAAGACTATCCAATTTGCATAATAGGTGTACTATCTCCTAAACCAAGGAGTACTCGCAATGAGAGAAGGTAAAAAGAAAAGACAACTGAATAATCCTATTCATTTTCTCCAGAACCAGAAACCATCCTCGAAGTCCTTCGAGTTCGTATATAACCATACGATGGTTTTGTCCAATGGAAGTGGACATTCGTAGTAATACGGGGTGTCCTGGAGAAAAGAGTAAAAGTAGGAGTGGCAATGAGGTTTGCAACTCTGACAATCCAAAAGCCAGTGTTAAGAAGGTTCGGTCAACTTGGTCACTGAGTCATAGTCTAGGGTCGGGTCAATGGTCGCTGCCAAAGAGAGAGAGAAAAGAAACACTCAGCGTGCACTCTAACCTAGATCAGAATGGTTATCACTTTATCTAATCTGGAAACCTCCCACTGTAACCTCAAATTCTTCCCCAAACCTGAAAGAAGAATTAGTCGGGATCACCCGAGGAGTAAACCAACTCATCAGTGGGAATCGGGATCCAACTATCATCGCATGATAACTTGACGGAATCCACTCAAGTCACCACACTCCAGAAGGTATGCGCATGCCTGGCAAGTTTCAGTTTCTTTAGAAACTCCCGATGTGATTTTTACCCCTAGGACCCAAGTGACCTTGACTGAGCCAACATATCAAAAGATCCAAGTCAAGTTCAACCCGTCATTATCTTGATTGCATTAGACCCACCCGCACGAATCCTTGACTGAGCCAAAATGACCGCACGACTGTCCTAACCAATCTCATATCCATGCAACAGAAAAGCACTACATAGCTACCGAACACTACGCCTCGGCTAAGCACGTCATACGCAACACGAATACTAAGTAATACTAATCTGAAATGATGGAGGGCTACGACTGGTTTTTGGCGAAAAACCTTTAACGTAATGAACTTGATATCGTTGAAGGAACTGCATAACTTTTTATAAAAAATATAGTGACGAAAACCTTTGCTAAAGAGGTCACTCCCGGTGAAGGGATCTCGGCTCTTTCCCCGTAGAATGAGGTGCAGGATATTCTAACTGAATACCACGATGCAAAGAAAAAGTAATCGGCTATAGTGAAGTTAATGCCCTGACGCAAACTTCTGTCCAATGGGTCACTCCCGGTGAAGGGATCTCGGCCCTTGCCTCGTCGACTGAGGAGCAGGATATTCCAAATGAATACCACGATGCAAAACAAAAGTGAACGTCCTTGCAATAACAGCTTTTTGAAAAGTGTTCCAACAACATCAGAATAGGTTTGTTTTTAACTTGCATTGATCCGAATCAATGCAGTCCCATCAATTGATCACACCACAAAGAACGAAAATATACTGATGTACGTATATGCCATCCGCATTCGCCACTGGGTCCCGTCATTACCCATTAGGTTAGCTAACTAACGACAGAGTGGGGACTGGACTAGCGCGGATGCAAAACATATAAAACATCTACTAATATATATACCAATATATTTTATTCGCTCAAGGCGTGATAAAATGCAACATCACAGAAATGTACAGCATCACAGAACAATACAGATATCTGGAAGCCCCGGGTTTCACAGAGCCGCTGCTGAAACCCGACGTTCCCCTGGTCGTGTGGATAGCCTGTGCAATGAAATCCTAGACCCCTACGGGCGCGGCAAGTCACCAGCCAAAACCTGAAGCTAGGCAGCCCCCTTCAGCACCGTGAATGGACCATCCAGCACTTCATGGAATCCGGTAACTTGGGCACCCCTCCTGGGTCAACCTGTACCCCCTACGAGTGCGGCGAATAGCCCGCCAATCCTAGAGTGATGCCCCTCCGTCTCAATGCCATGAGATGCGGGCCCGTTGCCCTCTAGAACCCGGCTATCCGTGCACCCCTCCGCAGGGTAATCCTAGTACAGAAAGTAAAATATACATACAACGGGTACATCGACCGCAACCAGGCCGTGCCCCAAAAGAATAATACAAACAGGCAGTGACGGCAGTCCACATGTCGGACGCTCGCCCCGCAATATCAAATGTACATATAAAACAAAACTGTACTAACATTGCATCCAGGCTATCCCCCACGACCGATCCGCAACACCACAGCATAAACACAGAACATCAACGTGAAAGTCACGTTCGCAAATCCGTCTAACCGGGCTATAGTAGTTAGACAGGATTTACCGATCAAGTGACATTCACGGTCGCAGATATAATGTAAATACTGTGAACTAGCAAGTTTAAAATATTCGATCGAACAAAATATACCAAGTGGGCCCCAAAGCATTACTGTAGCACTTGCAGAAAATCTGGGCCCAAAAAAAATATACCAAAACCCTTATTTTCAGCCCACAAGCCCACTGTAAAAATATGGTGAAGTGATTCCAACTTCCTGCGGCGGAACCGCGGCCAAAGAGGGGTTAAGGCCGCGGTTCCGCGGTCGTACGGAAGAATTAGGTTACCAAATTTTTCCAGTGTTCTTAGGATTCTCTGTACATCATTCTGCAACAACCTGAAAAATTTTTGGACTCCAAAAAATTTCGACAGAAACTGATGTGAAGAAAAAATACGGTTTTTGGGATTTTTGTTCGATCGGGTCTTTAAACATACTAGAGCAAGCTAGACTAGCTTAATGGCGTGGTTCTGATACCATGTTGCGCTACGGCAGCGCCCCGGCCGTCTATCCGAGGCCAAAATGCGGAATCAAAATTTTTCTTAACTTTAAACTGGCGCTACCGCGGACAATATACCCGGATCGTAACCATTAACCAATACTAGCAATCAAGAGAAAGGGTGAGAGATATACCGAGTGATCAGAGTCCTCCGGTCTTCTCGTCGTCGTCCCGATCTCCCGCGGAAACTCCGGTCGTCGCCTCCTTGCCGGAAGGGCACCGCATCGTCTGCATCTTTTACGGGCTCCCACCTCAATACCGAGGCAACTCGGGCACGAAGCTGGCTAGTCGACGTGCCCAAGGTTTTCTGTAGAATGTGTATAGGCTATGTCTCACTTGGGTTTTTAGTTGCTATGGTGATGGAGGGACAGAATGGAAATCAACTTTTCAAGTGGAGCTAGAATGCTTTGTAGCAAGGAAAAATGAGATAGGAATTCTTCTTCTCACAAAAATGAACCTCTCATTTTTTTCTCCTCTCCACAAAAATGTGGCCGGCCATGCTATGGTGGAAATGGTGGAGGGCAAAACCAAATACAAGAGGGAGGTGAGTGTAGTAAAAGCAATGGGTGACCACATCCAAAAAGAAATGATAACTAAATCAAATCAACCCTCATTTCATTTCTAATCATAAAAGCAAGCCATCATGAAAAAGCAAAGATGCTTAACTCATCATAATACCACAAGTGCAAGAAACCCCCTCCACAAATGTTATTTGCAAACTTGCAAATAACCCACTCCATCGGAAAAGTCCGACCGGGAAAGAACAAAGGAAAACCGGCCGGAACGGAATGCAAAATGGCAACTCCAGAAAACTGGTCCTGTAATAAATTACAGGAAAACCCCGATATTGTGCATACACACCCGCATCTGTATTCCGACCGGATACAAATGCAATGAGACAAAATCTACACTGTACTAAACTAGGACCGGCTTAAACCAAAGCCGGCTAGTAATATCCGTTCGATCCTGATCCGTGCAATACCGCACGTATCTGATCGAACCTTGCCATATATCCATACGGCCACTACAGCTTTTCGCCCGAAAGCTTGAGTAACTGAAAGTGTGGTGGACTCTAAAGACTCGTCAATACTATGGCTGTGGATTTAACCACTAGCACGTCAGAGGTATTAGCCAATACGTGACGGGCCACCAGCTATTGACCAAAAGGGACGTCGATGAGCGAGCTCACCCTGACACCCTACTGAGCCTGTCAGTGACAATATCCGTACAGTCCTGTCCATTCGTCTATGAGCATCGCATGTCGGGCGTTGGGGGTTGGTAAAAGTCAGACCCCCAAAAGCGGTACAAGTCGTGTCGGAGTGTAGCCCAGAACACCCTGAGATACTACTGGAATACCAACCAGTAAATCTCCTGCCTCGACCGAGGGCTTTGTGTAATGGCTCTCCTAGACACAGCGCGACCTCACCCCCAATACCGGGAGAGACGAACCCCTGAAGATCCGCTCACTGCCTCCATGTGGCTCGGGATTGTACCCAACTAAAACCTGTTTGCACGACTCCTTTGAGCCGTGGTAGGGTAGTAATCAAAGTACAGTGGAAACTCACACGAGACAAATGACGATCCCCAGGTCGATGAACTAACCTGTACACATGTCACCAGGGAACTGCTATCTGACGTCAGGTATAAGACCAACTAGCATGTTCCCGGCGAGTCCTGTCCGGTGTACTCATAACCTAATGAGCACTTGTATACATCTTAGGTGAACCAACTGACACCAGTGGCTTATGAGACCGGCCACCGTCCCTCGTCGGGGTCTCGACTGTATACACTAGTCTACTCTGGAGAATCGATGCCCTGTCTCGAAACTCCAACGACTAGGGACCTTTTAAGGATGTGCTTATAGACCACCAGGTCTCACGTATATGATCGCCATCATACTGTTGGCAGTCAAGCAAGAATCCTAGGGGCTCTATCAGCGTGTAATAGCGACCTATAAGGTCACCTGAAGCAGTACACGATGATAAAGGTAAACCAGATAGCATACTATCATCTCGAGTAAGACTGTCCTACCGGGATAGGTCCTCCCTCAATCATTGCAATCACGTGTCTGTGATCCAATAATTGACTCTGAGGGCACTATCTCCAACATATCGGCCCTCGGCCCCGGCAGTACGAGTCGTCCCGAATCAATCAATCGACTCTGGCAGTATCCTCCGGATAACCGCCTGGTCCAACCAATCACCGGTAGGTAGTAGTCCCTCTGCCAGGCTCACCGTCTACTACACAGCGAAACCGTTATCGCCCCGGGTCCACCATGTACCCGTAATCGGCCTCATCCAACTCCTCGATTCGGGTTCACATATATCACTCTAGCACCGAGAAAACACATGGTGGACGCATCGAAATATCATATCAAGGGAAACCGGGTTTTTAAATAATTAACTATTCTCTTTTGAAATATCCACGGTTCCCCAAATCCAGAATTAACATGGAAACAACATATCTCAATGCGTAATCTACGAAAGTATGAAGATATCAATGTATGTGTGCACTGGTATGAGTATACAGTGTGCATGTGCGCAGGTATGAAGATATCAATATATGTGTGCACTGGTATGAGTATACAGCGTGCATATGCGCAGGTATGAAGATATAAATATATGTGTGCACTAGTATGAGTATACAGTGTGCATGTGCGCAGGTATGAAGATATCATGTATGTGGCACAAGTTTGGGTATGTGATGTATATGTGCCCAAATATGAATATAACATATGCTGATATGCGGCAAATCATGACAACATCAATAAAGAGGAATCAATATGATATTTGATTTATAGCAGTCCTATAATGTGAGTGTCATGGCAATCACTAACGGTGTGAGTGTAGCATATCAATCGTGCTCGTGCAACTTGAACCGTTAGTGACAGTGCAGTGTCCTATGCAATCCCTTCTATATGAAACAATAAGGTATGTTACTACAGTCCATATGAACATCTACAATTAGTTATCCAATCACGCCCTGACGCTTAACGCTATATGGGTGATTTCCCCGTAGATGTTAAATCTACTCACCTGGTCGTGCGCTACTCGTAGCCGACCACCTGCTTCCCTTTTATAGCTCCGTCCGACGTACCCGCCTGCGAAACTTGAATTTACACAAGAATTCGTATATAAGCAACTAACTCATAAGACGCGATATCTAAGCCAAACGATACGCTCGCGTCGCGAACTAGACGTGCGTGTGTACGATACGCTAAAACGTGAATACGCGTCTAAAACTAACCCGACACGTCGCGACACGCTGGATCAAAGAACCCATACGCGTATCGCGCGAACCAAACGTATTAAAAAATACGATATAACGTCCCAGATTCTACCCTAGCTAACAACTTACAAAATTATGCATACCACTGGCCTAGAAATAAAAGCAGACTCCTACCCATGCAAACTTCACCCAAAACCACCCTCATCTGGCTGCAAATTGCGGCCAGAATGAATAAACCGGCGGCCTAAAAAAGGAATGGGAGCTTCTTGTCCAGGTGGTATGGTCAGGGTATATCTAGTGTGCTCCAGTTTCCTCAATTCTAACCTGAACTACTCGGGCCTATAGCAGATCACTGAAATGTGAAATTTTACTTAAAAACACTAAATTTTGCACAATTAGAAACCCTATGGTATTTTGGTGTAATCTAAAGTTATGCTAGGTTTAAGTAGTCCTAATAACGCTTAATTAGGCTAGGTTAACCCATACTAACAGCACTTAACTCAAGTTCACACTAATTCATCAAATCAAGCACCAATTCACACTTTTAACACTAATCGAACTTAAAATCACTAGTTTAGAAAGCAAGGAAGTACGCTCAGATCATATACCTCACTTAAAGATCTTAAAGTGTAGGAAGGAGAGGAAGGAGAAGATCTAGTGTTGCTGTTGGGGCTGCTGGAGCTGTTACTGCTGCTGCCCTATGCTGTTGCTGATGCTGCTGCTTGCTGCTGCTATTGGCTGCTGCTGGTGCTTCTTCTGCTGCTGCTGCTTGTTGTGAGTGTGTGTGTGTGTGTGTGTGTGTGTTGAGAGTGAGAGGAGTGAGAAGTGAGAGTGAGAGTGAGAGGCCCCAAGTCAAAATCCCCCTTCTCTCTCTCCCTCTCTCTTCATTTAATGAGCATGGCTCATGCCATGCCCATACTCCCTCTCTTACACCAAGTCAACAAAAGAAAAATGAAATTTAAATAAACAAAACAACACACAAATTAATAAAACCCAATTAAATCCCAAAACACTTAATAAGAATTAATTACTTAAAGAGAATGGGTAAATTCTTCATGCTTGATAATCATGGTTTAACCCCATCTATAAACCCTAGTTTACATGCACAAGTGTGTGTGTGCCTAGAAATATTCTAACAAAATATTCATTAATTAGGATAAAATATTTGAAACTTAATTTGGTAAACTTTTTACTAAAACTATCTTTTAAAATACAATTAACCCTTAAACACAACCTAAGGTGTTACACCTAGGTCTTAATAATGTACTTAACCAAAAACTAGACAACTAGTAGTGATAGGGTAATAATCTATACATAATTGCAATAATCAGTGCTCGTGTCAGTGCCTCAAGTAGTAACATATCATGTGTATGAGTATGCATGCATCATGAATGTAAAATAGTCAATCATGAAAATCTGGACATATCTATATAAGAAAATCTTAACTTTTATCATAGTAAAATTTGTATGATAATCCGAAACATCATCAATGAAATCCATGGAAATCCATGTCAAGTATCGACAAAAAACATGTAAATCTTAAGTCTCAATACCTCATAGTCTCCATATCTCATAGTCTCAATATCTATATCTCGGGCTCCGTCAGTCCGGATCAGCCCATATCATCAAATCTCACGACAACGGTCGGTATCCTCCGGATATCCGCCTCGCCAGACATCACCGGTAGGTAGTCTTCCCCTGCCAGGTTCATCGTCTACAACTCGAGCTTCTTGCCCCGGGGTACCTTACCGGGCCTACCATGTACCCGAGACGGTTCCTCCACTCCTCGAATCGGGTCTCGAAATCCAAAAGAAAACATGAAATCTCATGGTGGACGACACATACATCACGAGAAAGCCGCAACTTTCATTTTTAAAATGATAATACTAAGGTTTTATTAAATTCTTGCGGTTTTCTCCAAAATCCAGAAATCTCATAGAAATCCAAAATCCCCAAATCCATGAGTAAGTAAATAATGAATATCGACATAGCGCCACAATACTGCATGATAATATGGAAATGTGAATGCATGAAGTGTCTAAGTAACAAATGCACTATCTAAATAGCACATGAGATTAATCACACGATCTTATATTGAACCAACATTTAGCTGATTATATCAATAAAAGATAATATGTTCTAAAGTGTACGTGACATGGCAATTACCGATGATGATGTGTGTGAGCCGGCAAATAAGTGTACGTGGAACATGCGCATCATCGGTAATGGTGCTGGTGTCCTAACAGGTAGAGTTTCATTTTAGCTAAAGAAACATATATATGAATATGCAATGCAATGAACATCACATGAATTTAACTGTGAATGTGTAGTAAATGCACAACTAGAAAATACATACTAATTACGAGTCATACAGTTTGTTGTTTGAAAAAGTACGAATCGTGGTTTTTTAGAAAATTAGGAGCTACGGGGTTTTTAAGAAAATGTATGTCCTTTGAAAAATCCGTAGTATCCCCCAGACTGTCTTTGAAAATGCGCACGATTCGTTAGTTTTGAAAATAAGTATGACTCGAACCTAAACTAAGATCTACTTAACCAACTAAGGAACTAACTAAAGACACTGGTCGAAAGGTAAGAAGAATCCTCCTAAAGTCTGAGTCGATATCTCTAGTAGTCCAGCCTTAATAGCGTCACGTACGTAGTACGACTTCCTCGAGTCAAGAGTGTAGATCAATCATCACATCTATACTCCGTACGGTAAAATCCATCGTACGACATCCTAAAATCGGGGTAGTTTCAACTATCATATATACCTCATCATTCGTATACCATCATCAATAATATCATGGTCAAGGGTACAATACTACAATCACATACATTCTAATATCATCAATAATATATCATCGGTGTGAATATACATCGTCAAATGATCCACTAAAATATCATATCATATATCCTACTATGATTTAGTCACGTATTACGACCTGGGTTTTATTCAAAAGTCTCCTACATTTCAATGTCATTATCACATATTATCGTTTATACATAACTGTATATTTTCTCATTTCCTAACGATCCTCTAATATCATAGTACATCTCATATCATAACTCGAACGTATGTCTAATATCTTACGGCCTCATGCCCAGTCATATCGACTCATCCCCATGTATCATACCGCATCTTCATATCACGTGTGTGTTTGTGTGTGTGTGTGTGTGTGTGTCTGCACCTACACACATTCATACACACACACACAAATACATATACACCAAGTCCAGTGTATGTGTGCGCGCGCGTTTGTGTGTCTACATGAAACCTACGAATTGCCTCCAAGGTAATCCTTGTCTGGTTAAGTCTTTCTAAATCTATCTAACCCAACTTAAGGTCTTCAACAGTATCCTAATAGTCAAGAAATCTGAGGCCACGTCCGACTCATAATAATACATAATAACCGTATACTACGTTTGCGGGGGTGCCATACGCCATCCACCTGACTTCCCCCGTAGATATACATTTACTCACCTGCATCCTCGCTTGCTGAAATCGATGTCGCCATGCTCTTCCCATCGTCTCGGAATCTACGTGAGGATGCCTACATATAAACATATGGTATCGTAAATCGAAATCACGAATGAAAACCAAAACGGCATACGAACATACATAGGTTAGAACCTATGGTCCTCGTATGCAAGAAAAGCCAAACAAATCCTCGATGTCGATGTACAAACATCTGACCATCGAGTTAAAACAAAATTACCAAAGTTCAAGTTATAAACAATCACGAAATCAAAACAGAATCTCAGAAAACATGCTCCAGATTTTTCCTAAGGTAAAATTAGCCAATTTTGCATATGTGGAGGGTCTAGTTATCAGATAATTTAGCTTCCCACAAAAGATCACAGCCTAAGTCCAAAATATGGCCGCAAATTGTGGCCATATCGATTAAATCTGCGGCCTAAGTTTGGGTATAGGGGCTCGGGTTTCAGGGGTAGTCTTCTGGTCACCTGCACATATCACTATAATTGCTAAATAATTTTCCAAGTCTCCGAGTCACAGCAGATCTCCAATTATCACCACAAAAGTCACAAAAATACGGTATCGAGATTTCTAAATTTGCTAATTGGGGTTTTAAATCTCCGGTTTAGTTCAATATGCAGTCACAACAGAGGTGGTATGGTCTCTACTAGCCTCAATTTCACTTCACAACTCAAAATTCCCTCAAACCCTAACTTGAAATTTAAAAGTCCTCTAAACTTCGATAAATCGATTCAAAAATAACAATAGAAGCTAATAGAATGAAATACTACTCTAATGGTGATGTAATTACCTCATTTTGCAACTCAAGAATTTTCTTGAGTTGCCCCAAGTGCTCAAAATCCAAACTTGCTTGGTTCCTCATGCTTGTAGTGGGCTTGGGAATGTTTTTTGTGAAGTGAGGTATGTGTTTTGATGTGGTTTGAGTGGTGAAGTGAAGAGGTAAAGAGGGTGGGGGAGAGAGGAAGCCATGAAGTTGAGAGATGAGAGAAAAAAAAAATGATGAAGAGACGGAGAAAGAAAATGGGAGCTTGGTCAAAGGTCAAGGAAATTTCTAGAGCTCTCTCTCTCATTCTCTCATTTCCTTTTCTTTTCCTTTTTTTCCTATTTTCTTTAACCCTTTCTTTTTTTAAAACTAAAAACAATTAAAACCATAAACAAAATAAAAGAAACACAAGATGCATGGTTTAAAAAAAAGTGACAAATTGTTTGCAACATGTTATGTTACATGACATGTACAAAATCATGCATAATTAATAACCTATAAATATTAATCAAGTTTAGTATTTTCAAAAAATAAAATAATTATTTAAAGTCTACAAAATGCTCAATTCACATACTTTCTTTCGAAAATCGAAATTTAATAAAATTTTCAAATATTTTCCAAACTATCGGTATAAAGTTATATCACATCATTAAAATATTCATAATATTTATTATTTAATTATAAAAATTCCCAAAATTAATATTTTATTTTTCTGAAATGTTACAGTCTTCCCCCCTTAAATAAATTCGGTCCCCGAATTTAAATTTAAACCTCCCCCAATTTCTAAAACATTTCAGTAATACACTCAAGTCGTCGAGGCTCCGAAATCATAAATACAATAAACATATCTTAACGCAATACATGGACATGAAAAACAAGTATTAATACTTAAAATCAAAATCCATCAAGTGGTATGCAATCATCGGAGTTAAGGTGAAAATACAATGTCAAAATCCAATACGAAAATCCAATATGACATACTCAAGCTATAACTTTTATATAGTGCGCATCGTAGTAAAATTATCGAAACATTCGAATAGAAATGCATGCAAAATCCCTTTTTCGAACCACCGTGCGATGCGCTTACCATGGCACAAGTAGCGGATGTTCTTTTTATAAGAAAATAATTATACGTATATACATGTCCTTTGTTTAACATACACGTCCCGCCATTTTTGAAAATAATTTATGAAGGGTTTCCTTTGTAAAATGTTTCGTGTCATCTCAGACGCATAAGAAAATATTGAGACTATAGCTCATTTTGGAAATCCCTTCGGTAACTATCAATACATGCAAAAACATATTCAGGTATTGTCCTCCAAACAGTCCTGCTCGGTTACTAAACCAAATAGTAAATATCATAAAATCGTACAGCTCAAAATGAAATCAATCCCAATTACAGCATAAAAATACCATGTGCGTCCGGTGCGCACGAAGATCGAAATCAAATACAGATGCCATGACTATGCACAGAAGCAAAACTAAGTGCAATGGGTGTGCACCAAAAACATCAGTCAAGTGCAACGGGCTTGCACGACAACAATATCAGGTGCATCTAATCTGCACAAAATCCCGATTTAGTGCATCCGGTGTGCACAAAATTGCATCAATTGCACCAAATGTGCGCAAAAATCTCAAGCAAGTGCACATGGTGCACGGAAATATATATCGAAAATCAAAATCGAATCAGCGGTATATGACATACTCCGAATAAAAATCAAGTATACCGTGAAGGATAACTCACTACTACATGCATCAGTGTGCACAAAACTAAATAAAAGTACGAAAAGTGAATGAAAATTATATCGAAAGCATAAGTCCAAAATCATGTGCAACCCATATACACGAAATCAAATCAATTAAATCCAGGTGTATGAAATCAAAATCAGACATCTCGTAATGTATATAAGAATCAAATCAGGTGCAATGGGTATGCATAAAACGAATATCGAAACAACTGATACATGAAACACTAATCGAGTGCAATAATGTGCACATAGAAAATAGCAATCACAAAATGAAATCCTCAAAATACCAAAATCCAAACAATCGGAAATATGACATTCAAATCACCAAATCGGAAATCGTAAAACACTATCGTCGATGTGCGCCTCTTTCTTCTAGTGTCGACTGATTCGATCTCGTCTCTTCATAGCTGTATGAACGGCGCTACAACTGCTATACTCATATCTAGAGTCTCCAACGTAATCTATCCCTTCACCTGATATCCGGACTATGTTAAACTTTTCGATCGATTCATCAAAGTCCCATAATTCCCCAAGAGCTCAACACTCAAGTATAGTTTAAAAAATATCCAGTACATGCCTCAGCATCTGCGGACCAGCCGTAGAAGGGCAAACCCAAGCCTAACTAATGGCACTACGGAACTGCCGTAAACCCTAAGGTTCAAAGGCGTTCTCATGGTCATTATGTCGAGTTAGGGTTTCATTCTTCTAGAGGGTCCATAGAAATACCTGAATGTTCTTCCGAATACCTTAAACTTAGGAAAATGGGTTTCTGACATTTGTTCGAACCTTTTAAATTAATCTGGACGACATGTGAATACCCTTCATCCGCACGCTAAACAATACTTCGATCCTCCAAGATAGACGATACATTAAAGGCCATCGCATTCTAGCCGCAGCTCTCTCTGCCCGTGCGACCGTGGTAACAGAAACCATCATCCGATATCGACGAAGATAGATCAAAGGAACGAATAGAATACAATGCAAAGAAATGTACATCCTAAGGCTCCTTAAGCAGAGTAGTGTATCATAAGTATGCCGCGGAGCATACCCACGGTACGTCACTCTACCTAAGTCACCTACTCCATCAATCAAGGATCATCCTAGACTTAGACAAGGGTTAAACCTAGCGCTCTGATACTGTTGGAGATAGTGCCCTCAAAGTCAAGTATTGGATCGCAGGTACGTGATTGCAATGATTGAGGCAGGACCTATACCGATATGAAAGTCTTGCTCAAGATGATAGTATGCTATCTGGTTTTTCTTTATCATCGTATACATGCTTTAGTTCGCTATTGCATGTTGATAGAGCCCATAGAATTCTTGCTTGACTGCCAGCAGTATGATGGCGATCATATACGTGGGAGCTGGGGTCTGTAAGCACATCATTAAAGAGTCCCTAGTCGTGGGAGTTTCGAGACAGGGCATCGATACTCCAGAGTAGACTAGTGTATACAATCGAGACACCGACGAGGGGCGGTGGCCGGTCTCACAAGCCATTGGTGTCAGTTGGTTCACCTAAGATGTATACAGGTGCTCATTAGGTTATGAGTACACCGGACAGGACTCGCTGGGAACATGCTAGTTGGTATTATACATATCGTCAGATAGCAGTTTCCTGGTGACATGTGTATAGGTTAGTTCATCGACCTGAGGTCGTCATTTGTCTCGTGTGAGTTCCCACCGTGCTTTGATTTCTACCCTACCATGGCTCAAAGGAGTCGTGCAAACATGTCTTTTTTGGGTACAGTCCCGAGCCACATGGAGGCAAGTGAGCGGATCGGCAGGGGATTCGTCTCTCCCGGTATTGGGGGTGAGATCGCGTTGTGTCTAGGAGAGAAATTACACAAAGCCCTCGGCCGAGGCAGGAGATTTACTGGTAGGAACTCCAGTAGTATCTCAAGGTGTTCTGGGCCACTCTCTGACACGACTTATACTGCTATTGGGGGTCTGACGTTACCAGCCCCTAGGCCGATATGCGATACTCATAGACGAACGTACCGGACTGTATGTATATTGTCACTGTTAGGCTCAGTGGGGTTTATGGATGAGTTCGCTCGTCAGCTTCCCTTCCAATCAATACATAGGCAATCGTTACGTACAGCTCGTACCTCTGACGTGCTAGTGGTTATACCCAGTGCCAGTGTGTTGATGAGTCATTAGAGTCCCCTACAGACAGTTTCCCAAGTTCGGGCGAAACGTTGTAGAGGCCGTATGGTTTTATGGCAGGGTTCGGAAAATGCACGTGCGTTTCACACGTGTCATTTTTCGGGCAGATAATACTGGTAGGCTTTGGTTTAAGCCGGATCCGAGTATTATACTGTGTAGATATAATATCTTTGTCTCAGTTGCATTTGTATTCGGTCGTAATACAAATGCGGGTATGTTTATACTGATACGGGGTTATCCTGAAATTCGTTTCAGGATCACTTTTTGAAGTTGCCAGTTTCCAGTTTTCTATCACCCGTCTTTTAACATTCGGTTAAAGACGGATTTATCATTTCTTGAGATGAGTGGGGAAGCTTCTAGATGATGACTAGGATGGTGACTAGGCTTCATGACTCATTTGTTCATTAAATGCTTGATGACTAGGATGGTGACTAGGCTTGATGATTCATTTGTTCATTAATGTGTTCATACAAGGTGTTAAGGTGAATCATCATCTCATTTATTCTTGTGGTCACCTCCTAGCTCCTACACTCACCCCCTTCCTCTCTATATCATGGCCGGCCCCCTCTCATATAAGAAGGATGGTTGTTTGATTGAAAAAAGATATAAGTTTTGGTGCATAGAAATTAGATGTGATCCATTTATCATTTCCACCAGATCCAAAAGGAAACTTCATCAACCGTTCGTCCATAGCTTTAGACGTAATGGGGCAAAGTGTTCTACTCATTCTCTACATCAATCTTGGTCATCTCTTTTAGCAAACTTGATGATCGAGTTGCCTCGGTTCAGAGGCGGGAGCCCGTTTAAAGATCTGTCGACGTGGTGCCACCTGGACGAGAAGACTAGAGATTCAGGATATCGGAGCAGCCGCAACAAAGCGTGGGATGATGGTTGAAGACCGAAGGACTCGGATCGTTCGGTATAACATTTCTACCCACTTTGTAATTTGTTAGTTTAGCTTTAATGGCAGATCCGGGTTACGGTACACGATAGCGCCAAATTGTAAAAAGTTTTTGTTCCGCATTTGGCGTCTGTTAGACGGCCGGGCGCTACCGTGGACTTACAGATACCAACTTTGTCACGACCCGAAAGTACGGAATGTGACCGACACTTATATTGCGATACATCTAGAGGCGTAATGTAATCTAAGTAAGCCGAAGCCCAGAATCTAAACCATTTAAAAGAAGAAGTGTAGGAAAACAAGTTTTAAAAGCAACATCAAATTTTCTCAAAAATTTCGGCAGAGTCTCCTTTGTAAAAACTGGCCCTAAACGGGTACAAATAAGAATATATACATTAGCAATAATAGAAAGGCATCCCCAAATGGGAGCTAGCTCTTCGCCAATTGACGGTCACAACCATACAAGCAATATAATATACAACGCCGAAGGGCGAGGCTCAAAACTCAAAGAAAACCATCAAAACCACCAGAAAACCATAATAGTACAAACGCGACTCTAAGGCCAAAAGAATAAACAACAGGTCTTCTAAATCTATCAAATAATACAAGTCTGGTTGATGGAGCTTACTAGATACAAATGAAATTATAAAAGTACAACGGCGGTCCCGATACAATAAACCAACCTACCAAGTAAATCACCCTGAATGAAATGATGTGCCAGCAAGCTGCCAAGGAAAGCTGTACATCGAAACCTGTAAGAAAATTTGGCACAACGGGGGTGAGTTGCCAACTCGTGAGTAGAAGACATCTGCGAGAAGAAATCGCATGCACGACGCTCTCCTAGGTCATAATAATGTACTTAACCTAACACTAGACAACTAGTAGTGATAAGGTAATAATCTATACATAAGTGCAATAATCAGTGCTCGTGTTAGTGTCTCAAGTAGTAACATGTCATGTGTATGAGTATGCATCCATCATGAATGTAAAACAGTCAATCATGAAAATCTGGACATATCTATATAAGAAAATCTTAACTTTTATCATAGTAAAATTTGTATGATAATCTGAAATATCATCAATGAAATCCATGGAAATCCGTGTCAAGTATCGACAAAAAACATATAAATCTTAAGTCTCAATACCTCATAGTCTCCATATCTCATAGTCTCGATATCTCATAATCTCAATATCTCGGGCTCCGTCAGTCCGGATCGGCCCATATCATCAAATCTCACGACAACGGTCGGTATCCTCCGGATATCCTCCCCGCCAGACATCACCTGTAGGTAGTCTTCCCCTTTCAGGCTCATCGTCTACAACTCGAGCTTCTTGCCCCCGGGTACCTTACCGGGCCCACCATGTACCCGAGACGGTTCATCCACTCTTCGAATTGGGTCTCGAAATCCAACAGAAAACATGAAATCTCATGGTGGACGACACATACATCACGAGAAAGTCGCAACTTTCATTTTTAAAATGATAATACTAAGCTTTTATTAAATTCTTGCGGTTTTCCCCAAAATCCAGAAATCTCAAAGAAATCCAAAATCCCCAAAATCATGAGTAAGTAAATAATGAATATCGGCATAGCGCCACAATACTGCATGATAATATGGAAATGTGAATGCATGAAGTGTCTAAGTAACAAATGCAATGTCTAAACTAGTACATGAGATTAATCACACGATCTTATATTGAACTAGCATTTAGCTGATTATATCAATAAAAGATAATATGTTCTAAAGTGTACGTGACATGGCAATTACCGATGATGATGTGTGTGAGCCGGCAAATAAGTGTACGTGGAATATGCGCATCATCGGTAATGGTGCTGGTGTCCTAACAGGCAGAGTTTCATTTTAGCTAAAGAAACATATATATGAATATGCAATGCAATGAACAGCACATGAATATAACGGTGAATGTATAGTAAACGCACAACTAGAAAATACATACTAATTACGAGTCATACAGTTTGTTGTTTGAAAAAATACGAATCGTGTTTTTTTAGAAAATTAGGGGCTACGGGGTTTTTAAGAAAAGATATGTCCTTTGAAAAATCCATAGTATCTCTCAGACTGTCTTTGAAAATGCGCACGATTCATTAGTTTTGAAAAAAAGTATGACTCGAGCCTAAACTAAGATCTACCTAACCAATTAAGGAACTAACTAAAGACACTGGTCGAAAGGTAAGAAGAATCCTCCTAAAGTCTGATTCGATATCTCTAGTAGTCCAGCCTCAATAGCGTCACGTATGTAATACGACTTCCTCGAGTCAAGAGTGCGGATCATTCATCACATCTATACTCCGTACGGTAAAATACATCGTACGACATCCCAAAATCGGGGTAGGGTCAACTATCATATATACCTCATCATTCGTATAGCATCATCATCAACAATATCATGGTCAAGAGTACAGTACTACAATCAAATACATTCTAATATCATCAAGCATATATCATCGGTGTGAATATACATCGTCAAATGATCCACTAAAATATCATATCATATATCCTACTATGATTTAGTCATGTATTACGATCTGGGTTTTATTCAAAAGTCTCCTACATTTCAATGTCATTATCACATATTAACGTTTATACATAACTGTATATTTTCTCATTTCCAAACGATCCACTAATATCATAATACATCTCATATCATAACTCGACCGTATGTCTAATATCTCACGGCCTCATGCCCTTTCATATCGACGCATCCCCATGTATCATACCACATCTTCATATCACGTATATATATATACACACACACACACACATACATCAAGTTCAGTGTATGTGTGTGTGCGTGTGTGTGTCTAAATGAAACCTACGAATTGTCTCCAAGGTAATCCTCCTCTAGTTAAGTCTTTCTAAATCCATCTAACCCAACTTAAGGTCTTCAACAGTATCCTACTAGTCAAGAAATTCGAGGTCACGTCCGATTCATATTAATACATAATAACCTTATACTACGTTTGCGGGATCGACATACGCCATCCACCCGACTTCTCCCGTAGATATACATCTACTCACCTGCATCCTCGCTTACTGAAATCGATGTCGCCATGATCTTCCCGTCATCTCGGAATCCACGTGAGGATGCCTAAATATAAACATAGGGTATCGTAAATCGAAATCACGAATGAAAACCAAAACGTCATACGAACATACATAGGTTAGAACCTATGGTCCTCGTATGCAAGAAAAGCCAAACAAATCCTCGATGTCGATATACAAACATCTGACCATCGAGTTAAAACACAATTACCAAAGTTCAAGTTATAAACAATCACGAAATCAAAACAGAATCTCAGAAAACATGCTCCGGATTTTTCCTAAGGTGAAATTAGCCAATTTTGCATATGTGGAGGGTCTAGTTATCAGATAATTTAGCTTCCCACAAAAGATCACAACCTAAGTCCAAAATATGGCAGCAAATTGCGGCCATATCGTTTAAATCTGTGGCCCAAGTTTGGGTATAGAGGTTCGGGTTTCAGGGGTAGTCTTCTGGTCACCTGCACATATCACTATAATTGCTAAATAATTTTCCAAGTCTCCGAGTCACAGCAGATCTCTAATTATCACCACAAAAGTCACAAAAATCTGATATCGGGGTTTCTAAATTTTCTAATTGGGGTTTTAAATCTCTGGTTTAGTTCAATATACAGTCACAACAGAGGTGGTATGGTCTCTACCAGCCTCAATTTCACTTCATAACTCAAAATTCCCTCAAACCCTAACTTGAAATTTTCAAAGTCCTCTAAACCCTAATAAATCGATTCAAAACTAACAATAGAAGAAAATAGAATGAAATACTACTCTAATGGTGATGTAATTACCTCATTTGACAACTCAAGAATTTTCTTGAGTTGCCCCAAGTGCTCAAAATCCTAACTTGCTTGGTTCCTCATGCTTGTAGTGGGCTTGGGAATGTTTTTTGTGAAGTGAGGTATGTGTTTTGATGTGGTTTGAGTGGTGAAGTGAAGAGGTAGAGAGGGTGGGGGAGAGAGGAAGCCATGGGGTTGAGAGATGTGAGAAAAAAATGATGAAGAGATGGAGAAAGAAAATAGGAGCTTGGTCAAAGGTTTTCTAGAGCTCTCCCTCTCATTCTCTCATTTCCTTTTCTTTTCCTTTTCTTTTTTCTTTAACCCTTCTTTTTTTAAAACTAAAAACAATTAAAACCATAAACAAAATAAAAGAAACGCAAGATGCATGGTTTAAAAAAAAAGTGACAAATTGTTTGCAACATGCTATGTTGCATCACGTGTACAAAATCATGCATAGTTAATAACCTATAATTATTAATCAAGTTTAGTATTTTCAAAAAATACAATAATTATTTAAAGTCTACAAAATGCTCAATTCACATACTTTCTTTCGAAAATCGAAATTTAATAAAATTTCCAAATATTTTCCAAACTATCGGTATAAAGTTATATCACATCATTAAAATATTCATAATATTTATTATTTAATTATAAAAATTCCCAAAATTAATATTTTATTTTTCTGAAATGTTACAAGTAGGTATAATTGTGTTTATGTAGAAAAAAAATTATAACCAGGTTTTACGGAAAACACGTGTTGTATTACTAATTATCGGACAATTAACCTAAACGATTTTTAAAACTTTACAGCCGTACGGTGGTACGTGCAGGGGGTCCGATTAAATACGTGTATGTGATACACAAACTTTAATCGGATGGTTGATAATACTAGCCGTCTAAGGATTAAGCCGGATTATTAAATCGGGTTTTGATTTAATAATTTATATATATTTTTTGATACATATATTTTAGTATTATTGTTTACTATTCATTTTCTCTCTTTGGTGCTATCCGTATTCTTATATGGATACGCATATATATAGCGATACATATACCAGATGAAGTATTCCGTATTTGAACGAGAATACTTCTTGAAGAAGGACACCTCATATTTGATTTTACTTTTTGGAAAATTAAATGGGAAATGAGGTGGCATGTGGAAGACATTGAAGCATGGGTGCTACATAGTAGAAAGGCATGGCTTGGTTTTTTAAATGATTTATTCATTTGTGAGCACTATTGGATCATGGTTGATTTTTAGTAGCCATTCTTTTCTACTTCATGACTTGATGTGATTTTTCCTTATCTCCTCTATGGCTCATGCTTCATTTTCTCTATCCCCTTCTTGTTTCCATTTTTGAGCAAGATTCTAGAGAGAAAAATATAGTGAAGTATTCCTACATCACCGGCCATCCAAACCTAACAACTTTGGACCGTCGGTTTGAGCCTCCTCCGCATTCCCTCAGGTGGATCGTCTTCGGCAAGGATGATCGATACTCAAGCGCGTTCCCGGCGGCGACGACCTTGGAGGGGTCTTCTACATTTGGTTGGACACGCGATAAAGGTTGTATTTCTCAACCTTGCATGTTTTAGCTTACTAGTTTAGGGTGTTTGGTTCGAATTCTCAGATTGACGGGACTCCGGTGCCCGCGAAAAGTTTTTGTTTTCGCTTCCGCTTTGCCCGCGGCCTCCGCGGCGCGAGCGCCGGATCCCAACATGGTATCAGAGATACCAAAACACCATAAACTAGCGTTTGACGATGCTTAAGTTTCAAAACCAAAAACACCAATTTCGAAAACTTAGTTTCTGTCGAAATTTTTTTGGTCTCTAATTTTTTTTAAACAAGTGTAGAAGCTTAGTCTAGACTAGATAGTGACACATAATGAAAACGAGCGGATTTGGTCATGTTTGGACCGGTGAGAATCTCATTTTGGCCGGCTTGACCTTTTTTACTGTTCACTTTGGAGCTCTTTTTCATGGTGTGTGCTGGGTTTTGTAAAATGGTATTTTTGGTGTTGTTTGATTTGTCCCAGATTTCACTTTGTGTCATCTTTGCTTTGGGACAACTCGGGAGTTTTAAAAACTCGAAACTTTTTGCATCATCGGTATATGTTATATATGTGTTGCTGAACATCGTCTAATTGCTATATGTTCATTTAGACGGGGTTGCACACATTCTGGTGCTGCTTGCTTCTGCAGTTATATATATATATATATATGGTTATGGTTTGTGCGGATTGTCGTGATGGATACTCTTGTGTACAATGTTAGATATACAGTTAAGATTCATTTGTATATTCATTATTGCGGGGCGAACGTCCGACATGTGGACTTCCATCATTGCTAGTTTGTATATTCTTTTATTGGGGCATGACCGGGTTGAGGTCGATGTCGCCGTTGTATATATATTTTCTTTTCTGTACTAGAATTACACCACGGAGGAGTGCTCGAATAGCCGGGTTCTAGAGAACAACAGGCCCTCATCTTATAGAGTTGAGACTGGGGGGACATACTCTATAATTGGTAGGCTATTCGCTGCACTCGTAGGGGTATAGGTTGACCCACGGAGGGGTGTGTTAGTTATATGTATGCCCTAGAGGCCATTACTGTACATTGGATGTATATTGTAGTGGATGCTGGGACATATATAGGTAGGACTTTCTTGCTCGACATGATAGTACGCTATCTGGTTGCTCTTTATCTTAACATGTATACTTTCTCTCTCTCTGATTACATGTTGATAAAGCACTTAGGATGTGTACTCGACTTCCAGGACTATGATGAAGATCATACTAGTGGGGCCTGGGTAGTCAATGAGTACATCCTTCATTGTTCCTAGTCGTGGGAATATCGAGACGGGGCATCGATATTCCAGAGTAGACTAGCGTATATCTTCTCGACCCATGTGATGGGCGATGGATGATCCCATATCCATTGGTGTTTGACATCGGAGATGGTATGCGGGTGCTCAGTGGAGACTGGGTACACTGAACGGACTTGCCGAGAACTCCCAGATGGTATTATACCTCACGTCAGATGGCAGTTCTCTGGTGACACTGGTACAGCTTAGTCTGTTGACCCGAGATCGTCATAGAGTCTTGTGTGTCTCCCACTGCGCTTTGATTTCCACCCTACCACGGCTCTACTGAGTCGTGCAAACAGGTGGTTTTTGGGTACAGTCCCGATTCACATGGAGGCAATGAGCGATAGGAGGGGATTCGTCTCTCCCGGTATTGGGGGTTGATGTTGCGCTATGCTCGACTGGCCATAACAGGAAATCCCTGGCCAGGGTTGCAGTGACCTACTGGTAAGTGTTATCAGTAGTTTCACACATGTCATGGACTTCACGTCGGCATGACTTATCGAGCTACTGGGGTCTGACGTTTACCACCCCTAGGCGAGATATGCGACATATCAGACGAACAGACCAGACTGTACGGTAAGTGTTACTGGTTGGATTCACAGGAGTGTGAGCGGGCTTGCTCGTCGATCTTCTGATCGCTCAATACCCGGGTGGCCGTTACGTTTAGCAGACCGCTTGCGGCTTTTGGGTGTTTGATATGATCATCATCTGCTGCCGGCGTATTGACGAGTCTTTAGAGTCCTACACAGAGGTTTCCTAGCTCAAGCGAAACGAAATAGGAGCGCATATGAGATATGTGAGGTACCGAGAATAATTCATGTATGTGATACCGTGTTCCATTCTCGCGATGAATGTATTGATTGGTTATATGCGATATAACCTAGTTATCGAATCAAGGATCGATTCGATAAGCCGATACATTGGATACTAGCCGGTTATATGCGACATGACCGGATCATTGAATCAAGTGTTGATTTAATGATTTAATATATAATTATATATTTGATATATTACTTTGCATTAACTAGTATTGGTTCACTTTAAATGGATTTACTCACTTGAATTGCACATTGTATATGTGATATATTTTTTTGTGCACATGATTGTATCATGTTTGATGATACATTCTAGCTTGGTTTTGTGTAAAGAATTAAACCATGGTTAGTTAGTGGTTAGGGTATCATTTCTTTTACTTATTCATTTATCTATTTATTTGTTTTATTTATTTCATTTAGAAAAGATAAAGAGAAAAGAATGGTTGCTAGTTTTGTTTTTATTTGAAGCTTCTTGAAGCTTTGAACAAGTCCACCATTCTTGTCTCTTCTCTAACCCTAACCATTCATCTAACCTTAGTTAAATCTCTACACTAAACCATGGTTGAATACATGATAAGTATTCATTTTTTTTAAAATACTTATCATATTCATTTTCTTTCTTCTTCTTCTTCATGAGCAAGAAAGAAAAGCTTGCTCCATCAATGGCAACTTGAGCTAACAAGTGAGAAATCCAATACTAAAGTGAACCCACTTCCTATTTCTTCATCCTCTACCTCTTGCCAAGTAGTATAGGGTGTTTTCTTCATAAGTTTCATGACTTGGTGAAGTCGGAGTTTGATCTTGTGATGCCTCGACGTAGATCATCTTCGGCATCGAAGCCGACGATCAAGCCCGCCCATTTCTTCGATGAAGCCGATGCTAGAGTTCGGGATCCGACTTGGACAGCGGAGGGACATCGTCGCGGAGCTTAGTAAGTGGTGGACCGGATCTACAAAGGTTGTAGTCACTTTCCTTTAGCATTTAATTCGTTTACATGCTTGCATCGCCTATATATCTAGTTAACGATCCGTATTAGGTTTTCTCGGCACATGTAAAAATTCAATTGGGCATGTTTGATCACTTGTGAGACTTCATTAGTGTGCCTAGGAACCCTACAGTGGTATCAGAGCCTAGCTAGAGCCTTAGGCGATGCCTAGACGGAGTTAGAAATCTGATCGAACCGAAACCCTAACCCTAATATTGCTCTCTGTACATTTTTGAAAATCGTGGCTTTTTAAGAATTAAAAATATGCCGAAAACTCAGTAAAAGATTCTAAGAATTACTGTATAAAACGGGGCCCCTGAATCCATCAAAGCGCGGCGGAACCGCGGCATTAGCATGCTAATGCGGCGGTTCCGCGGCCCTTTTGTCTCCTCTTGCAATAAATTTTGCACAGTAATTCCTAGTTTGCAGTGCTGGTTTTCCTTGGAATTTTTAATATTTTTTCAAGAGTTGAATTTTCTGGGTTGTATTGGGGACTCGGTGTATCGATCGGATTGTCTAATTTTGTCAGTGTGTTTTTCCGGGTATTTTTAGAATATGTTAAAAAGTTCGACCGGATATAAATACCCACTTTTTCCCCTGCCGGGAAATTTCCAATTATTGGATTTTTCCGTAGTTTAACGACGTTCTAAGTAGTGCAAGTAACGCGATGGTCCCTCTAGAAGACAACAAACCTTAACTCGATTATGTGACCGTCTTGAACTGCCCTTTGAACCTTCGGGTTTGGGGCAGTACAGCGTGCCACATGTGAGGCGTTGGCTTGACCCTTCTACGGCTGGACCGTTGGTACTGAGGCATGAACTGAATGCTGTTAGACTTATTTCATGTGTTGAGCTGTATCGGGAAAACTTGGGTGTTCGATTGTTCGATCGAAAAGTTTAGCGTTTTCTATTTATCCGGAATGTGATACAATAATTGGAATTCACAAGTAGTTATGAGATAACGGAATGAATGTTATAAACATAGCAGTTTAGTCTCACTTGATCGGTTGCCACGGAGTTTTGATGTGATCAAAAGTCCGTCGCAATCACGTAGCGTACGCGGATACTCGCCGGGTAAACTTAATAGACAGCCTCACCCCATAGCCCCGACCAAGTGACTGTAGGAGAACCCCGTCGCCGAGACCATCCGTTTGGGTGCTCGTGGCAGCGGTGTTCCGCCTTGGTGCACTTCGTTGACAGCATCGGGGGTGCGACTGCCTACTGAAGTTTGCGACGAGCATTCGATCAGGATGTCGGGAATCTTATTGAATTGCCCGACTTGATATTGAAAAGAGTTTTCGATAATGAGAATAAAATGCGGGGTTTATAATTGTTAGGCATGCGATGTCTAAGGAATTCATTTGATTAGGCATGCGATGTCTAAAGAGATTGCGGATTCCAACTGTTGTAGTTTTACACTTTCTTTTCTGTGACCGTAAGTGTAATATATGATATCGCCGGTTTCGTTGCTATATGTCAACGACAATTGGGATACGCATGTTTGCTTATGTTGATGACATGTGATGTTATGTGTTGCTGGATATGTTATATTAGATTGTCGTGTTTGAATAGCCGGGGGGTTTTTATGTGAGATGAGTGTTTTTCATTTTCATTCATGTAAAAAAAACTTGTATGTAATATTCTTTTATTGGGGCACTTCCAGGTTGCGGAAGATGTCACCCATTGTATATTATTTACTTTTCCGCATTAGGATAGACCCAAGGAGGGAAGCACAAGTAACCGGGTTCTGGGGTCCAGAGGGAGACCATCTCGAGGAGTCGAGTCCGGGTCTCCTAACCCTAGAATTGGTAGGGTTGCTTGCCGCTCTCGTAGGGGTCTTGGGGTGTGGGATTGGCTATTCATCACGACCGTGGAATCCGTGTTTTATACTGGCTCGTATTGAAAACACGGACGTCCTAGTATATCCAATATTTCATATGTTTCTTCTGCTGTGATTTATCTGTGATGTGATCATGTGATGTTCTGTGACAGATATTATATATAGTATATATGATATATTATATAGACGTTGCTTATGTTTTACACCCGCGCTAGCCCTGCCTCGCTCTGGCGTTAGTTACCTAACCTAACGGTGCAGACGGGACATCGAGGCGAATGCGGATGGCATAAGCGTACGTTATATTTATCTGTGATGTTTAGGTGGACTTAAATGATGGGATATTCATTAATGAGATTAATGAAAGAAAATAAACCTAATTGATGTTGTGGAATCGAATTTCAAAATAAAAACAGGTAGCTACAGTTCTTGCTTTGCATCACGGTGTTCATTATAGAACATCCTGCACCTTATTCGATGAGGAAAGGACCGAGATCCCTTCACCGAGAGTGACTCCTTTAGCAATAACTGGCATATGCTACAACCCTCGGTTTGTCTTTGATCGCTTCTATAGTTTCCGCTTTGCACAGTGATATATATGATATATCCCGTACCTCATTCGACGAGGAAAGGGCCGACGATCCCTTCACCGGGAGTGACCTCTTTAGCAAAACTAGAAAAGCCTAAAAAACATTCCATTTAAAAACCATTTGATTCCGCAACGAGATCAAGTTCAAAGCGTTAAAGGTTTTCACAAAAACCATTCGCAACCCTTCGTCATTTTTGGAAGTAGAGTACTTAGTATTCGTGCTGTGTTTGTTGACCATAGTCAAGGCACAGTGTACGGTAGCTAAGTGATGTCTTCCTACACCGCATATGATGCGATTAGTTAGGACAGTCGCGTGACTTTGTTGACCTTAGTTAAGGGTCATGTGGGTGGGTCTAATTAATCACGAAATGACGGATAGAACTTGACTAGTGCTTATGATTTGTTGACCATAGTTAAGGTCTTAAGTGCTAGGGGTAAAAATCTTTATCGGGAGTTTCAAGTGTTGAAATTTGCAATGAGATTGCATGCCTTCTATGTGATAGTTGGATCTTGATACCCACTGCGAGTAATTGTTACTCCTGGAAGAGTTTTGCACTTTACAATTAGCCGATCAAGTAGGTGTCTAGAAAGGTGTCAACGGGGTTACGCCTCTGGGAAAGCGAGGTTTACAGTAATTAGGTCCGTGCGAAAGCACGGGGAACCTCCCTCAAAGTACCGACACTGGCCTGGCTGAAAGATTGGCGAACTTGTAGAGTGTAATTAATCCCGGCTAGTCTTTCCTTTTAAGGTTTGAAGAAAGATTTGATAAAAACAGTGGGAGCCATCCTGATTAGATAAAATAAATAACCAATCTATTCTTGCAAGAGCGCACGCTGAGTGTTTTCTTCTCTCTCTCTCCAGATAGCGACCATATCACGCCTTAATCAAGATAATAATATGGATGTATTGACCGAACCCGCTTGTTATACTGAGCTGGGGAACGTTGGTCCCGCTCCAACTTATAATTGTTATAAGACAGAGCAGGAATTAGGGGAATACCAGGATTCCCATGCCGCCCAAACGAAGAAAGTGTATATGATGCATCTCCTTCGGGTGTGTTCATTACAAAGAACTGTTTCTCAGTATCTTCTGCATCCTGGGTATATGATACCGGATCAGGATCCCAGATATGTAATCTGTTACATAGGGCTACAAAAGAGTAGAAAAACTGAGAACGGGTGATAAGTTTCATGAGACATAAAACGGGGCAAGTGTTACAGCCAAGTCTGTTGGTCACTGTCACCCTGTATTACTAATACATTGATTCTGAACAAATGCTATTAGATACCGAACCTGATATACAAAATCATATCAGTCTCTTTATAAGTAAAGAATTGATAAAATTTTGTATTGATGGATAATGTTTTGAACATTTCCTATATCAAAAGTTGATCGGTTCAGGCACGTTATCTAAAAGCATTGACGTTCTAAATCAAACTACAGTTCCTCGTATACAGAACACACACAAGAGGAAGAGTTCAGAAATGAACGAATCATTCTTGAGGCATTATAGACTAGGTCATATCAATGCGACCCGACTGGCTGAAGTTACATTTTAGATGCATATTTAAATCAGTTTGAATTTACATCTTGTGAAACTTGCCAGTCATGTCACAAAGATAAGATGACCATAGCTCTGTTTATTGGAAACAGGGAAAGAGTTTGTAAAACTCTTGGGACTGATACATGATGATGTATGTGAGGTCTTCTGTCTACACATGCCAGGACTGGTTCTTTATACTTCATTACGTTCTCTGATAATCTCTCAAGATTCAGACATATGTTCCTGTTGAAACATAAGTCCGAACCTTTTGAGATATTCACAGAATATAAGCTAGAAGTAGAGAACCAATACGGGTATAAGTATTATATCCTATGATAAGATCAGGGAGGAGAATACTTGTGCATGGCATTCCTGGACCATTCTAAAGGAGAATGAGAATCTCTCTCCGTATTACTCCTCTGAATACACCACAGCACAACGGTGCATCAGGGCGGAGCAATCGCACAATATTAGATATGGTGTGCTCTATGATGAGTATTATTGAGTTACCTAATTCCTTTTTGGGGTTGTGCACTTGAGAAGCTGCATACCTATTGAATTAGGTTCGAATCAAATCAGTGCCTACCACTCTATATAAGATATGGTGTGGGAAGATCCTATCTCTTAAGTAAGTTAAGATTTGGGATTGTCCGGCCTATGTCAAAAGCAAAATCCGGACAAGATCGAGGCAAGGTCAGTTCTGTAGAACTGGAAAGGTTCCAGCTATACGAAACTACAGCTGAAGATTTGACAGAACCAAAGGATTCTATAGTCCCCGACGAACCTCAGCCTCTCCGCCGATCTGGTAGGGTTCCTCGCCTGCCTGAGAGATACCTCGGTTTCTCGATGACAGTGGGAGCAAGGAATGCATCATGAGATGATGATCCAACTAGATTCTAGCAGGCCATCAAGAGTAGGGACTCTGTAAGAATGGCTGGATGCTTAGCGATCTGAGATGGAATCCATATACACCAACAAAGTATGGACTTTGGTTGCTATATCTGAAGGGTTAAATCCCCATCGGGAGCAAGTATATCTTAAGAAGATTACTTGGTGTAGATGGAAAAGTTGAGACTTTCAAAGCTAGACTTGTTAAAGGTTTTCGTCATCAACCAGGCACGGATAATGATGAAACCTTTTCCAGGGACTATGTTTAAGTCCATCCAGATCCTACTTGCCACGGCTACATACCATGACTACGATATCTGGTGGTTAGGTGCCATGACTACTTTTCTAAATATTGATTAAGAAAAGAGAGTCTATAAGAACACAACTAGAGGGCTTCGTAAACAGTGGGAGCAGCGGAAACGTGTGCAAGTTGCTTTACAGGATAAAGCAGGCATCGCGGAGTTGGAACATCTGTTTTGATGTGGTAGTCAAAGTATTAGACTTCATTAAAATAGTAGATGAACCTTGTATATACAAAACGGTAGTAGAGAATAAGGTGGTCATCCTCGTATTGTACGTGGACAACATACTCTTGATAGGAAAGGAATTTCCTATGCTACGATCGGTCGATCTCCTCTTATCACATAGATTCTCCATAAAGGATCAAAGTGATACCTCCTAAATCCTGGGATTTGGATCTATGAGATAGATCTAAATAGATTTTAGGATTCTCACTAGCTATAGTGAGATAGTATCAGTCGATCCTAGGGAGAATCACTGGAAGTGTTCCAGGGTGATAAAGACGACTGAATGTCAGTCACAGGCATTGTCTTTACCCTCAGTAAAGGGACGGTATGTTGGAAGATTTCCAAGCTAGATACCGTGACAAACTAGACGATAAAGGCTGGTAACATCGCTATTAAAGATACTACCAAAGAGGCAGTTTGGGTGTATATTGGTTCATAGGATGAACTAGGTTCCTACCATTGTGTGACAATGGAACTGTGGCTTTGGCCCTGGAACCCTGGTCCCACCAGTGACCCAGACATATTCTGAGGCAGCATCACCTGATCATGGAGATAGTTGATCTCCAGGGTGATCGAGGTTAGGAGAGTAGACTCAGAGGACAACACGGCGGATCCACTCACGAAGGCCTTTTCCCAAAGAGAGACTTTTAGGGGATGGTTGAGTATTAGATACTACAACTACTGCTACAGATGGCCCTCGTGCAAGTAGGAGATTGTTAGTTATATGTATGCCCTAGAGGCCATTACTGTACATTGGATGTATATTGTAGTGGATGCTGGGACATATATAGGTAGGACTTTCTTGCTTGACATGATAGTACACTATCTGGTTGCTCTTTATCTTAACATGTATACTTTCTGTCTCTCTGATTACATGTTGATAAAGCCCTTAGGATGTGTACTCGACTTCTAGGACTATGATGAAGATCATACTAGTGGGGCTTGGGTAGTCAATGAGTACATCCTTCATTGTTCCTAGTCGTGGGAATATCGAGACGGGGCATCGATATTCCAGAGTAGACTAGCGTATATCTTCTCGACCTATGTGATGGGCGATGGATGATCCCATATCCATTGGTGTTTGACATCGGAGATGGTATGCGGGTGCTCAGTGGAGACTGGGTACACTGAACGGACTCGCCGAGAACTCCCAGATGGTATTATACCTCACGTCAGATGGCAGTTCTCTGGTGACACTGGTACAGCTTAGTCTGTTGACCCGAGATCGTCATAGAGTCTTGTGTATCTCCCACTGTGCTTTGATTTCCACCCTACCACGGCTCTACTGAGTCGTGCAAACAGGTGGTTTTTGGGTACAGTCCCGATTCACATGGAGGCAATGAGCGATAGGAGGGGATTCGTCTCTCCCGGTATTGGGGGTTGATGTTGCGCTATGCTCGACTGACCATAACAGGAAATCCCTGGCCAGGGTTGCAGCGACCTACTGGTAAGTGTTATCAGTAGTTTCACACATGTCATGGACTTCATGTCGGCATGACTTATCGAGCTACTGGGGTCTGACGTTTACCACCCCTAGGCGAGATATGCGACATATCAGACGAACAGACCGGACTGTACGGTAAGTGTTACTGGTTGGATTCACAGGAGTGTGAGCGGGCTTGCTCGTCGATCTTCTGATCGCTCAATACCCGGGTGGCCGTTACGTTTAGCAGACCGCTTGCGGCTTGTGGGTGTTTGATATGATCATCATCTGCTGCCGGCGTATTGACGAGTCTTTAGAGTCCTACACAGAGGTTTCCTAGCTCAAGCGAAACGAAATAGGAGCGCATATGAGATATGTGCGGGACCGAGAATAATTCATGTATGTGATACCGTGTTCCATTCTCGCGATGAATGTATTGATTGGTTATATGCGATATAACCTAGTTATCGAATCAAGGATCGATTCGATAAGCCGATACATTGGATACTAGCCGGTTATATGCGACATGACCGGATCATTGAATCAAGTGTTGATTTAATGATTTAATGTATAATTATATATTTGATATATTACTTTGCATTAACTAGTATTGGTTCACTTTAAATGGATTTACTCACTTGAATTGCACATTGTATATGTGATATATTTTTTTGTGCACATGATTGTATCATGTTTGATGATACATTCTAGCTTGGTTTTGTGTAAAGAATTAAACCATGGTTAGTTAGTGGTTAGGGTATCATTTCTTTTACTTATTCATTTATCTATTTATTTGTTTTATTTATTTCATTTAGAAAAGATAAAGAGAAAAGAATGGTTGCTAGTTTTGTTTTTATTTGAAGCTTCTTGAAGTTTTGAACAAGTCCACTATTCTTGTCTCTTCTCTAACCCTAACCATCCATCTAACCTTAGTTAAATCTCTACACTAAACCATGGTTGAATACATGATAAGTATTCATTTTTTTTAAATACTTATCATATTCATTTTCTTTCTTCTTCTTCTTCATGAGCAAGAAAGAAAAGCTTGCTCCATCAATGGCAACTTGAGCTAACAAGTGAGAAATCCAATTCTAAAGTGAACCCACTTCCTATTTCTTCATCCTCTACCTCTTGCCAAGTAGTATAGGGTGTTTTCTTCACAAGTTTCATGACTTGGTGAGGTCGGAGTTTGATCTTGTGATGCCTCGACGTAGATCATCTTCGGCATCGAAGCCGACGATCAAGCCCGCCCATTTCTTCGATGAAGCCGATGCTAGAGTTCGGGATCCGACTTGGACAGTGGAGGGACATCATCGCGGAGCTTAGTAAGTGGTGGACCGGATCTACAAAGGTTGTAGTCACTTTCCTTTAGCATTTAATTCGTTTACATGCTTGCATCGCCTATATATCTAGTTAACGATCCGTATTAGGTTTTCTCAGCACATGTAAAAATTCAATTGGGCATGTTTGATCACTTGTGAGACTTCATTAGTGTGCCTAGGAACCCTACAGGGTTCTCAAGTTACCGGATTCCGTGAAGTGCTGGGTGGCCCACTCACTTTGTTGATTGGGGTTGCCTCACTTCGGGGATTGGCGGGTAACTTGTCGCACTCGTAGGGGTTTAGGATCTTCATTGTACTGGCTATCTATACGACCGGGGAACGCCGCGTCTCATTTATGGCTCAAATGAAACACGGGGCTCTTAGATTATCCGCTATTCTATATTGTTTTTCGCATGCTTATGATGATTTTATTGCTGTGATGACTATTATCTGCCTGCGATATTGATATATATATTATATTTAGTAGATACTTCTATATGTTTTGCATCCGCGCTAGTCCAGCCCCGCTCTGCCGTTAGTTAAGTAACCTAACGGTGCATGACGGGCCCCGTGACGAATGCGGATGGTATATAAAAAGCATGTTATTTTGATTGTTTCTTTTGTGGTTTGGAAACATAAAATGATGGGAACACATTATCAAAATAATGCAAGGAAAAATAAACCTAATTGATGTTGTCGGAACAAATTTTAAAACTACTCGGTTTTCTTCAAAACTCATGGTTGTATTCTTTTGCTTTGTATAGAGTATTCGGTTAGGAATATCCCACACCTCATTCTATGAGGGAAGAACCTTGATCCTTTCATTAGGAGTTTACTCTTTTGACAAAAGTTTATGTTACTAGTTTTAAAAAGCGGAGCTTAAGCCACTCCATTTCAAAGCCACTCGAGTTCCTTCGACGATATCAAGTTCATTACGTTACATGTTTTTTAATTTGATGTTGTTAGAACCAAGTTTTTTTTTAATAAAAACCGACATTACAGATGTTTCCTTTTACTTTGCACAGTGGTATTCGGTTATGAATATCCAGCACCTCATTCGATGAGGCAAGAGCCGAGATCCATTCATTTTGAGTGACCTCTTGAGCAAAAGTTTACGTCATTGTAATAATTTCACTATAGTCGATTCTTTTGCTTTGCATCAAGGTATTCAGTTTATAATATCCTGCACCTCATTCGACGAGGAAAGAGCCGAGATCCCTTCACCGGGGGTGACCTCTTTAGAAAAAGTTTGTGCCACTATATATTTGTAAAACCACTTAGATTCCTTCAACGATATCAAGTTCATTACGTTAAAGGTTGTTCGCCAAAAACCAGCCGTAGCCCTCCGTCATATCAGATAAGTGGCAGTTAGTATTCGTGCTATATACGTTGGTCTCTATCAAGGCATAGTGAATGGTAGTTGAATGTTACTTATCTGTTGTATCTTAGGATGAGATTAATTAGGACAGTCGCATAGCCATTTTAGTCTCTATCAAGGGCTTATGCGGGTGGGTCTAAGTTAATCCAGGACAATGACGGGTTGAACATGACTTGTGACTTATGGTACGTTGGTCTCTATCAAGACCATTTGACACTTGGGGTAAAAATCACATCCGGAGTTTTAAACATACAGGAAAGTTGCCAGGCATGCGCATACCTTCTGGAGTGTGGTAACTTGAGTGGCGTCCATTAAGTTATCATGCGATGATAGTTGGATCCCGATTCCCACTGATGAGTAGGATTACTCTTCGGGTGATTTTAGATGATCCCGACTAATTCTGCTTTTAGGGTTTGAAGGAGGATTCGAGGAAACAGTGAAAGCCATTCTGATTAGATAAAGTGATTAACCATTCTGATCTAGATTAAAGTCTACGCTGTGTGTTTCTTTTCTCTCTCTCTCTCTCTTTGGAAGTGACCATGGCCCGACCCTAAACTAAAACTCATGAACCAAGTTAACCGAACCTTGTTAAAACACTTTGGCTTTTGGATTGTCACGGAGTTGCATACATCATTGCCAATCCTATCATTTTTGCATTTCTCCAGAACACTTCGTATCACTATGAAGATCCATATTTCATGGATATGCCATCATATTACATACGAACTCAAAGGAACTTGTTCCAATTCGAGGATGGATTCTGGTTTTGAAGAAATTGAATAGGATTATTCGGTTGTCTTTTCCCTTTACTTTCTCTCAGGTTGTGAGTGTTCCTGGTATTAGGAGAGTACACCTATTGGGCTTATTGGATAGTCTTCTTCCAAACCATAGGCAGGTGCTAAAAGGTAGGGAAGGAAGAAAACCAATTAGCCTAAGTGTGGTGTACAGAAGGTAATAAGTAAAGACATATAAAGGGATTAGAATAAGGGCAAAAAAAATTGCGACTGCTATCATTCACGACAAAACCGCATATACCCCTGCCACTCCTACATCCTTTTTGCTTTTCTCCAGAACACTTCATATCACTACGAAGATCCATATTGCTTGGATATGCCATCGTATAGTCACATACGAACACAAAGGAACTTGTTCCAGTTCGAGAATGGATTCTGGTTCGGGAGAAATAGAATAGGATTATTCAGTTGTCTTTTCTCTTCACCTTCTCTCAGGTTGCGAGGGCTCCTGATATTAGGAGTGTACACCTATTCCTCTTATTGGATAGTCTTCTTCCAAACCTTAGGTTGGTGCCAAATGGGTAGGGAAGGAAGAAAATCAATTAGCCTAAGTATGGTGTATAAAAAGTAATAAGTAAAGATATATAAAGGGATTGGAGTGGGGGCAAGGAAATATACGGTTATAGTCATGAATCAGGATAATGAAAGAGACATTACTAGAAATACCCAGATACCCCTTCGAAATATTTTCATGTTTCAGTTTCACTGTGAGCTGTTAATTGAAAACTGTTTTCCCAATTAGATTCTAACTCCAGGGTATGTATTTACCAGATTTGATTCTCACATCTGTATAGCGTTACAGATGGTGAGTAGGAGTAAGATATTGGGAATTGGGTGATTAGATCCTCTATATATCGGAATTCTTTGTAATTGGTGATATTTGAGGAAATCACCTGGGTTTTGCCCGACGAAAAATATTTGGTTTCGAATATCCGTTGTTATGCACCAATTTCAAAATGATATATCTGTACGTTTATTTTATAAAGTGAAATATAACCTTTTGAAATTATGTATATGACATCTACCTATATTAGTTGGTGATTAGGTAAGGTGCATTTAACAACGGTGTAATTCTTCTTAACCATAATACAGTTTTTCAACCTTCGACGCACAAGGTTTGAGTTATTGAACTCAGGGGACTTATACAAAGTATTGTATGTTGTTCGATGATCGTTAGAACAAAGGGGTTCGTACTTATACTATATTCTGTTTACTCATGACTTCTCCAGTTCTAGACAAGTATTTCGTTGAAATACAAGGTTCGAATTTTGAGAAGTTAAAGGTATAAAAATGAAGTAAAGAACCATATGTTGCAAGAGAAAGGGTTGGTACTCATACTATATTCTCTTTACTTTTGAGTTCTCTAGTTTTAAACAAGTATTTCGTTGAAATGCAGGGTCCAAGTTTTGAGAAGTTATAGGTATAAGAATAAAGTAGAGAACCATTTGTTGGAAGTATCAGGATTCTTCGAGGTAGTCGAAGATGTAGATACTTATGCTAGGTATTCCGTTGTAAGTAATGGTTTTGAGAATTTGCTTCTCTTTCGGGTTACTCATATGTGGATATATTCCTGGATGAGTAATGTTGTATGGCCTTCTTCCATTTGGTTAATGTGCACTGGAAACAACTGCATGATTTTTGAATCTAGTTCCAATTAAATTAGTGTCTTTATTTCTATATTGGATATATAGAATGGATTCATATCTTAAAGATGTTTAGGTATATGGAGTTGTCCGGCTGATATTTAAAACCAGAATCTGGATAAACTTTAGGCATATTTCAGTAATGGCAGTTTGTGGTTTATCCCGGGCTTTGACGAGGGTTAACTTTCTACCATCAGGAAGATTAATAGTTATATTGTTCTTGACTCGCCACCAGTTTTAATAAAATAGATTCTTTTCAGAAAACATTAGTGGGAGTATGGTAGAACTGGAAGTAATTTCAGAACTACAAACAATTACTGAAAATTTAATAGAACCTAAGGTTTCAAATGGTTTTGACGATCCATTAACCACTCTGCAGATTTGGTGGGTAACCTCAGGCACCCGTGAGGTACTTCGGTATCCTCAAAGACGGTGACAGGGAGGTTTATGATTACCCATACTTGCCACTGCTGCTGTTCTAGACTATGAGGTCTGGCAGGAGGATGAGTATAACGTCATTCTAAACTAGATTTAGAAGTGCACATGTATATTACTCTACCAGAAGGTTGTTGTAGTCAGTGGGAGCAGCGGAATCATAGTGGGCAAGTAGCTTATGGCTATTTATAGACTATAATAGGTACAACAGAAATAGATCATCTATTTTTGATGTGACAATCATAGAGTTTGACTTTATCAGAATAAGAGATAGATCTGATAAGAAGGTAGTAGAGAGTGATGTCCAGATATTTGGATGGCATGCACTTGATAGGGAGAGATCTTCCTATACTACGATCGGTTATATACTGTGTTTGTCACAAGGTGTTTCTCCACATAGGATATGGATAAAATATCAGGGATTCTGGTCACAAGATCTATGGTTTTAGATCTAGATTTGGGATGCGTCCCAATTTGGGTACTTTGACATTATTCTAAACGTGTTTTAGAATAGATGACTCCTGGCGAGGTGGTAGTACCCGCAGGTGATGAAGTCACCCTCTCTAAAGGATGTCTTACAGATTAACGGAGAGAGGGATTTGCATGATTGGCATATCACTTGCTTAGAAAATTGAGTCAATCATAAGATATCAAGTACCACACCAGATATTTTTTTTGCACTAGTTGCAATAAGCATATATTTATCCAACCTTGGAGAAACGTTGGGAAGCAGTTATGAACATAAGTGGATGTTGTTGGTAAATGGTGACGTCAGCCTCCTTCAGGAGGTGGTTATCATTTCTGGCTTCCAAGATGACCTGGATGACAGAGTGGCTGTCTGAGTTATAGTTTTCCCTCTTTTGAGGGACAGTATGTTGGACAGGTGGTCCAAGCGGATACCGTGGAAGGCATGGCGCATGATATTTATTAAATTCAGTGGATGAGACAGTCTAAGAAGTTTGTTTGATTTAGAGTTCATTTATGAACTCGGTCCCATAAGATATCCAGACAAATTCTAAGACAGGTATCGCTCATTTCGGGAGATAGTCTTTCTCCATGAAATTGAGATATAGAGAGACAAAGATAGAAACATTGGATCAGATCTACTCACTGAGGCTATTTATCGAACGCAATAGTTTCATAAACGAGCTTTGTGAGACTGATTAGTAGAGATGTTGGGTGTTCGGTATCACACGGGCTGTGAGTATGCGATACCGCAATAATATCCTTAAGTGCATGTGGGAAATTATTGGCTGTGGTGCCCTCAAGTCAATTAATTGAATCGCAGGCACGCGATTGCGATGATTGAGGGAGGACCTTTACGGATAGAAAAATCGTACTCAGGGTGATAATATGCTATTTGGTTTTTCTTTATCATCATGTACATGCTTTATGTGGTATTACAGATCACTATTATATGTTGATAGAGCCCATAGGATTCTTTCTTGACTACCAGCATTATGATGGGGATCATATACGTGGGAGCTGGGTGGTCTATAAGCACATCCTTAAATGTCCTTAGTCATGGGAGTTTCGAGACTGGTATTCAGTCAAAAATATTTCATTTTTAACACATTAATTTCCCTACTCTTTCTAATCATCTAAACGTGTTTGGTATAAATATAGCACATATTAGCAATTCGTCTGCAAAATATCAAATAACATGTGTTATACATTATAACCAGCATTATGAGGGAAATTAAGTGTTTATTACTACAAGCATGATTTTGTATATCTTAACACTTTCATCAAGATTTTGGGCAGAAAATTCTTTAGGTCAATGAACTGGAATCGCAAAATTGCTGATAAAGCGCAGCAAGTCAATGAAATGAAATCTGGCAGCAACCAAGAAATAACAATAAGATTCCAGACATCAAAAGAGTACCCTAAGACCAACAAGAACCAGACCCAGAGAAATGAGCCATCAAGCTCACCAAATGGCCGCGGATCCGCAGCCAAGTCAGGCCGATCCGCCACGGATCCGCGGCCGATCTGACCCGGCGGCGGTCGGTACTTTTTCCAGAGGCCCCCTTATAACTTCCAAGCTTCCTCAAGACGCTTCGAACTCTCTAAATTTCTTCAAAAGCTTCTCTACAACAGCCAAGCTTCCTATGCAATCTTGATACCTACCTAGCTTCATATGCAAGTTTCATAACAATCTAGCTTCTAGGGGAAGATAGAGAAATGACTATAAAAGGAGACCTAGGGCTTCATTCAAAAGGTTGTTCGATTGTTGAATATTGCACCAATTAACGACACAAGTTGAGTGACACAACTTGTGATCCAAACTCTAGCCCAAATCCAATTCCAAAGCCAAATCAAGATTCATCGAGAAGCAAATAAAGAAAGCCATCAACGATCCTTTATCGCAATGCCGGTCTTCATCAAGAGCTAGTGATCGCAACCATTCCATGACTCACGAAGATCGATGCGAAGCTAATTTCGACGGATCTACTTACCTCCTCAAATCTTGTAACCTCAAATTGAGTGAATGTGTACCTAGTCATCGATTAATAATGGTGATAATTGTAGTTCTTGTTTTCTTTACATTCTCGCATTATGAAATCCTTCGTTCTTGATTGTTTCATTATGATGCATGAGTAAATTCTCCGCTTGTGGAGGATTCGAGAGAATTGATAAATCTAATGATGATCAAATCTTAATACTAGTCGTAAGTCTTATGAGATTTGTGAAGCTTAGCAAAAAGAATCATTGATGACCTAATTTGGAGAGAAATCACTTCTTAATTATTTCGTTGCAAATTAGGGATCAAACGATTGATGATTTTCTTTGCTAGAGGCTAGATCCGAATAATTATGATCGAGAAGATAAGGGATAGTAAAGGAGAAACCCTAGTTTCTTCAATTGATCCGTAATCTTCATTCATCATCATCAATCTTACTACAAATTATCAATAGATAAGATTAGGAATTATTAGATTCATCATTAGCTATTAACTCAATCGAATCCTATAAGCTATTCTTCATAATCTTGATAATCAAATTGATTGGGGATAACATCTTGATTCTTGATTTTAGATCTATTTTCTTTATATTTCTTGAAATTAAATCTCATAAATATTGAATCATTTTCTTTCATCTTTTCTTTTCAACTCAACTAAAATGATTTCAAACAAATTCACACAATCTCTGTGGACGATCCGCTCTCGCTAACGAACCTACAATAGACACCGTTAATTGATTGTGGTTTACAAATTTCTTTGATTGTGATTACTTTTCCATACACATCGAGAATTTGGATCAATCAAATGGCGCTGTTACCAGGGATTGTGTGCTAATTTATTCGTTTTTTTGTAATTTGAGTTGAAAATTTTATTATTCTATCGGAATTTTTTAGATCAAAATCGCATAAAGTACTTAATGATTTGTTGTGAATTGCTGCAAGGGAATCTGGAATCATTGGAGCAGGAGGAAAAATATTCAGATCATCTCAAGAAGTCCAGTGAGGCAACAGGAGCATTTGCACAAAATTTTGTGCAGGGAACTATTCAAAAGACCACGGAAACGCGGCATTATGCAGGTTTGCGCGGTGGATCCGCGGTGATCTTAAGGAATCATAGATCCATTTCTCTGTAGTAATTTCTATACTTTCTTATCTCCTCCCTGCTCTGTCCATTAACTAATTTCTGCAGGATTCTTTACAAAAATTCGCAGCGCCGCTAAAAGAAAAATTGTTGCGTTTTTTTATCTTGGTTATTTGCATATTTTAACACGGAAATTAAGGGGCAAAGACTAAATTCAGATTAGGTGGGGAGTTCATTACCCTTCCTAAGCCCCGGAAATCATAAAACTTGCATCCGCATCACCCTCATTAACTAAAAAATATCTAGACATGACTCTAAGGACCGTCGCGCTCACTTAGGACAGAAGGAGGTTGTGGGTAATCTATTGCTTATCCGCATTTCTTTTGTCGTGTCTAAGGCAAGTGTGTCTAAAGCAAGTGGTTACTTAATTAGGCCCACTACTTACGCAGTGGAGAACCTCCAACTTACCTGGCACTTACCTGGCCACAGAAGGGATAAAGAGGCAGTAGAGGATCTATCCTGCAATTTATCTTCTGGAAGTCTAGGAGCGGTCTAGAGATTTGACCTAGGTGACCATTAAATCTAGGGTTTCTTGTGCATTGTTTGTGTAATTTTTCAAAAATCCGTCCTTTTCAAAACAAACACCAAAACCGCTTTTCTCCAATTATCACAACGCTGTCACTTGTGCTAAACCATTTAGTGCATGCTCGGCTGGACATGGGATTCTAGTGCCCGTCTTGTCCGCGTTCCTATCGACTCCGAAGTCGGTATTTCTACATCTTCTTTTTCCTCACCACCTACCACACCCATTTCGATGGACGGTTCTCCATCGAACTTCTTTAACACCACTTTGCCACCGTCTGCAGTGGGCAGAATCCCCCCCGCATCTCTCTCCAAAAGAGATGCTACCCTATTCGAGATCCTCTTTCTACCTTTCTTTCCATTCCACCAGCCAATGGGGACAATTTCGAAATCAAACCTTAATACATCAATATTTTATCCAAATTTCACGGTCTCGAGTCTGAAGACGCATACGTTTTTATTACCAAGTTTGAAAACGTATGTGCTATGATGGGTACTTCACAGCTTTCTGTGGATACTATGAGATTACATCTTCTCCCGTTCACTTTGTGCGATTTAGCCGAGAAGTGGCTTTATAACACTACCGCACATTCTATTTCAAACTGGGATGAATTCTTCGTAGCTTTCCTAAAGAAATTTTATCCCAATCATAAGACAGCTTGAGTCTGTATCGAAATAAATCAATTTACCCAGCTTCCCAATGAACCATTTTCGAAGTGTTTTGAACGCTTCAAGGATCTTTTAGTTCAATATCCTCATCACGGAATCCACCGATGGGATCTGTGCAGAATCATATATGAGGGAATTAATCCTACAACAAAACAGAATCTTGAATCCATGTGTCAAGGCACCTTCATGTCTAAAGATGATGGTGAAGCTTGGAGATTTTTAGAAGATTTCGCTGAAAAATCTTTACAGTGGAAGAATGTAAGTCAATCATCGTCTAGCGGTGGTATCCATCAACTGGATATTTCCATAAGAGTTAGAGCTGAAATGGCAGTAATGCAAAAGAAACTCGAAGATATGGAACATAAATTTTTATCAGCCTCTTTAAATCAGATGACACTCCTCAAAACTGTCTGTGGATGCTGTTCTGATCCATCACATCTTACGGAAGAATGTCCATTGAATTCTCCGTTTCAAGGTCAAGAGCATACCAATGCTGCTTTTCAACAAAGACCTAGAAACGATCCGTATTCTTCTACTTATAATCAGGGTTGGAGGAATCACCCTAACTTTGCTTGGAACCAACACCAAACTCAAAACATGGTTCCAAACCAAAACAACTTTCAAAGGGTCCCTCCACAACAACAGCAACCACTGCAACTGACTCAGCACCCTTATCAATCACAAAACTTTTAAAATCCGGTCAACACTTCTGCACCGTATAATCCTTTGCAATTGACTGGTACTGATGATTCCTCTTCACTCGCACAAACCATGAATTTGATTCTGAAAAATTTCATGCAAGTTTCGGTTGAGGTTAAGTCTTCTATCGATGATATAAAGAAAAACTCCGCATCCCAAGCCGAGAGTATAAAATCGACGGAAGCACAAATTGCACGAATAAATGCCGAAATTAGTGCTAGAGAGAAAGGGAAACTTCCGTCTCAACCCCTACCGAATCCTGGATATTCACAACACTACAATGTGAATGCCATCACAATGTTGAGATCCGGGAGAGTGCTGAATAATCAAGTCGGCGAAGAGATTGATAATCATTATGAATTAATCAATAACACTCCAGCTTTCACTTCCACTTTTCCTTCTACACCCACTTCTACTTCTGATCCTTGTTCGTCTACCCCACCACCTTCTTGCGAGCCTATTCTTCATTTTCCTCAAGGCTCGAACCCTCAGCATACTACTTCTAGTCCACCAAAGACGATCCCCACTCCTATTCTGGGATCAGTTCCACACACAACGCCTTCTCCAATGTTGGACCCAGCTATTATTGCTAGAGCTCCTTATCCGAATCGGTTAAGGGGAAACAGATCAAGTCCACATATGGAGAAGATTATGGAAATGTTTAAAAAGGTTAACATCAATATCCCTCTCCTAGATGCTAATCAACAAGTCCCGGCTTATGCGAAAATTCTAAAGGACTTGTGCACTAGGAAGAGGAAGACTCAAGTGCACAAAAAGGTATTAATGACAAATAATGTAAGCACTTCTTTTACCCCACAGTTACCAAAGAAACGTAAGGACCCTGACTGTCCTACAATCTCGATTTCTATTAGGGACAAAAACATCAACCGTGCTTTACTTGACCTTGGCGCGAGTGTTAACCTGTTTCATATTCTGTTTATGAGCAGTTAGGGATTGGAGAGTTGAAACCAGCTCATTGCACTCTCCAAATGGCAGACCGATCAATTACCAAACCTAAGGGTGAACTTGAGGATGTGTTGATAAAAGTCGGGGAATTTATACCCTGTGGACTTTATTGTTCTCGATACACAACCTGTAGCAAACCCAAGGAACCAAATTCCGGTGATTCTGTGTCGACCATTCCTTGCCACTTCTAATGCTGTAATAAATTGTCGAAACGGTTCTATGACTTTATCCTTCGGGAAGATGTCAATTGAACTGGACATTTAAAAAATTGGAAGTCAGCCGTCTGAACCCTCTACTCACATACTTGATGTCTGTTCGGTAAATGAGATAGCTCCCGAAAGCTGCGAGGTTGATGAACTTTGCTTTAAACATTTCGACGACATTAGCACATCAATGTTTGATCTTGCACATCTTAGTGAGGACACTTTTTCCACTCCTGATTCTGAAATTCTTGACTCGTCACTTTCTGAGTCTGTATCCTTTGCAGGCTAGGAGCTTCTTTGTGAATCTGAATGTCATTCTTTTACCCCACCTTCTATTGTTTCTCCGCCGAAATTAGATCTCAAATTATTACCTTCTCATCTTAAATATGCATATTTAGGTGAGAATGGGTCTTTACCAGTGATCATATCAGCTTCTCTAGCCTTAGAGTAAGAGAACACGCTTTTGACGGTATTGAGATCTAATAGGCATGCTTTTGGTTGGACTATGGCTGACATCAAAGGGATTGGTACCTTGATTGTTGAACATCATATACATTTGATGGATGAAGCCAAACCAACCCGAGAACCACAGAGACGGTTAAACCCCGTCATGAAGGATGCGGTAAAGAAAGAAATCGTCAAATGCCTTGACAGTGGTATCATTTACCCAATCTCTGATATCCAATGGGTAAGTCCAATTCATGTGGTCCCTAAGAAATCTGGTATCACGGTCATAACCACTCTTTTGCCATTCCTTAGGATATTTTCCTTGACCCAACCCTTAATCATAGCCATGAGTTAATTCTCTACATGAGTTAGGCATGAGGGCTTAACTCAACCATGGATGCAATAATTCATTTGGATGAATTATTCATGAGTTCTTCTTCTTCTTCTTCTTCTTCAAGCTCCATGAAAAGCCTTCTAGCTTCAATGGAGGTATGAGAAATAATGTGACAAATCAATTCTAAAGTGAGCCCACCTCCTACTTCTTCATCCTCTACCACTTTCCATGTAGTAGAGTGTGTTCTCTTCACAAAGTTCATGACCTAGTGAAGGAATGGCTTGAGTTAGTGTCTCCTCGACGTAGATCATCTTCGGCCTCGAAGTCATCGAAGCAAGCATGTTCGTTTCTTCATAGAGCCTCTCTAGAGTCCGGAGTTTACGATCGCAGCGAAAGGGACTATTACACGGAGCTATTTGAAGTGAAGGACTGGTCTACAAAGGTTGTATTCCTTGTTCACTTAGATGTGAAGAGTTTACATATCTTGTTTAACCCTAAGTCTTTAGCTCTGATACCACTGTAGGGTTGGCTTAGCACCTTAGCCAGGTTTTGGCAAGCATCAATCATGCTACATTGAAATTTTTGGGGGAGTTATGGCTTCGTACTTCACAGTAATCCTTAGAATTCCCAGCATGATTTTCTGAGTATTTTGAATATGAAAAATTTCAACTTTTGAAATTTTTTCCAGAAAGTGGGATTTATCGGGGTTTTGGAGTTCGATCGGACTTCAAACTTCGTTTAAGTTTTTTCGGGGTAATTTAGAACGTGTTAAAAGGTTCGAACGGATATCAATAACTCACTTTTTCCCCTGTCGGAAAAATTTCAAGTGTTAAATTTTTCCTGAGTTTAAAACTTTTAGAAAATCATGCAAGCGAATATGTGGACCCTCTTGAAGAACATAACGTTAACTCGATTATGTGACCGTCAAAACCGCCACTGAACCATATGGTTTGTGGTAGTTCAGCGTTGCCATATGTGAGGCGTTGGTTTGACCCTTCTACGGCTGGTTCATAGCGGCTGTGACATGTTCTGGGACTTTTTTGAACTCCGCTCAAGTGTTGAGCTATTTGGGAAATCTTGGGTGTTTTTTTATTCGATCGAAAAGTTTAACATTGTCTATTTATCTGGAATGTGATACAATATGTGGAATTCATATAGTTAGGCATGAAATACGAAGTATGTGATATTTCGGATTTAAGATGTCTAAAGTGATTGTGGATTCCAAATGTTAAAGTTTTTTACTTTCTTTTCTGCGACCGTAAGTGTAATATGTGGTGTATCGCCGGTTTCGGTGCTATATGTCAACGACAATTGGGATACGCATATTTACTTACGTTGATGACATGTGATGTTATGTGTTGCTGGGATATGTTATATTGGATCGTCGTGTTTTGAATAGCGGGGGTTTTATATGAGATGACGGTTTCTATTTTCATTCATGTAAAATTCATTGTATGTAATATTCTTTTATTGGGTCACTTCCGGATTGAGGATAATGTCACCATTGTATATTATTTACTTTTCCGCATTAGGATAGACCCAAGGAGGCGAGCACAAGTAACTGGATTCTATGGTCCAGTGAGAGACCACCTCGAGGAGTCGAGACCGGGTCTCCTAGCTCTAGAATTGGCAGGGTTACTTGCCGCTCTCGTAGGAGAGTAGGGATGTGGGTTTGGCTATTTATAACGACCGTGGAATCCGTGTTTTATACTGGCTTGATATAAAATACGGAAATCCTAGTATATCCAATATTTCATATACGTTCTTCTGCTGCAATGTTCTGTGATGAGATCATATTACTTCCTGAGACGAATGCTTATATTATATATATGTGATATATATTATATATTGATGATTTCGTTTCATATCTAATGCTTGGGAAGCATAATAAATGGGACTTCATTAATGAGATTAATGAAATAAAAAAAACCTAAAGATGTTGTAGAAACTTGTCTCGAAAACTGGTAGCTCTAGTTCTTGCTTTGCATAGCGGTATTCCTTGTAGAATATCCAGCACCTTATTCGATAAGGAAAGAGCCGAGATCCCTTCACCGGGAGTGACCTCTTTAGCGAAACTAGCAGATGCTACAAACTCGGTTTGTCTTTTGATTGCTTTTTAGTTTTTGCTTTGCACAGTGGTATTTGTGAAATATCCTGCACCTTATTCGATAAGGAAAGAGCCAAGATCCCTTCACCGGGAGTGACCTCTTTAGCAAAACTAGTAAAAGCCTCAAAAACACTCCTTTTAAAATTCACTTGATTCTACAACGATATAAAGTTCATTACGTTCAAGGTTTTCTTAAAAACCTGTCGTAGCCCTCCGTCTTTTTAGGAAGTAGAGTACTTAGTATTCGTGCTGCGTATGTCGACCATAGTTGAGGCGTAGTGTACGGTAGCTAAGTGATGTCTTCCTACATGGCATATGATGTGATTAATTAGGACAGTCATGTGATTATGTCGACCATAGTTGAGAGTCATGTGGGTGGGTCTAATTAATCATGAAATGATGGGTAGAACATGACTAGTGTTATGATATGTTGACCATAGTTAAGGTCATAAGTATTAGGGGTAAAAACAATTATCGGGAGTTTCAAGTGTTGAAACTTGCAATAAGATTGCATACCTTCTATGAGATAGTTAGATCCCGATACCCACTGTGAGTAAGAGTTACTCCTGGGAGAGCTTTACACATTACAATTAGCTGATCAAGTAGGTGTCTAGAAAGATGTCAACGGGGTTACGCCCCTGTAAAAACGAGGTTTATTTTAATTAGGTCCGTGTGAAAGCACGGGGAACCTCCTTCAAAGTACCAGCACTGGCCTGACTGAAAGATTGGCGAAATTGTAGGGTGTAATTAATCCCGCCTAGTCTTTCCTTTTAGGGTTTGAAGGAAGATTTGACTAAAAATAGTGGGAGCCATCCTGATTAGATATATTGATAACCAATCTAATCTTGCAAGAGCATACGCTGAGTGTTTTCATCTCTCTCTCTCCAGGTAGCGACCATGTCACGCCTTAATCAAGATAATAATACGGATGTATTGACCGAACCCGCTTGTTATACTACGCTGGGGAACGTTGGTCCCGCTCCAACTTATAATTGTTATAAGACAGAGCAGGAAATTGGGGATTACCGGGATTCCTGTGCCGCCCAAACGAAGAAAGTGCATGCTGATGCATCTTCTTCAGGTGTGTTCATTACAGAGAACTGTTTTCTCAGTATACTTTACGTCCTGGGTATGGTGATACCGGATCAGGATCCCACATATGTAATATATTACATGGGCTACAGATAGGTAGAGAACTGAGAACGGGTGATAAGTTTCAAGAGTTGGAAACGGTGCAATTGTTGCAAGCCAAGAAGTTGGCAATTATCAGTCTGTATTACCAAATACATTGATTCTGAACGAATGTTATTAGATACCGAACCTGATATACAACATCATATCAGTCTCTTTATTTAGTAAAGAAGGATATAATTTTGTATTGTTGGATAAAGTTTTGAATATTTCCTACATCAAGAGTTGATCGGTTCAGGCATGTTATCTAAAAGCATATACGTTCTAAATCAAACCACAGTTCTTAACATACAGAACACACACAAGAGGAAGAGTTCAGAAATGAACGAATCCTTTTTGAGGCATTGTAGACTAGGTCATATCAATACGACCGGACTAGCTAAGTTACATAAAGATGCATATTTAAATCAGTTTGAATTTACATCTTGTGAAACTTGCCAGCCATGTCATAAAGATAAGATGACCATAGCTCTGTTTATTGGAAACAGAGAAAGAGATAGTGAACTCTTGGGATTGATACATGATGATGTATGAGGTCCCCTGTCTACACATGCCAGGACTTGTTCTTTGTACTTTATTATAGAGAAATTCAAAGAATATAATTTAGAAGTAGAGAACTAAAAACGGGTATAAGTATTATGTCCTATGATGAGATCAGGGAGGAGAATACTTGAGCACGAAATTCCTGGACTATTCTAAAGGAGAATGAGATTCTCTCTCAGCATTACTCCTCCGTATACACCACAGCACGTCGGTGTATCGGGGCGGAGCAATTGCACCCTATGTGATATGGTGTGCTCTATGATGAGTACTACTGAATTGCCTATTTCCTTTTGGGGGTTATGCACTTGTGAAGCTGCATACCTATTGAATAGGGTTCCAATCAAATCAGGTGCCTACCACTCTATATGTGATATGGTATGGGAAGAGCCCATCTCTTAAGGATATTAAGATTTGGGTTGTCCGGCCTATGTCTAAAAGCAAAATCCGGACAACCTCGAGGCAAGGTCAGTTCTGTAGAAGTTTGTTGGATATCCCAAGCATTCGCAAGGGAATATCTTCTACCACACCGAGGAACAAAAGGTGTTTTATTTCTCAGCATGCCACCTTTCTAGAAAGGATTTTCTTATGAAGAAATTGGTGGTCATGAGGTAGATCTGGAAGTAGTTCCAACTATACAAACTACAGCTGATGATTTGGTAGGACCGGAGAATTCACTAGTTTCCAACAAACCTCAGCCTCTCCGCCGATCTGGTAGGGTTCCTCATCCACCTGAGTGATACTTCGGTTTCTCTATGACAGTGGGAGCGAGGATTGTATCATGAGATGATGACCCAACTGTTTTCGAGCAGGCCATCAGGAGTGGGGACTCTGTAAGAATGGCTGGATGCTAAGTGATTTGAGATGGAATCCTTATACACCAACAAAGTATGGACTTTGGTTGCTTTATCTGAAGGGTTAAATCCCCATTAGGAGCAAGTATATCTTGAGAAGATTACTTGATGTACTTGGAAAAGTTGAGACTTTCAAAGCTATGCTTAAGTCCATCCAGATCCTACTTGCCATTACTACATACCATGACTACGGTATCTGGCGGTTGGGTGTCATGACTGCTTTTCTAAATAATGATTTAGAAGAGAGCGTCTATAAGTACACAGCCAGAGGGCTTCGTAGATAGTGGGAGCAACAAAAACCTGTGCATGTTGTTTTATGAGTTAAAGCAGGCATCACGGAGTTGGAACATCTGTTTTGATCTGGCAGTCAAAGCATTTGACTTCATCAAAATGGTAGATCAACCTTGTATATACAAAAAAGTAGTAGGGAGTACGGTGGTGATCCTCATATTGTACGTGGATGACATACTCTTGATAGGAAAGGAGTTTCCTATGCTACGCTGTAGGGTTCCTAGGCACACCAAGGAGGTCTCACAAGGCATCAACCATGCCAATTTCAAAAATTCTAGGTGCCGAGAAACCCGACTACGGATCGTTGGCTAGAAATCTAGGCGAAATGGAAATCTAGTTAACACTTAACTATAAGTTAAACGGAAATACAACCTTTGTAGATCCGGTGCTCCACCCCCATAGCTCCGCAACGAAGTCCCCTCGCTGTCCTAGTGAATTCCCGGGCTCTAGCGTCGGCTTCATCGGAGAATGGATGGGCTAGGTCGTCGACGACGTGCCGAAGATGATCTACGTCGAAGCATCACTAGATCGAGCTCCACCTTCACCAAGCCATGAATACTTGTGAAGGAAACACACTCTACTACTTGGCAAGAGGTAGAGGATGAAGAAATAGGAAGTGGGTAGACTTTAGAATTGGATTTCTCACTCATTTCATCAATCCACCATTGATGAAGTCAAGGTTTTCTTCTTAAGTTCAAGGAAGAAGAAGAAGAAATGTTATGATAAGTTAATTCCAAAATGAAAAGAATAATCAATTCTTATCATAATAGAACCATGGTTAGGTGTAGAGAATTAATTAGGGTTAAGTGGAATGGTTAGGGTTAAGGATGAGACAAAGTGGTCATAAAGTCAAAGTATTCATGAAGCTTCATGAAAGAACAAAGAATGCCACCATTTTATCATTTCCTTTTCTTTTTCCAAAAGAATAAATAAATGAATAAAATGAATAAGGAAAAAGTAAACCCTAACCATTTCATTAACCAAGGTTTAATTCTTTACACTTAACCAAAAATGCATGTATCATCAAACATGATACAAGCAAGTGAACAAAATCATATCGCATATGCAATGCGCACATCCGAGTGAGAAAATCCATTTAAAGTGAACCGATACTAGTTAATGCAAAGTAATATATCAAATATATAATTATGCATTAAATCATTAAATCAATACTTGATTTAACGATCCGGTAATATCGCATATAACCGACTAATATCCAATGTATCGATTTATCGAATCAATCTTCGATTCGATAACTAGGTTATATCGCATACAACCATTCGACACATTCATCGCGAGAATAGAATACGGTATCACATACACGCATTATTCTTGGTCCCGCACATATCTCATATGCGCTCCTATTTCGTTTCACTTGAACCAGGAAACCTCTGTGTAGGACTCTAAAGACTCGTCAATACGCCGGCAACAGGTGATGATCATATCAAACACCCACAAGCCGCAAGCGGTCTGCTAAACGTAACGGCCACCCGGGTATTGAGCGATCAGAAGATCGACGAGCAAGCCCGCTCACACTCCAGTGAATCCAACCAGTAACACTACCGTACAGTCCGGTCTGATCGTCTGATATGTCGCATATCTTGCCTAGGGGTGGTAAACGTCAGACCCCAATAGCTCGATAAGTCGTGTCGATATGAGGTCTATAACAATTCGAGAAACTACTGGTAACACTTACCAGTAAATCTCAGCAACCCTGACCAGGGATTTCCTGTTATAGCCAATCGAACACAGCGCAACATCAACTCCCTATACCGGGAGAGACGAATCCCCTCCTATCGCTCATTGCCTCCATGTGACTCGGGACTGTACCCAAAAACCACCGTTTTGCACGCCCTCTTGGATGTGGTAAGATGGAAATCAAAGTACAATGGGAACCACACAAGACTCTATGACGATCTCGGGTCAACAGACTACTCTGTACCAGTGTCACCAGAGAACTGCCATCTGACGTGAGGTATAGTACCATCTGGGAGTTCTCGGCGAGTCCGTCCAGTGTACCCAGTCTCTACTGAGCACCCGTATATCTCCTCTGATGTCAAACACCAATGGATATGGGATCATCCATCGCCCATCTGTATGGGTCGAGAAGGTACACGCTAGTCTACTCTGGTATATCGATGCCCCATCTCGATACACCCACGACTAGGGACTTTGAAGGATGTACTTATGGACTACCATGTCCCCACTAGTATGATCCGCATCACAGTCCAGGTAGTCAAGTACACATCCTAAGGGCTTTACCAACATGTAACAGAGAGACAATCAGTGTACACGTTAAGGTAAAGATCAACCAGACAGCATACTATCATGTCGAGCAAGAAAGTCCTCCCTATATATGTCTCAGCATCCACTACAATATACATCCTATGTACAGTAATGGCCTCTAGGGCATACATATAACTAACATACGCTAGGTCAATCTCCTCTTATCACAACGATTCTCTATATAGGATCAAGTCGATACCTTCTAAATCCTAGGTTATGGATCTATGAGATAGATCTATTTGGATGTTAGGATTCTCACTAGCTGTAGTAAGATGGTATCAATCGATCCTGGGAAGAATCACTGGAAAGGTTCCAGGGTGATATGGACGACTGAATGTCAGTCACAGGCATTGTCTTTACCCTCAGTGGAGGGACGGTATGTTGGAAGAGTTCCAAGCTAAATACCGTGACATACTAGAAGATAAAGGCTGGATACATTGCTACCAAGGATGCTACCAAAAAAATAGTCTGGATGAGCACTAGTTCATGAGATGAACTTCGTTCCTACCATTGTGTGACAATGGAGTTAGGATTTGGCCAAGAAACCCCCGTCCCATCTGTAATCTAGACATATTCTTAGGCAGTATCACCTAATCAGTGGAGATGGTTGATCTCCAGGGAGATCAAGGTTCAGGAGAGTAGACACAGAGGACAACACGGCGGATCCACTCACAAAGGCCTATTCCCAGGAGAGACTTTTATGGGATGGTTGAGTATGAGATACTTCAACTACTGCAGATTGTTGGGTATGAGATACTACAACAGATGGCCCTAGTGCAAGTGGGAGATTTTTAGTAATATGTATACCCTAGAGGCCATTACTGTACATATGATGTATATTGTAGTGGATGCTTGGACATATATAGGGAGGACTTTCTTGCTCGACATGATAGTATGCTATCTGGCTGCTCTTTATCTTAACATGTACACTGATTGTCTCTATATTACATGTTGATAAATCCCTTAGGATGAGTACTTGACTACCAGGACTATGATGCAGATCATGCTAGTGGGGACAGAGTAGTCGTTAAGTACATCCTTCAAATGTTCCTAGTCGAGGGTGTATCAAGACAGGGCATCGATATACCAGAGTAGACTAGCGTATACGCTTCTCGACCCATATGATGGGAGATGGATGATCCCATATCCGTTGGTGTTTGACATCAGAGAAGGTATGCAGGTGCTCAGTGGAGACTGGGTACACTGGACGGACTAGCCGACAATTCCTAGATGGTATTTTACCTATCGTCGGATAACAGTTCTTTGGTGACACTGGTACATGTTAGTCTGTAGACCCGAGATCATCATAGAGTCTTGTGTAATCCCCACTGTGCTTTGATTTCCACCTTACCACGTTCAAGATAATGTGCAAAACGGTGGCTTTTGGGCACAGTCCTAAGTCGCATGGAGGCAATAAGCGATAGGAGGGGTTTCGTCTCTCCCGGTATAGGGAGTTGATGCTGCGCTATGCTCAATTGGCCATAACATGAAATCCCTGGCCAGGGTTACTGAGATCTACTGGTAAGTGTTATCAGTAGTTTCTTGACCCGTTATGGAACTTGCATCGGCATGACTTATCCGGCTATTGGGATCTGACGTTATACCACCCCCAGGCTTTGATATGCGATATATCAGACGAAGAGACCGGACTGTACGGTAGTGTTACTGATTGGATTCACAGGAGTACGAACATGCTTGCTTGTTGATCTTCTGATCGCTCAATACCCAGGCGGCCGTTACGTTTAGCAGACCGCTTGCGGCTTGTGGGTGTTTGATATGGTCATCACCTACTGCCAGCGTATTGACGATTCTTTAAAGTCCTACACAGAGGTTTCCTGGCTCAAGAAAAACGGAGTAGGAGTGCATATGTGATATGTGCAGGGCCGATATTAATGCGTGTATGTGATACCGCATTCTATTCTCGCGATGTGTGACATGATTGGTTATATGTGATATAGCCGAGTTATCGGATCAAGCGTTGATTCGATAAGACGTTGCATTTGATATTAGTTGGTTATATGTGATATAGCCGGATTATTAAATCAAGAGTTTATTTGATAATTTAATGTATAAATATATTTGATATATTATATTACATTAACTAATATTTAGCTCACTAATGATTTCTTTTCTCATTTAGTGTGCACATTGTATATATGTGATATGTATATTTGTGTACATGTATTGTGTCATATTTGATGATACATACAAGATGGGTGTATGAGACTTAAACCATGTTAGGGTTAAATTAGGGTTTTGATTATTTCTTAAGTTATTACAAAAGAGCAAAAGACTTGGTCAAAGTTTTGAAGCTTGGAGAAGCTTGTAGAACTTTGACAAAGTCCACTCTTTTGTCATTCCTTAGGATATTTTCCTTGACCCAACCCTTAACCATAGCCATGAGTTAATTCTCTACATGAGTTAGGCATGAGGGCTTAATTCAACCATGGGTGCAATAATTCATTTGGATTAATTATTCATGAGTTCTTCTTCTTCTTCTTCTTCAAGCTCCATGAAAAGCCTTCTAGCTTCAATGGAGGTATGAGAAATAATGTGAGAAAATCAAGTCTAAAGCGAGCCCACCTCCTACTTCTTCATCCTCTACCACTTGCCATGTAGTAGAGTGTGTTCTCTTCACAAAGTTCATGACCTAGTGAAGGAATAGCTTGAGTTAGTGTCTCCTCGACGTAGATCATCTTCGGCCTCGAAGTCATCGAAGCAAGGACGTTCGTTTCTTCATAGAGCCTTTCTAGAGTCCGGAGTTTACGATCGCAGCGAAGGGGACTACTACACGGAGCTATTTGAAGTGAAGGACCGGTCTACAAAGGTTTTATTCCTTGTTCACTTAGATGTAAAGAGTTTACATATCCTGTTTAACCCTAAGTCTCTAGTTAAGATCTTGGTTAGGGTTTGTTTAGCACCCTAAAAATTTCAAAGTAGCATGATTGCCTGCGACTGACATTCAGTCGTCTTTATCACCCTGGAACCCTTCCAGTGATTCTCCCCAGGATCGATTGATACCATCTCACTACAACTAGTGAGTATACTAACACCCAAATAATATCTATCTCATAGATGAAAACTCAGGATGGAGGAGGTATCACATTGATCCTATCTGGAGAATCATTATGATAAGCGGAGATTGACCGAGCGTAGCATAGGAAACTCCTTCCCTATCATGAGTATGTCATCCACGTACTCTACGAGGATCACCACCATACTCCCTACTACCTTTTTGTATATACAAGGTTCATCTACCATTTTGATGATGTCAAACTCTTTGACTACTTCATCAAAACAGATGTTCCAACTCCGCGATGCCTGCTTTATCACATAAAACATCTTGCTCGCGTTTCCGCTGCTCCCACTGTTTATGAAGCCCTCTGGCTGTGTTCTTATAGACATTCTCTTCTAAATCATTATTTAGAAAAGCAGTCATGGCACCCAACCACCAGATATCGTAGTCATGGTATGTAGCCGTAGCAAGTAGGATCTGGATGGACTTAAGCATAGGTACTGGAAAAGGTTTCATCATTATCCACGCCTGGTCAATGACGAAAACCTTTAACAAGTCTAGCTTTGAAAGTCTCAACTTTTCCATTTACACTAAGTAATCTTCTCAAGATATACTTGCTCCTGATGGGGATTTAACCCTTCAGATATAGCAACCAAAGTCCATACTTTGTTGGTGTATAAGGATTCCATCTCAGATCGCTAAGCATCCAGCCATTCTTACAGAGTCTTACTCCTGATGGCCAGCTCAAAGCTAGTTGGGTCATCATCTCATGATGCAATCCTCGCTCCCACTGTCATAGAGAAACAGAAGTATCTCTCAGGTGGGTGAGGAAGCCTACTAGATCGGCGGAGAGGCTGAGGTTCGTTGGCATCTACTGAATCCTTTGGTTCTATCAAATCATCAGCTGTAGTTTGTATGGCTGGAACTTTTCCAGTTCTACACTACAGAACTTGCCTCGAGCTTGTCCGGATTTTGCTTTTAGACATATGCCGGACAACCCCAAATCTTAACTATCTTAAGAGATGGGCTCTTCCCTTTCCATATCACATATGAAGTGGTAGGCAACTGATTTGATTGGAACCTTATTCAATAGGTATGCAGCTTCTCAAGTGCATAACACCCTTAAGGAAATAGGTGACTCAGTAGTACTCATCATAGAGCACACCATATCAAATAGGGTGTATCTGCTCCGCCCCGATATACCATCGTGCTATGGTGTATTCGGAGGAGTAATGCTGAGAGAGAATCTCATTCTCCTTTAGAATAGTCCAGGAATTCCATGCACAAGTATTCTCCTCCTCGATCACATCAAAGGACATAATACTTATACCCGTATTTTGGTTCTCTACTTCTAACTTATATTCTGTGAATATCTCAAAAGGTTCGGACTTGTGTTTCAACAGGAACATATGTCTGAATCTAAAGAGATCATCAGAGAACGTAATGAAGTATAAAGAACCGGTCTTGGTATGTGTAGACAGGGGACTTACATACATCAACATGTATCATCCCAAGAGTTCATTAACTCTTTCTCTGTTTCCAATAAACAAAGCTGGTGTCATTATATCTTTGTGACATGACTGGCAAGTTTCACAAGATGTAAATTCAAACTGATTTAAATATGCATCTAAATGTAACTTCGGCCAGTCGGGTCGCATTGATATGACCTAGTCTACAATGCCTCAAGAAGAATTCTTTCATGTCTGAACTCTTCCTCTTGTGTGTGTTCCATATACTAAGAACTGTAGTTTGATTTAGAACATTTATGCTTTTAGATAACGTGCCTGAACCGATCAACTTTTGATATAGGAAATGTTCAAAACATTATTCAACAATACAAAATTTTATCGTTTCTTTACTAATAAAGAGACAGATATGATTTTGTATATCAGGTTCGGTATCTAATAACATTCATTCAGAATCAATGTATTGGTAATACAGGGTGACAGTGACCAACAGACTTGGCTGCAACTCTTGCCCCGTTTTCTGTCTCATGAAACTTATCACCCGTTCTCAGTTTTTCCACCCTTTTGCAGCCCTATGTAACATATTACATATCTGGGATCCTGATCCGGTATCATATACTCAGGATGCGGAGGATACTGAGAAACAGTTCTATATAATGAACACACCCGAAGATGATGCATCAGCATGCACTCTCTTCGTTTGGGCGGCACGGGAAATCTGGTATTCCCCAATTTCCTGCTCTGTCTTATAACAATTATAAGTTGGAGCGGGACCAACGTTCCCCAGCTCAGTATAACAAGCGGGTTCGGTCAATAATCCGTATTATTATCTTGATTAAGGCGTGATATGGTCGCTACCAGGAGAGAGAGAGAAGAAATCACTCAGCGTGCGCTCTTGCAAGAATAGATTGGTTATTATTTTATCTAATCAGGATGGCTCCTACTGCTTTTTATCAAATCTTCCTTCAAACCCTAAAAGGAAAGACTAGCCGGGATTAATTACACACTACAAGTTCGCCAATCTTTCAGCCAGGCCAGTGTCGGTACTTTGAGGGAGGTCCCCCGTGCTTTCGTACGAACCTAATTAATGTAAACCTCGTTTTCCCAGAGGCGTAACCCCGTTGACACCTTTCTAGACACCTACTTGATCGGCTAATTGTAATGTATAAAACTCTCCCAGGAGTAACTCTTACTCGTAGCGGGTATCGGGATCCAACTATCTCATAGAAGGTATGCAATCTCATTGCAAATTTCAACACTTGAAATTCACGATAATATTTTGCCCCTAACGTGCTATGACCTTGACGATAGCCAACAAACCATAGCCCGCTAGTCAAGTTCAACCCGTCATTTCCTGATTGAATTAAACCCACCCGCACGACCCTTGACGAAAGCCAACAAAGCCGCACGACTACCCTAATCCAATCGCATCGTATGCTAGCAGATAAGCAGCATATAGCTACCGCACACTGCACCTTGACGAAAGCCAACAAATGCAGCACGAATACTATATACAACTTATCTGAAATGACGGAGGGCTACGACAGGTTTTTCTGAAAACCTATTGCGTAATGAACTTGATATCGTTGTAGGATCGAATGAATTTTAAAATGGAGTGTTTTTTAGGCTTTTCCAGTTTTGCTAAAGGAGTCACTCGCGGTGAAGGGATCGCCGGTCCTTTCCTCATCGAATGAGGTGCGGGATATATCATATATATCACTGTGCAAAGCAAAAACTCTTAAAAGCAATCAAAAGACAAACCGAGTGTGTAGCATCTGCCAGTTATTGCTAAAGGAGTCACTCCCGGTGAAGGGATCTCGGTCCTTTCCTCATCGAATAAGGTGCAGGATATATCGTTTATACCGCTGTGCAAAGCAAGAACTGTAGCTACCTGTTTTATTTTGAAATTCGATTCTACAACATCTTTAGGTTTCTTTTATTTCATTAATCACATTAATGAAGTCCCATCATTTAAATACCTAAACATCACAGATAAATACGACGTACACTTATGCCATCCGCATTCGCCTCGATGTCCCCTCGTGCACCGTTAGGTTAGGTAACTAACGGCAGAGCGGGGCAGGGCTAGCGCGGGTGTAAAACATAAGTAACGCCTATATAATATATCATATATCATATATACTGTATCTATCATAGAACATCACATGATCACATCACAGATATCGCAGCAGAAGAATCATATGAAATATTGGATATACTAGGACGTCCGTGTTTTCAATACGAGCCAGTATAAAACACGGATTCCACAGTCGTGATGAATAGCCAAACCTACACCCCTAGACCCCTACGAGAGCGGCAAGCAACCCTACCAGAGTTAGGAGACCCGGCCTCGACTCCTCGAGTTGGTCTCCCACTGGACTCCAGAACCCGGTTACTTGTGCCCTCCTCCTTGGGTCTATCCTAGTGCGGAAAAGTAAATAATATACAAATGGTGACATCATCCGCTACCTGGAAGTGCCCCAATAAAAGAATATTACATACAAGTTTTTACATGAATGAAAATGAAAAACACTCATCTCACATAAAAACCCCCGGCTATTCAAACACGACGATCCAATATAACATATCCAGCAACACATAACATCACATGTCATCAACGTAAGTAAATATGCGCATCCCAATTGTCGTTGACATATAGCAACGAAACCGGCGATATCACATATTACACTTACGGTCACAGAAAAGAAAGTGTAAAACTACAACAGTTGGAATCCGCAACCACCTCAGACATCGCATGCCTGACCAAATGAATTCCTTAGACATCACATGCCTAACAATTATAAACCCCGCATTTTAGTCTCATTATCGAAAACACTTTTCAATATCAAGTCGGGCAATTCAACAGGATTCCCGAAAAACTGATCGAATGCTCGTCGTGAACTTTAGTAGGCGGCCGCACCCCTGATACCGACGACGAAGTGCACCAAGGCGGAACACCGCTACCGGGAGCACCCGAACGGATGCTTTCGGCGACGGGGTTCTCCTACAGTCACTTGGTCGAGGCTATGGAGTGTAGCTGTCTATTAAGTTTACCCGGCGAGTATTCGCGTACGCTACGTGATTGCAACGGACTTTTGATCACATCAAAATTCTGTGGCAACCGATCAAGTGAGACTAAACTGCTATGTTTATAACATTCATTCAGTTATCTCATAACTTCTGTGAATTCCAATTATTGTATCACATTCCAGATAAACAGAAAATGTTAAACTTTCCAATCGAACAATTGAACACCCAAGTTTTCCCGATACAGATCAACACATGAAACAAGTCTAAAAACATTCAGTTCGTGCCTTAGTACCAACGGTCCAGCCGTAGAAGGGTCAAGCCAACGCCTCACATGTGGCACGCCGTACTGCCCCAAACCCGAAGGTTCAAAGGGCAGTTCAAGACGGTCACATAATCGAGTTAAGGTTTGTTGTCTTCTAGAGGGTCCATCGAGTTACTTGCACTACTTAGAACGTCGTTAAACTACGGAAAAATCCAACACTTGGAAATTTTCCGACAGGGGAAAAATTGGGTATTTATATCCGGTCGAACTTTTTAACATATTCTAAAATTTATCCGGAAAGCCACACAGACAAAATTTGATAATCCGATCGAACATTCGAATCCCCAAAACAACCCAGAAAAATTCAACTCTTGAAAAACAATTAAAAATTCCCAGGAAAACCAGCACAGCATATTATGAATTACTCTGCAAATTTGGATGCCACAAAAGAAAAAACGGCCGCGGATCCGCCGCACGAGCCATGCTCGTGCCGCGGAACCGCGGCGCATTGATGGAATTAGACACACGAATTTTACAGTATCCCTTAGAATTTCCTGCTGATTTTTCTGGATATTTTTAATATGGAAAAATCCCAGATTTTGAAAAAAGGACAGAGAGCAATTTTTGAGTTGGGTTTCGGGTTCGTTCGGGTTTCAAATTCCGTCTAGACTTCGCCTAAGGCTCTAGCTAGTCTCTGATACCACTGTAGGGTTCCTAGGCACACCAAGGAGGTCTCACAAGGCATCAACCATGCCAATTTCAAAAATTCTAGGTGCCGAGAAACCCGACTACGGATCGTTGGCTAGAAATCTAGGCGAAAAGGAAATCTAGTTAACACTTAACTATAAGTTAAACGGAAATACAACCTTTGTAGATCCGGTGCTCCACCTCCATAGCTCCGCAACGAAGTCCCCTCACTGTCCTAGTGAATTCCCGGGCTCTAGCGTCGGCTTCAACGGAGAATGGACGGGCTAGGTCGTCGACGACGTGCCGAAGATGATCTACGTCGAAGCATCACTAGATCGAGCTCCACCTTCACCAAGCCATGAATACTTGTGAAGGAAACACACTCTACTACTTGGCAAGAGGTAGAGGATGAAGAAATAGGAAGTGGGTAGACTTTAGAATTGGATTTCTCACTCATTTCATCAATCCACCATTGATGAAGTCAAGGTTTTCTTCTTGAGTTCAAGGAAGAAGAAGAAGAAATGTTATGATAAGTTAATTCCAAAATGAAAAGAATAATCAATTCTTATCATAATAGAACCATGGTTAGGTGTAGAGAATTAATTATTGTTAAGTGGAATGGTTAGGGTTAAGGATGAGACAAAGTGGTCACAAAGTCAAAGTATTCATGAAGCTTCATGAAAGAACAAAGAATGCCACCATTTTATCATTTCCTTTTCTTTTTCCAAAAGAATAAATAAATGAATAAAATGAATAAGGAAAAAGTAAACCCTAACCATTTCATTAACCAAGGTTTAATTCTTTACACTTAACCAAAAAGGCATGTATCATCAAACATGATACAAGCAAGTGCACAAAATCATATCGCATATGCAATGCGCACATCCGAGTGAGAAAATCCATTTAAAGTGAACCGATACTAGTTAATGCAAAGTAATATATCAAATATATAATTATGCATTAAATCATTAAATCAACACTTGATTTAACGATCCGGTCATATCGCATATAACCGACTAATATCCAATGTATCGATTTATCGAATCAATCTTCAATTCGATAACTAGGTTATATCGCATACAACCATTCGACACATTCATCGCGAGAATAGAATACGGTATCACATACACGCATTATTCTCGGTCCCGCACATATCTCATATGCGCTCCTATTCGTTTCGCTTGAACCAGGAAACCTCTGTGTAGGACTCTAAAGACTCGTCAATACGCCGGCAGCAGGTGATGATCATATCAAACACCCACAAGCCGCAAGCGGTCTGCTAAACGTAACGGCCACCCAGGTATTGAGCGATCAGAAGATCGACGAGAAAGCCCGCTCACACTCCAGTGAATCCAACCAGTAACACTACCGTACAGTCCGATCTGATCGTCTGATATGTCGCATATCTTGCCTAGGGGTGGTAAACGTCAGACCCCAATAGCTCGATAAGTCGTGTCGATATGAGGTCTATAACAATTCGAGAAACTACTGGTAACACTTACCAGTAAATCTCAGCAACCCTGGCCAGGGATTTCCTGTTATATCCAATCGAACATAGCGCAACATTAACTCCCTATACCGGGAGAGACGAATCCCCTCCTATCGCTCATTGCCTCCATGTGACTCGGGACTGTACCCAAAAACCACCGTTTTGCACGCCCACTTGGACGTGGTAAGATGGAAATCAAAGCACAGTGGGGACCACACAAGACTCTATGACGATCTCGGGTCAACAGACTACTCTGTACCAGTGTCACCAGAGAACTGCCATCTGACGTGAGGTATAGTACCATCTGGGAGTTCTCGGCGAGTCCGTCCAGTGTACCCAGTCTCTACTGAGCACCCGTATATCTCCTCTGATGTCAAACACCAATGGATATGGGATCATCCATCGCCCATCTGTATGGGTCGAGAAGGTACACGCTAGTCTACTCTGGTATATCGATGCCCCATCACGATACACCCACGACTAGGGACTTTGAAGGATGTACTTATGGACTACCATGTCCCCACTAGTATGATCCGCATCACAGTCCAGGTAGTCAAGTACACATCCTAAGGGCTTTACCAACATGTAACAGAGAGACAATCAGTGTACACGTTAAGGTAAAGATCAACCAGATAGCATACTATCATGTCGAGCAAGAAAGTCCTCCCTATATATGTCCCAGCATCCACTACAATATACATCCTATGTACAGTAATGGCCTCTAGGGCATACATATAACTAACATACGCTAGGTCAATCTCCTCTTATCACAACGATTCTCTATATAGGATCAAGTTGATACCTTCTAAATCCTAGGTTATGGATCTATGAGATAGATCTATTTGGATGTTACGATTCTCACTAGCTGTAGTAAGATGGTATCAATCGATCCTGGAGAGAATCACTGGAAAGGTTCCAGGGTGATATGGACGACTGAATGTCAGTCACAGGCATTGTCTTTACCCTCAGTGGAGGGACGGTATGTTGGAAGAGTTCCAAGCTAGATACCGTGACATACTAGAAGATAAAGGCTGGATACATTGCTACCAAGGATGCTACCAAAAAAATAGTCTGGATGAGCACTAGTTCATGAGATGAACTTCGTTCCTACCATTGTGTGACAATGGAGTTAGGCTTTGGCCAAGAAACCCCCGTCCCATCTGTAATCTAGACATATTCTTAGGCAGTATCACCTAATCAGTGGAGATGGTTGATCTCCAGGGAGATCAAGGTTCAGGAGAGTAGACACAGAGGACAACACGGCGGATCCACTCACAAAGGCCTATTCCCAGGAGAGACTTTTATGGGATGGTTGAGTATGAGATACTTCAACTACTGCAGATTGTTGGGTATGAGATACTACAACAGATGGCCCTAGTGCAAGTGGGAGATTTTTAGTAATATGTATGCCCTAGAGGCCATTACTGTACATATGATGTATATTGTAGTGGATGCTTGGACATATATAGGGAGGACTTTCTTGCTCGACATGACAGTATGCTATCTGGCTGCTCTTTATCTTAACATGTACACTGATTGTCTCTATATTACATGTTGATAAATCCCTTAGGATGAGTACTTGACTACCAGGACTATGATGCAGATCATACTAGTGGGGAAAGAGTAGTCGTTAAGTACATCCTTCAAATGTTCCTAGTCGAGGGTGTATCAAGACAGGGCATCGATATACCAGAGTAGACTAGCGTGTACCTTCTCGACCCATACAGATGGGCGATGGATGATCCCATATCCATTGGTGTTTGACATCAGAGGAGATATACGGGTGCTCAGTAGAGACTGGGTACACTGGACGGACTCGCCGAGAATTCCTAGATGGTATTTTACCTATCGTCGGATAACAGTTCTTTGGTGACACTGGTACATGTTAGTCTGTAGACCTGAGATCATCATAGAGTCTTGTGTAATCCCCACTGTGCTTTGATTTCCACCTTACCACGTTCAAGATAATGTGCAAAACGGTGGCTTTTGGGCACAGTCCTGAGTCGCATGGAGGCAATGAGCGATAGGAGGGGTTTCGTCTCTCCCGGTATAGGGAGTTGATGCTGCGCTATGCTCAATTGGCCATAACATGAAATCCCTGGCCAGGGTTACTGAGATCTACTGGTAAGTGTTATCAGTAGTTTCTTGACCCGTTATGGACCTTGCATCGGCATGACTTATCAGGCTATTGGGATCTGACGTTATACCACCCCCAGGCTTTGATATGCGATATATCAGACGAAGAGACCGGACTGTACGGTAGTGTTACTGATTGGATTCACAGGAGTACGAACATGCTTGCTTGTTGATCTTCTGATCGCTCAATACCCAGGCGGCCGTTACGTTTAGCAGACCGCTTGCGGCTTGTGGGTGTTTGATATGGTCATCACCTACTGCCGGCGTATTGACGATTCTTTAAAGTCCTACACAGAGGTTTCCTGGCTCAAGAAAAACGGAGTAGGAGTGCATATGTGATATGTGCAGGGCCGATATTAATGCGTGTATGTGATACCGCATTCTATTCTCGCGATGTGTGACATGATTGGTTATATGTGATATAGCCGAGTTATCGGATCAAGCGTTGATTCGATAAGACGTTGCATTTGATATTAGTTGGTTATATGTGATATAGCCTGATTATTAAATCAAGAGTTGATTTGATAATTTAATGTATAAATATATTTGATATATTATATTACATTAACTAATATTTAGCTCACTAATGATTTCTTTTCTCACTTAGTGTGCACATTGTATATATGTGATATGTATATTTGTGTACATGTATTGTGTCATATTTGATGATACATACAAGTTGGGTGTATGAGACTTAAACCATGTTAGGGTTAAATTAGGGTTTTGATTATTTCTTAAGTTATTACAAAAGAGCAAAAGACTTGGTCAAAGTTTTGAAGCTTGGAGAAGCTTGTAGAACTTTGACAAAGTCCACTCTTTTGTCATTCCTTAGGATATTTTCCTTGACCCAACCCTTAACCATAGCCATGAGTTAATTCTCTACATGAGTTAGGCATGAGGGCTTAATTCAACCATGGGTGCAATAATTCATTTGGATTAATTATTCATGAGTTCTTCTTCTTCTTCTTCAAGCTCCATGAAAAGCCTTCTAGCTTCAACGGAGGTATGAGAAATAATGTGAGAAAATCAAGTCTAAAGCGAGCCCACCTCCTACTTCTTCATCCTCTTCCACTTGCCATGTAGTAGAGTGTGTTCTCTTCACAAAGTTCATGACCTAGTGAAGGAATAGCTTGAGTTAGTGTCTCCTCGACGTAGATCATCTTCGGCCTCGAAGTCATTGAAGCAAGCACGTTCGTTTCTTCATAGAGCCTTTCTAGAGTCCGGAGTTTACGATCGCAGCGAAGGGGACTACTACACGGAGCTATTTGAAGTGAAGGACCGGTCTACAAAGGTTTTATTCCTTGTTCACTTAGATGTAAAGAGTTTACATATCCTGTTTAACCCTAAGTCTCTAGTTAAGATCTTGGTTAGGGTTTGTTTAGCACCCAAAAAATTTCAAAGTAGCATGATTGATGCTTGCCAAAACCTTGCTAAGGTGCTAAGCCAACCCTGCAGGGGATATTCTAAGACATGGTCGAGAATTTTCTGGAGATTTTCATGGACGATTTCTCAATATTCGGAGATTCTTTTGCTGACTGCCTATCTCATCCTGACGCAGTTCTTACTCGTTGTAAAGAGAAGAACTTAACCTTGAATTGGGAAAAATGCCATTTCCTGATTTAAGAAGGAATTGTGCTTGGACTTGTTATTTCACGAAAAGGCATTGAGGTTGACAGAGCTAAATAGATGTCATTAATAACCTTCCTCATCCCAAATGCGTCAAAGATATACGATCTTTTCTTGGCCATGCAGGCTTTTACAGGAGATTCATTAAGAATTTTAGCAAAATTGCTAGACCCTTAACTCTTCTCTTGGCCAAGGACACAACCTTTCACCTTGACTCGGATTGTGAGGCTGCATTTGACTCACTTAAAAAGTCACTCACTACAGCTCCCGTTTTATCTTCTACAGATTCCCGTTTGAGCTTATGTATGATGCATCAGATTTTGCAGTTGGTGCAGTCTTAGGACAGCACATTAAAAATATGCCACGCGTGATTTATTATGCAAGCAAGACCCTGAATGATGCTCAAATTAATTATACAACTACCGAAAAGGAACCTTTGGCAGTTGTATTTGCATTAGAAAAATTCAGGCCTTACTTGATTGGCTCACCAATTGTTGTGTACACTGACCACTCCACTTTGAAACATCTTTTGGCGAAGAAGGATGCTAAAGGAAGGTTAATATTGTTAGTGTATATGCCCTAGGGGCCATTATTGTATCATACTAGGTTGTATATTACTTAATGGAAGCTTGGGATATCCACAGTTGTATATATAACAGTCTTGCTAAAAATAATAGTATGCTACTTGGATTGTGTCTACTTTAATATGTGCATATGTTTATTATAACGTATCACTTATACATATTAGTAGAGCCCATAGGATCTTTGCTTGATTACCAGCGTCGTGATGGCAGTCACACGAGTGGGGGCTGGGTAGTCTGTAAGCAACATCCTATACATGTCCCTGGTCATTGGATTATCGAGATAGGGCATCGATATTCCAGAGTAGACTAAGTGGATATGCTTCTCATCCCAGTTGGGGAGATGGTCTGTCCCATAGCCATCAGTACGTCGTACTACAGATAGTATACAGGTGCTCATTAGGTTACGGGTACACCGGACAGGACTCGCCGGGGAACTGATTGGTTGGTATTATACCCATCGTCAGTTAACAGTTCCCAGGTGACATGAGTACAGCATAGTCCGCAGACTTGACACTGCTACTTCGCCTCGAGTGTGTCCCACTGTTCTTAGATTGCTACCCTACCACGGCTCAAAGGAGTCGTGCAAATAGGTAGCAGTTGGGTGCAGTCCCGAGCACTTGGAGGCAGTGGCGGTTAGATAGGATTCGTCTCTCCCGGTATAGGGAGTTGATATCGCGCTGTGTCAAAGAGCCATTACGTAAAGTCCCTGGCCAGGGCAAGCGAGATATACTGGTTGGTTCCAGTAGCTTCTCAGGGTGTAATTGGCTTCGCTCCGACACGACTTATATAGCTATTAGGGGACTGACGCTTGCCGCCCCCTAGGCTTGATATGCGATAGTCTTAGAAGAACAGACCGGACTGTACGGAGATTGTCACATCAGGCTCAGTAGGGGTTCGGATGGTTTTCCTCATCGGCCTTCTTATCGACATCTACCTGGGGACCGTTACGTACAACTAGTGCCGCTTGCGGTCTGTGGTTAAACCCACTGCCAGCGTAGTGTTGAGTCTTTAGAGTCCCACATAGAGAGTTTCCCTGCTCCAGAAGAAATGATATAGAGGTCGTATGGTTTTACGACAAGGGTTCGGACGCATACGCGTGTTTACGCACGTACGAATTTTCGGACAGTTTTTACTAGCCGGCTTTGGTTTAAGCCAGATTCTAGTATTAGGTTATTGGATTTATATAGTCTAAAGTTTTTCCGTGTTTTCACGAATTGGAGGGGCGTTCTCGTAATTTTTCGAGAAGCTTCTAGAAGAGTGGTGACTTGGGGAGGGAGGTGGCATTGCATTAAATGAAATTTGTGACTCATTTGTGTGATTCACTATGTCATTAATGCATCATTTATTGCTTAATGACTCACATAGTGAATCACTCATATTGAATTAATGAAGCATGGTGAATAATCATTTATTTGATAATTCATTATGTTTCATATATTCAAGTGAGAAGCTTTTTCATTCTCATTATCATTCTCACCTTCTTTCTCCTCAAGCTCACTCTCTCTTCTGACCCTAACCCTAACCTCTCATGTGTTGAGATCAAGGGTTAGCTAAACTAATACATCCATAACCTCACTCTATATCCCCTAGGTAGCTTAGATTAGCACTTTAAGCAACCTAGTTATCTCAACTTTAAGATTAAGCTTGGCGTAGGAGCTTTCAGGTGGATCGTCTTTGATTCGAGGAGGCCGTTGAGGTGCTGATGTTCCAAGGAGCCTACGAGGAGTGGAGGACAGCGATGAAGACCCGAAGGACATGTAACGTGAGGTATAACTTTGTATCCGAGTAGTTAAACCTCATGTAGCTAGTTAGCAATGGTTTAGATAATGATTCATGCACTCAAGTCCGTGTTAGGAAGCTTTGATAATCGTTTTTCATATATTCTGCCTCCCCGCAAGTTCGTGGGGTGCGTGACATGGACTTACAGTGGTATCAGAGCCAACTAAACCATTACTAGCTTGTTAGCAATTGATTAGAAGTTCGATCGATAGAAAAATACGAAAAACGAAAAACCAAAACCCTAAGTTTCTGTTAATTTTAAAACTGTCAGAAAAATTATTTGACATACCTTAAAATTCACAGCAGGGATTTTAATGAAAACTGAGAAAATACGAGACCCTAACTCGGCAACTCGGCCGCGGAACCGCGGCACAAAGGTGCTTTTGGTCGCGGATCCGCCGCCGAGTCAATTCCGAGCTGACTCGGATTTCCTCTGTAATTCATATTATGTGGTTTTCTTTTTTCCAGTATGTTCTGTTTCTACCCAGGTTACTTCAGTACAAGTTTACTTTTGGGGTAGAAACGGAATTTGGTATTCGATCGATGTTCTAAGATATTTGCTAATTGGGTTTTTATCTATAATGTTTAATATGTTCGTAAACCTCCCCTAACTGCTAGTATGTCGGTTGGCAGGGGGCTACACATTTCTGTAATATTTATTGTTTGTGTATATGAACTGTGTTGGACAGTTGTGATGATTAGCCGGGGTTTGAGATGGGTTTAATATTCATTCATTCGATGTAAATGTAATTTGATGTAATATTTTTTTGCGGGGCACATCTAGGTTGCGGTTGTAGCCACCGTTGTATTATTTCTTTTTACTGTTTTTGCTCCTAGGATAGACCCAAGGCGGGGTACACAAACTACCGGGTACTTTGAAGTGTTTAGTGACCTACTCACTTTGTTGAGGGAGACCGCTTCACTTCGGGTACTTGGCGGGTAGTTTGCCGTACCCGTAGGGGTCTAGGGTGGGGTAATGGTTATTCATCACAACTGTGTAATCCGTCTTTTTATTGCAGGCTCAAAGCAAATGCGGATTGCTAGTAAATCCAATAAAGTTCATCTGTGATCTGGAATGCTTATTATTGTGTCTGACGAATGTACAATATCTAAATATGATAGCTATTAGACGTCACTTATGTTTTACACCCGCTCTTGCCCAGCCCCGCTCTGTCGTTAGTTAAGTAACCTAACGGGTGATGACGGGACCCCGTGGCGAATGCGGATGGCATAAGAGGACGTGGTATTTTCGTTGTTTTCTGCAATGATAGGATAAATGATGGGACGCATTATTATAATGCAAAGAAAATAAACCAAAGTTTAATCGTTGGAGCAAATTTAAAAGAAACCACTCGGTTATTTTGAAAGATCAGAATTTTTAAATTACGGAGCTTTAACCACTCCTTTTAAAAAGTATCAGGTTCCTTCGATTATATCAAGTTCATTACGTTCACGGTTTTGCCAAAACCATTCGTAGCCCTCCGTCATTTCATTTGGATATTCAGTAGTATTCAAGCTATGCATTTGACCAATGCCAGGGCATAGTGTTTGGTAGCTGCTGGAGTATTTCATTTGTTTGCATAGATAGATGTGTTAGTTTGGGACAGTCGTATTATCATTTGGCCAACGTCAGGGATATGTATGGATGGGTTCAAATTAACTAGGACAATGATGGGTAGAACTTGACATGTGACTTATGACATTTTGACCAACGCCAATGTTATAAGAGCATGGGGCAAAAATATATATCGGGAATTTCTAAAGAAACTGAAATTTGCAGAGAAAGCATACCATTTTGGAGTTTGATGAATGTTGGTAGGATTCTTTCAATATTATCATACGATGATATTTTGGATCCCGATCCTACTGTGAGTATAGACTACTTATCAGGAGATTCGTCACTTAACGATCAATGCTATAAACCAAGTAGGTGCCTAGAAAGGTGTCAGCGGGGTTACGCCCCAAGAGAAAAGAGGTTATTTAATTAAGGAACTTCGCGAAAGCGTTGGAAAACCTCCCTCGAAGTATCGACACTGACCTGGCTGAACGGTTAAGCAAGAATTGTACGGTGAGAATAGTCCTGGCTAATTCTTCTTTTATGGTTTGAGGAGGGATTTGAGAAACAGTGGGAGCCATCCTGTTTAGATAAATTAAACCACTCTAAACTTGCAAGAGCATCATGCTAATAGTATTTTCTTCTCTCTGTTAAATTGCAGCGACCTTATGACCACACATAGGTTACATCTAGATAATAATTTGACTGAATCTTACTTATATGAGTGGCAAAAGTCTGTCCAGATGTCTATTACCTATGACAAGCTGGACCAACCTATTACTACTCAAGATCCCACCGTCCCAAGTCCAGTTTCCACTGTCGCGGATATGGATATCCGTCAGACAAAGGAAAAGGATAAAGAGAGAGCTAAGTACCTCGTGTTATCTTCAGTTGATGGTATATACCAGAAGCAGCACGAATAGATGGACTTATTTTCCATCTTTCTCCATAACAAAGATTTATATGGAGAGCAATCTCATATCGCAAGATATAAGCCCTCGAACGAATTAATTCAAGCGAGGTTGGCTGACGGGTCATCCGTAGGGGACAACGTCCTTACAATGACTAGCTGTATTGATGAGCTCCAGGACCTGGAGACCGTGTTGGGAAACGAGTCAGACACCGACTTGATTCTACAGTCTCTGGCTCCTACCCTGAAGGAAACCAGGGAAGCAGAAGGAAAGAGAACGGAAAAAGTTTCGGGACTGGATATAGTAAAAGAGGGGCGTTCCTATTGTTACAGGAATGAACATTGGCAGAATGATTGCAAGGCTAGCAAGGCCAGTAGCCAGGATTCGAAGCATGTTGTGGCTTCAGCCTTAAGTGTATTTGTTATTGAGAACTGTTTGTCAATTAACTCTACTTCCTGGGTACTAGATACCGGAGCAGGATCTCATATCTGTAATTCAATACATGCTTTGAGAAACCGTAGAGTTATAAAGGTAGGTGATTGGTCTCTCAGAGTTGCAAACGGAATGAGCGTAGACGCTGAATCCGTGGGAGAATATCGCCTAGGTTTGACCAGTGGGCATATATTGAGTCTACGTAACTGTTTGTATGTACCTAGTATGACATGTAATATCATATCAGTATCCTCACTTTCAAGAGAGGGATATGATTTTACATTCGTAAGCGATGTAGTTAACATCCACCTAAATCAAGTTATGATTGGGTCCGGTACATTAGATAACGGTATATACGTATTAAGTCAAGCTCAGGTTTTCAATATCCAGAACACACTTAAAAGAAAGTCTCCAGAAATAAATCAGGCTTTCTTATGGCATTGTAGACTAGGTCACATCAATGAGAGAAGGTTGACTAAGTTACATAAAGAAGGATATTTGAATCCGTTCGAATATCAATCTTATGCTACTTGTGAATCTTGTCTCAAAGGAAAGATGACAAAGACTCCGTTCACTGGACACGGAGTAAGAGCAAGCGAGCTCTTGGGACTCGTACACAGTGACGTGTGCGGTCCAATGCCTACACATGCGCGAGGTGGTTATTCCTACTTCATTACTTTTACAGATGATTTCTCTAGGTATGGATATGTCTTCTTAATGAAGCATAAATCCGAGTCCTTTGAGAAATTCCAAGAATACAAGAATGAAGTGGAAAAACAAACAGGCAAGAGTATAAAGACACTGGGATCTGATCGAGGTGGTGAATACTTAAGTGCCGAGTTCCTGGGTCACTTAAAAGAGAATGGAATTCTCTCTCAGCATACTCCTCCATACACACCACAACATAACGGTGTATCGGAAAGGAGGAATCGAACCCTATTGGATATGGTTCGTTCCATAATGAGTAACGCTGAGTTACCGCGATCATTCTGCGGATATGCGCTAGAATCAGCGGCATTTCTTCTGAACAGGGTTCCTACCAAGACAGTGCCTACTACCCCATATCAGATGTGGAATGGGAAAAAACCCTATCTTCAGTATCTGAAGATTTGGGGATGTCCGGTTTTTGTTAAAAAACAGCATGCGGACAAGCTCGAGGCACGATTAGTACAGTGTAAGTTTGTGGGATATCCAAAGAACTCCATGGGATATCTATTCTATTACGCAGAGGAACAAAACGTTTTTGTTTCTCGTAATGCCCAATTTTTAGAACATCAAGTTTTAGAAAAGGATACAAGTGGCAGCGAAATAGAACTGGAAGAAATTCCAGAACCACAAGCTATTACTGAAAGCTTGGAAAAACTAGAAGGTTCAGGAGAACAGGACATCCCGACGCCACTCCGCAGGAGTAATAGGCAATCTCATCCGCCCGAGAGATACTATGGTTTTCTTATAGACGGGGATAGAGAGGATTGTACTATTGACTATGATGAGCCTACTAGCTTCCAGCAAGCCATTCAGAGCGGTGACTCAGTAAAATGGCTGGATGCAATGCGGACCGAAATGGAGTCCATGTACACTAACAAAGTGTGGACTTTGGACATTGCTCCAGATGGGGTAAAAACCGTAGGATGCAAATGGATCTTCAAAAAGAAGATTGGTGTAGATAGACAGGTTGAAACCTATAAGGCTAGACTTGTTGCAAAGGGTTTCCGTCAAAGTCCTGGTTTGGACTATGACGAAACCTTTTCTCCAGTGGCTATGCTTAAATCTATTCGGGTCCTTCTTGCTATTGCTGCCTTCCACGATTATGAAATCTGGCAGATGGACGTAAAGACGGCCTTTCTAAATAGTAATTTGGAAGAGAGCGTCTATATGGATCAGCCAGAGGGATTCATTCAGAGTGGGAGCAGCGGTAAAGTATTCAAGCTGCTTAAGTCCATTTATGGACTAAAGCAGGCATCGCGGAGTTGGAACATCTGTTTTGATAATGCTGTCAAAGAATTTGACTTTATAAAAAATCCAGATGAACCTTGCATATACAGTAAGATTGTAGGGAGAGCTGTAGTATTCGTCGTCTTGTACGTGGATGACATTCTCCTAATAGGAAATGATATTCCTATGTTACAGTCTGTCAAAAGATTCTTGTCACATAAATTCTCCATGAAAGACCTGGGTGATGCCACCTACATTCTGGGGATCCGGATCTATCGCGATAGATCAAAGAGGATGTTGGGACTTTCGCAGTCCAGGTACATAGACACCATAGTGAAGAGATTCAGTTTGGATGATTCTAAGCGCGGTAACCTACCGGCTTGTCACGGAATCACCCTCTCCAAAGAGATGTCTCCCAAGACTGATTTGGAAAGGGATCGCATGTCGATTATACCCTACGTTTCTGCGGTAGGCTCTATAATGTATGCGATGTTATGTACCAGACCAGATGTAGCATACGCATTGAGCGTAGTAAGCCGGTATCAAGCAAACCCAGGGGAGAAGCATTGGATAGCAGTAAAGAACATTCTCAAGTACCTTAGGAGGACTAAGGAGATGTTCTTGGTATATGGCGGAAAAGACCTCCAGATGGAGGCCTTTGTCGACTCCGGCTTCCAGAGTGACAAAGATGACTCCAAATCCATGTCGGGTTATGTCTTTACCCTCAATGGAGGGGCTGTCTGTTGGAAGAGTTCCAAACAGGAGACCGTTGCTGACTCAACGATAGAAGCAGAGTACATAGCTGATTGTGATGCCGCAAAAGAAGCAGTCTGGATGAACAAGTTCCTCACAGAACTTCAGATGGTTCCTACCAGTGTTGGTCCAATACCTCTGTATTGTGACAACAACGGCGCTATAGCTTTAGCGAAGGAACCCAGATCCCATCAGAAGTCCAGACACATCTTAAGGCGGTATCACCTGATCAGGGAGATCGTCGATCGCCTGGAGATCGTCGATCGCCGGGAGGTCGAGGTGAAGAGAGTAGAGACGGAGAATAACATTGCTGATCCATTCACAAAGGCCCTTCCTCAGACGCAGTTCGAGAGGCTATTCGAGATGATAGGTCTTCGATATGCCAGCTCATGGCCCTAGTGCAAGTGGGAGATTGTTAGTGTATATGCCCTAGGGGCTATTATTGTATCATACTAGGTTGTATATTACTTAATGGAAGCTTGGGATATCCACAGTTGTATATATAACAGTCTTGCTAAAAATGGTAGTATGCTACTTGGTTTGTGTCTACTTTAATATGTGCATATGTTTATTGTAACGTATCACTTATACATATTAGTAGAGCCCATAGGATCTTTGCTTGATTACCAGCGTCGTGATGGCAGTCACACTAGTGGGGGCTGGGTAGTCTGTAAGCAACATCCTATATAGGTCCCTGGTCGTTGGATTATCGAGATAGGGCATCGATATTCCGGAGTAGACTAAGTGTATACGCTTCTCATCCCAGTTGGGGAGATGGTCTGTCCCACAGCCATCAGTTTGTCGTACTAGAGATAGTATACAGGTGCTCGTTAGGTTACGGGTACACCGGACAGGACTCGCCGGGGAACTGATTGGTTGGTATTATACCTATCGTCAGTTAACAGTTCCCAGGTGACATGAGTACATCATAGTCCGCAGACTTGACACTGCTACTTCGCCTCGAGTGTGTACCACTGTTCTTAGATTGCTACCCTACCACGACTCAAAGGAGTCGTGCAAACAGGTAGCAGTTGGGTGCAGTCCCGAGCACTTGGAGGCAGTGGCGGTTAGATAGTATTCGTCTCTCCCGGTATAGGGAGTTGATATCGCGCCGTGTCAGAGAGCCATTACGCAAAGTCCCTGGCCAGGGCAAGCGAAATATACTGGTAGGTTCCAGTAGCTTCTCACGGTGTAATGGGTTTCGCTCCGACACGACTTATATAGCTATTAGGGGATTTACGCTTGCCGTCCCCTAGGCTTGATATGCGATAGTCTTAGACGAACAGATCGGACTGTACGGAGATTGTCACATCAGGCTCAGTAAGGGTTCGGATGGTTTTCCTCATCGGCCTTCTTATCGACATCTACCTGGGGACCGTTACGTACAGCTAGTGCCACTTGCGGTCTGTGGTTAAACCCACTGCCAGCATAGTGTCGAGTCTTTAGAGTCCCACACAGAGAGTTTCCCTGCTCCAGGCAAAATGATATAGAGGTCGTATGGTTTTACGACAAGGGTTCGGACGCATACGTGTGTTTATGCACGTACGACTTTTCGGACAGTTTTTACTAGCCGGCTTTGGTTTAAGCCAGATTCTAGTATCAGGTTATTGGATTTATACAGTCTAAAGTTTTTCCGTGTTTTCACGGATTGGAGGGGCGTTCTCGTAATTTGTCGAGAAGCTTCTAGAAGAGTGGTGACTTGGGGAGGGAGGTGGCATTGCATTAAATAAAATTTGTGACTCATTTGTGTGATTCACTATGTCATTAATGCATCATTTATTACTTAATGACTCACATAGTGAATCACTCATATTGAATTAATGAAGCATGGTGAATAATCATTTATTTGATAATTCATTATGTTTCATATATTCAAGTGGGAAGCTTTTTCATTCTCATTATCATTCTCACCTTCTCTCTCCTCAAGCTCACTCTCTCTTTAAACCCTAACCCTAACCTCTCATGTGTTGAGATCAAGGGTTAGCTAGACTAATACATCCATAGCCTCACTCTATATCCCCTAGGTAGCTTAGATTAGCACTTTAAGCAACCTAGTTATCTCAAGTTTGAGATTAAGCTTGGCGTAGGAGCTTTCAGGTGGATCGTCTTTGATTCGAGGAGGCCGTTGAGGTGCCGATGTTCCAAGGAGCCTACGAGGAGTGGAGGACAGCGATGAAGACCCGAAGGACAAGTAACATGGGGTATAACTTCCTATCCGAGTAGTTAAACTCTTGTAGCTAGTTAGCAATGGTTTAGATAACGATTCATGCGCTCAAGTCCGTGTTACGAAGCTTTGATAATCGTTTTTCATATATTCCGCCTCCCCGCAAGTTCGTGGGGTGCGTGACATGGACTTACAAATATGTAGGATCCTTCTATTACAAGAATTTGATCTTATTATTAGAGATAAGAAAGGATCTGAAAACGTAGTAGCTGACCATCTTTCGCGCATCTCTTCTTAACCTGGGACCCTGCCAATTAATGACTTTTTTCCGGACGAACAACTCTTGAACGTATCCAACGAACCTTGGTTCGTGGATATTGTGAATTATATTGCAATGGGACTTATTCCGAGCGAATGGTCTAAATAGGACAAATACCGATTTCTATCCCGAGTAAAACACTTTTACTAGGATGAACCCTATTTGTTTAAGTATTGTGCTGACCAGATCATTCGCAGATGTGTCCCCAATGATGAATTCAAGAGCGTTCTATCTTTTTGTCATAATCAGGCATGTGGAGGTCACTTTGGTCCTAGAAAGACGGTGGAGAAGGTTTTGCAATGCGGTTTTTACTGGCCAACATTATTCAAAGATGCATTTGATCATTGCAAAACCTGTAAACAATGTCGACACACGGGTAGGATTTCTCAAAGAAATGAGACGCCACTTCAACCGATTCTGGTAGTTGAGATTTTTGACGTTTGGGGTATAGATTTTATGGGTCCTTTTCCCAACTCCTTTGGGAATTTGTACATATTGCTTGGGGTTGATTACGTCTCGAAATGGGTGGAAGCTGTTCCTTGTCACACTAATGACAAAAAGGTTGTCATTAAGTTCTTAAAAGAAAATATCTTTTCGTGATTTGGACACCCTCGCGCTATCATTAGCGATAACGGGACGCATTTCTGTAATCATTCTTTTGAGACTTTGATGCGGAAATATACAATCAACCACAAACTTTCCACACCCTATCATCCCCAAACAAGTTGGTAAGCTGAGATTTCCAATAGACAAATCAAATTTTTTTTGGAGAAAATAGTTTCTAAAAATCGAAAAGATCGGTTAACCAAATTGATGGATGCTCTTTGGGCATTCCGTACTGCTTTTAAAACTGATCTCGGCATGTCTCCATATCGTCTAGTGTTTGGTAAGGCTTGTCACTTGCCGGTCGAGATTGAACACAAAGCAATGTGGGCTATTAAAGAACTGAACTTTGATTTAAATCAAGCCTGCAACTTCCGTAAGCTGCAATTGAATGAGCTAAGTGAACTCCGCGATAAAGCTTACGATAATGCTGTAATTATAAAGAACCGGACTAAGGTATTTCATGATAAAAACATTTTAAGAAAAACTTCTACTCCTGGTCAACAAGTCCTTCTTTATGATTTACGTCTTCATCTTCATGCGGGTAAACTACGATCTCGGTGGAAAGGACCTTTTGTTGTGCGGTATGTATACCCGCACGGGGCAGTTGAGGTTGAAAATATTGAAAACGGTACAATTTTCAAAGTAAATGGACATAGATTAAAACCTTATTTTTCCACTGACCCCACGGAGGAGCTCCTGTTTTTACAGGAGCCATTTTATCCTGACTAAAATTCCTCCGTCACACCTCCATGTCTTGAAAAATACTGTATCATCTTTAGAATGGAGGTGCGTGAAAAGAATAAGTTTGGGGGAGATTTTCATGTTCATATATTATTGCCCCCGTTAATTAATTTCCTCCCAAGTCTACAGGTATTCGAGTTTTAACAGATGGCAATAGTGAGGACACTGTTGTAAACATGTTTGGGGGAGGTTTGTGCTTATTTACGCATCACTTTGCATCATACTTAGCATAAGCACAAAACACATATAAAAAAATATTTAATATTTAATCTTTTATAATAAAAGATTAGAAAGTGAAAAATTACATTTAAAAGATTGGAAAAATTTAAGAAAATCAAGAAAATTAGATGTTTTCTTAAACAAGCTAGTAATAAGTAGTTATGAGCCGTTGTCCCAAGGGTTAGTAAGATGAAAGAAGTTACTAATCTGAGGATAAAAATAAGTCTGAAAAATAGTTCCTATTCTGAAAGCCAAACACTTGAACTTTGATACACTACTATACGCATTTACACACGTCTTGAAACATGGGACAGTAGAGGATACCTTGAAATGCTCTTGTCTTAGAGCCAAAGTACGAAGAAAAAAATAATAAATGAATCATAAAAGTATAAAATGGTGAAGAAAAATGAACACTGGTTTTGTAATCACCAAGGCAGCATAAAAATATATAGCGAGGGTGCTTCATCACCTAGTGCCTTAGACCAACTGGTTTTGGAATCACTGCTAAGCCTTAGGTGTTGCAAGACGAGAAAATTACTAATTACGCCTAATATGCAAGCACATGAGTAATCGGTCAGTTAGTACCTCAAGAATTATTAACGGTCGCATGAAAAATGTGTGAGCAAATCCATCTAAATATTCACCGATTAAAAAGTACCGAGGTAGATGGACAAGAGTATGATTGCTTGAATTGAATTCTCTGAGTGTAGGGATGTTCTTTACACACACGTAGGGGTATATGATCGGTGTTTGGAAGAAAGGTAGGAATGAAGAATAAAGACGATGTTTTATTGAGAGATGATGTGATTTCTAACATATTTTCGTGACTATTAAGATAGGGCTCATGACAACCAAAAAGCCAGTATAGTTAGAAACTCTAATTTTCAAAGTCTTTCTTTTACAATTCTTATCTTTATATGTAATTTTCACAGTCTTACTTTTATTATAGGATTTTATGGGTGCAATCCGCTGAAAACCCTCAGGAGACAACACTCCTCCTACTAGGGACACCTAGAGGTTGAAAGGCTTGTTGCACGTGCTCAGTGCAATCGTGTTTGTCTACGAAAGTGTGCTAGTTAGTTTTTCTTTTTCTTCATTTTCTCCTTCTCTTGAATAAAAATAAAAGATGTTAGCTCGAGATGACCAAAATTAAGTTTGGAGGAATTTGTTCAGTCGAAAATATTGCGTTTTTAACACATCAATTTCCTTACTCTATCCAATCATCTAAAAGTGTTTGGTATAAATATAGCACATATTAGCAATTCGTCTGCAAAATATCAAATAACATGTGTTATAAATTATAACCGACATTATGAGGAAAATTGAGTGTTTATTACTACAAGCATGATTTTTGTATATCTTAACACTTTCATCAAGCTTTCGGGCAGAAAATTCTTCAGGTCAATGAACTGGAATCGCAAAATTGCTGATAAAGCGCAGCAAGTCAATGAAATGAAATCTGGCAGCAACCAAGAAATAACAATAAGATCCCAGACATCAAAAGAGTACCCCAAGACCAACAGGAACCAGATCCAGAGAAATGAGCCATCAAGCTCACCAAATGGCCGTGGATCCGTGGCCGAGTCAGGTCGATCCGCCGTGGATCCGCGACCGATCTGACTCGTCGGCGGTCGGTACTTTTTCCAAAGGCCCCCTTATAACTTCCAAGCTTCCTCAAGATGCTTCGAACTCCCTAGATTTCTCCAGAAGCTTGTCTACAATAGCCAAGCTTCCTATGCAAGCTTGATACCTACCTAGCTTCCTATACAAGCTTCATAACAACCTAGCTTTTAGGGGAAGATAGAGAAAGGATTATAAAAGGAGACCTAAGGCTTCATTCAAAAGGTTGTTCGATTGTTGAATATTGCACCAATTAACGACACAAGTTGAGTGACACAACTTGTGACCCAAACTCTAGCCCAAATCCAATTCCAAAGCCAAATCAAGATTCATCGAGAAGCAAATCAAGCAAGCCATCAACGATCCTTTATCGCAATGCCGGTCTTTATCAAGAGCAAGTGATCGCAACCGTTCCACGACTCACGGAGATCGATGCGAAGCTAATTTTGACGGAACTAGTTACCTCCTATCTTGTAACCTCAAATTGAGTGAATGTGTACCTAGTCATCGATTAATAAAGGTGATAATTGTAATTCTTGTTTTCTTTACATTCTCGCATTATGAAATCCTTCATTCTTGATTGTTTCATTATGATGCGTGATTAAATTCTCCGCTTATGGAGGATTCGAGAGAATTGATAGATCTAATGATGATCAAATCTTAATACTAATCTTAAGTGTTATGAGATTTGTTAACCTTAGCAAAAAGAATCGTTGATGACCTAATTTGGAGCGAAATCACATCTTGATTATTTCGTTGCAAATTTGGGATCAAACGATTGATGATTTTCTTTGCTAGTGGCTAGATCCGAATGATTATGATTGACAAGACAAGGGATAGTGAAGGAGAAACCCTAGTTTCTTCAATTGATCCCTAATCTTCATTCATCATCATCAATCTAACTACAAATTATCAATAGATAAGATTAGGAATTATTAGATTCATCATTAGCTATTAACTCAAACGAATCCTTCAAGCTATTCTTCATAATCTTGATAATCAAATTGATTGGGGATAACATCTTGATTCTTGATTTTAGATCTATTTTCTTTTTGTTTCTTGAAATTAAATCTCACAAATATTGAATCATTTTCTTTCATCTTTTCTTTTCAACTCATCTAAAATGATTTCGAACAAATTCACACAATCTCTATGGACGATCCGCTCTTACTAACGAACCTACAATAGACACCGTTAATTGATTCGATTTACAAATTTCTTTGATTGTGATTACTTTTCCATACACATCGAGAATTTGGATCAATCAACTGGGCATCGATACTCCAGAGTAGACTAGTGTATAATGATCGAGACCCCGACGAGGGGCGGTGGCCAGGTCTCACAAGCCATTGGTGTTAGTTTGTTCATCTAAGATAGTATACAGGTGCTCATTGGGTTATGAGTACACTGGACGGACTCGCCGGGAACATGCTAGTTGGTAGTATACCTATTGTCAGATAACAGTTCCCAGATGACATGTGTAAAAGTTAGTCTGTCGACCTGAGATCATCATTTGTCTCGTGTGAGTTCCTACAGTGCTTTGATTACTACCTTACCATGGCTCAATGGATTCATGCAAAAAGGTTTTAGTTGGGTACAGTCCCGAGCCACATGGAGGCAGTGAGCGGATCGTCGGGGATTCGTCTCTCCCGGTATTCGGGGTTGATGTCACGCAGTGCACGGGTGGCCATCAACAGAAATTCTTGGCCAAGGTAGTCAAGAATTACTGATTTGGATCAGTAGTTTCTCAGTTGGTGATGTGTTTCATACCGACACGAAATGTCACGTTATTAGGGGTCTGACATTATCCACCCCTAGACTCGATATGCGATACTCTTCGATGAAAAGACCAGACTGGACGGATATTGTCACGGACAGGCTCAGTAGGGGTCAGGATGAGTTTGCTCGTCGGATTTCCTTTCGCTCAATACCTGGATAGCCGTTATGTTTAGCTAGTGTCGCTGACGTGCTTGTGGTTAAACCCACTGCCAGCATATTGATGAGTCTTTAGAGTCCCACACAGAGGGGTTCCCTGCTTCAGGCGAATCGATGTAGAGGCCGTATGTTTTTGCGGCAGGGTTCGATCATATACATGCACTTGTTCATGTATCATGATCCGGACGGTTTATACTAGTGGCTTTGGTTTAAGCCGGATTCTAGTATTGGATTGTTGGATTATTTTTGTATCTTTGTATTCATATTTTTCGGAATACGGATACGGGTATTTATAGACGGATGTAGGGCATTCTTGTAATTTATTATAAGGTGCTTTTAGAAGAAGACACCTCATATGTTTTTAACCATTTTGGATTAAATGGTTAATGAGGTGGAGGATGAGGTGTTTATTACATTAATTGATGGCATAACTTTGTAGTGACTCATGGTTACTATTCAAGCATGCTTGATATTTGTTTTGTTGTGAGATATTTTGTTGACTTGAGATATTTATGAAAGGCTTCATTATTGCTCACAACACTTAACCATTTTTCTTGAGTTTCCTCACACTCTCATCCTCAAGCATCTTCTTCTACCTCTACCCTTCAAGTCTCATGTGTTGAGAAACCTAGGGTGTTATAGGACAAATTAATCCATCACTACACTCTACATCCTCTAGGCTATCTAGTTTAGCGAACTAGGTACCTTAGTTACCTCGGCTATTGAGGTAGGAGCTCGGAATACAAATCCTCAGGTGGATCATCTTCGATGGAGGGAGACCGGAGATCAAGCTTGATCATGGAGGCTTCTAGGAGCTTGGTATGATGGTTAAAGACCGAAGGACATCGATCATTCGGTATAACCATTCTTCACCCCTCTCTTTATAGTTTGCTAGCTTTAGGGTTTATGGTTGATCCGTAATTCGGGCTGTTCTAGCGCCAGTTTTGAAAATTTTTGTTCCGCAATCAGCCACAGTTTGGTGGCTAGGGTGCTAGCATAACCCAACAACCCTAGCTCTAGGGATTGATTGTGCATTTTTTGATTGGTTGTGTCAAGCCTCACGTCCGACATTTTTTCAAAACAAGCCTTCTTAAAATCGTTCTCATACATATCATACGCTGCCACGTGCACTAAACCCAGTTAGTGCATGATTGGCTGAACACGAGATTTTAGTGCCTGCCTAGTCCGCGTATTATCTGTCGACTCTGATGTCGATACTTCTTCATCTTTTATTTCTCCTCCACCTACCACATCTCCCTAGATGGACGGATCTCTATAGGGTTTTAACAATACAACCTTGCCACCAACCGTAAGTGCGGAAACCTAGAATCCACCACGCATCACTCTTCAAGACCGATGCTACACTGTACGCGGACCCCTTCCTACGTGTCTGTCTCTTCCACCAGCCAATGGGGATAATTTTGAAATTAAATCTCACTTCTTCAACTTGTTTCCCAAATTTTATGGGCTTGACTATGAAGATGCATACGTTTTTATAACCAAATTCGAAAACGTATGTGCAGTGATGAGCACCACCTAACTTTCAGGGGATGCTCTGCGATTACGTCTTCTCCCTTATACCTTGTGCGATCTCGCAGAGAAGTGGTTTTATAGCACTGATGCACATTCTATCGCTAAATGAGATGAATTCGTTAAAGCATTCCTTAAGAAATTTTATCTTCATCACAAGACCGCCTGTATTTGGAGCGGGATTAACCAGTTTGCCCAACTTCCCAATGAACCCTTTTGGAAATGTTTTGAACGGTTTAAAGATCTCCTTGTCCAATGCCCTCATCACGGAATCGACAGATGGCAACTTTGCCGAGTTATATATGAAGGTATCAATCCAGCAACAAAACAAATGCTAGAAACCATTTTTCAATGTCATTTCATATTAAAAGACGACGGCGAAGCATGGCAATTTCTGGAAGATCTCGCCGAACAAACGTTACAGTGGGTAAGCACTAGACCAATAACATTGTCTTCATCTAAGGCAGGTATCCATCAGCTCGATACTTCCATCGCAATGAAAGCCGAAATGGCTGCGATGCAAAAGAAACTCGAAGCTATGGAGAGCAAGTTCTCTTGAGCCTCCCTAAACCAAGTTATGCTTCCCAAAATTGTGTGTGGTTGCTGTTTTGACTCATCACAATTAATGGAAGAATGTCCTTTGAATCCTCCATCTCAAGGTCATGAACAAACCAATGTTGCTTTTCAGTAACAACCTAAAAACGATCCTTATTCATCCACATATAATCAGGGATGGAGGAATCATCTTAATTTTACTTGGAACCAAAACCAATCTCAAAATCAGTTTCCAAGCAAAAATAACTATCAAAGGCTTCCCCTACAACAACAACAGCCACCACAACAAATTCAGCAGCCGTTTCAACCGCAATCTTTCCAAAATCCGGCAAACAACTTTTCCCCTTATAAGAATTCTTTCCAACCACAGACTAATATTCCAACGGCCGGCGATAAAATCTCTACGCTCGAAAGAAACTTAGAAACGTTTATTAAACAATCCACATAAACGATGGCTAATATAACGTCTTCTATTCAAATGCTAATGCAACACACTGCTTCCCACAGTGAAAGCATAAAATCAATCGAAGCATAAATTGCACAGTTAAATGCCGCGATGAGTGAGTGAGAAAGGGAGACTTCCATCTCTACTTCTACCAAATACCGGCCACTCACAAAGCGCAAATATCGTTCTTAACAAACAAAATCATAACGTGAGTGCTGTGACTGCATTGAGATCGGGAAGAGTGCTGAAAAACCATGTTGGTGAATAAGTTGATGAGTTAGATGACGTCCTGGCTACTACTTCTACTTCTACTTCATCTAATCCAACATCTTCTTCCGAGCTTATTCTCCGTCCTTCACTAGGTTCGACCCCTCTTCCTTGAATGAATTACTATCTAAGACCATCCCAAATCAAATTTTTGGATCCATTCCATCTCCACAAACTTCTCCACAAGTGTTGGATCCAAACCCTGTTGATAAATCTCCTTTTCCAAACCGGTTGAGGCCCAACAAACCAAGTGCATAAATGGAGAAGATTGTGAAAATGTGTAAGCAAGTTAACATAAATATTCCTCTCTTAGATACTATCCAACAAGTTCCATCCTATGCGAAAATTGTTAAGGACTTGTACACTAGGAAAAGGAAAACTCAAGAACCTAAAAAGGTTTTCTTTGCGAGCAATGTGAGCGATGCTCTTACCCAACATTTGCCCAAGAAACATAAGGACCCGGTTTTCCTACAATATCTATAACTATTGGGGGTGAAAACATCAATCGCGCTCTACTCGATATAGATTCTAGTATTAACTTGCTCTTGTATTCTGTTTATGAGCAATTAGGTATATGAGAGTTGAAACCTATGCACTGCACTCTCCAGATGGCCGATCGATCTATTACCCACCTAGGGTTAAGCTAGAAGAAGTGTTGATCAATGTCAGGGAATTTTTATTTCCTGTGGACTTTATAGTTTTAGATAAACAGCCTGTGGCAAACCCACGAAACTAAATCCCGGTGATTCTCGGTCGCCCTTTTCTAACAACTTCCAATGCAGTAATCAATTGTCGTAACAGGTCCATGAACCTATCCTTTGGGAAGATGACAATTGAGCTTAACATTTTTAGGGTAGGAAGTCAACCCCCTGAACCTTATGCTCATATAATTAATATATGTTTTTGTTATTGTATATGCCCTAGGGGCCATTATTGTATCATACTTGTATGTATATTACTTAATGGAAGCTTGGGATATTCACAGTTGTATATACAGTCTTGCTAAAAATGGTAGTATGCTACTTGGTTTGTGTCTACTTTAATATGTGCATATGTTTCTTGTAACGTATCACTTATACATATTAGTAGAGCCCATAGGATCATTGCTTGATTACCAGCGTTGTGATGGCAGTCACACTAATGGGGGCTGGGTAGTCTGTATGCAACATCTTATACAGGCCCCTAGTCGTTGGATTATCGAGATAGGGCATCGATATTCTGGAGTAGACTAAGTGTGTATGCTTCTCATCCCAGTTGAGGAGATGGTCTGTCCTACAGCCATCAGTACATCGTACTGGAGATAGTATACAGGTGCTCGTTAGGTTACGGGTACACCGGACAGGACTCGCAGGGGAACTGATTGGTTGGTATTATACCCATCGTCAGTTAACAGTTCCCAGGTGACATGAGTACAGCATAGTCCGCAGACTTGACACTGCTACTTCGCCTCGAGTGTGTCCCACTGTTCTTAGATTGCTACCCTACCATGGCTCAAAGGAGTCGTGCAAACAAGTAGCAGTTGGGTGCAGTCCCGAGCACTTGGAGGCAGTGGCGGTTAGAAAGGATTCGTCTCTCCCGGTATTAGGAGTCGATATCGCGCTGTGTCAGAGAGTCATTACGCAAAGTCCCTGGCCAGGGCAAGCGAGATATAATGGTAGGTTCCAGTAGCTTCTCAGGGTGTAATGGGCTTCGCTCCGACACGACTTATACAGCTATTAGGGGGCTGACGCTTGCCGCCCCCTAGGCTTGATATGCGATAGTCTTAGACGAACAGACCGGACTGTATGAAGATTGTCACATCAGGCTCAGTAGGAGTTCGGATGGGTTTCCTCATCGGCTTTCTTATCGACATCTACTTGGGGACCGTTACGTACAGCTAGTGCCGCTTGCGGTCTGTGGTTAAACCCACTGCCAGTATAGTGTCGAGTCTTTAGAGTCCCACACAGAGAGTTTCCCTGCTCTAGGAGAAACGATATAGAGGTCGTATGGTTTTACGACAAGGGTTCGGACGCGTACGTATGTTTACGCACGTACGACTTTTCGGACAGTTTTTACTAGCCGGCTTTGGTTTAAGCCAAATTCTAGTATCGGGTTATTGGATTTATACAGTCTAAAGTTTTTCCGTGTTTTCACAGATTGGAGGGGCATTCTCGTAATTTGTCGGGAAGCTTCTAGAAGTATGGTGACTTGGGGGGGTAAGGTGGCATTGCATTAAATGAGATTAGTGACTCATTTGTGTGATTCACCCATGTCATTAAAACATCATAAATGCTTAATGACTCATGGAGATGAATCACTCATAGATATTTATGAAGCATGGTTGTAAATTCTATTATTTCATTTTTGGTAAATAAACAATGCTTCATATATATTATGATAGATCATTATCTCATTTCATTCTTAATGCTCACCTTCTCTCTCCTCAAGCTCATCCTCTCTTGAAACCCTAATCCTCCCCTCTCATGTATTGAGATCAAAGATTAGATAGACTAATACATCCATAACCTTACTCTATATCCCCTAGATAGCTTAGATTAGCAATTTGAGCAATCTAGTTATCTCAAGTTAGAGATCAAGCTTGTGTTAGTTATATGTATGCCCTAGAGGCCATTACTGTACATTGGATGTATATTGTAGTGGATGCTGGGACATATATAGGGAGGACTTTCTTGCTCGACATGATAGTATGCTATCTGGTTGCTCTTTATCTTAACATGTACACAAATTGTCTCTCTATTTCATGTTGGTAAAGCCCTTAGGATGTGTACTTGACTACCTGGACTATGATGCGGATCATACTAGTGGGGACATGGTAGTCCATAAGTACATCCTTCAAAGTCCCTAGTCGTGGGTGTATCGAGACTGGGCATCGATACACCAGAGTAGACTAGCGTATACGCATCTTGACCTATATGATGGGCGATGGATGATCTCATATCCATCGGTGTTTGACATCAAGGATGGTGTACGGGTGCTCAGTGAAGACTGGGTACACTGGACGGACTCGCCGAGAACTCCCAGATGGTATTATACCTCACGTCAGATGGCAGTTCTCTGGTGACACTGGTACAGAGTAGTCTGTTGACCCGAGATCGTCATAGAGTCTTGTGTGGTTCCCACTGTGCTTTGATTTCCACCTTACCACGTCCAAGAGGGCGTGCAAAACGGTGGCTTTTGGGTACAGTCCCGAATCACATGGAGGCAATGAGCGATAGGAGGGGATTCGTCTCTCCCGGTATAGGGAGTAGATGTTGCGCTGTGTTCGATTGGTTATAACCGGAAATCCCTGGCCAGGGTTGCTGAGATTTACTGGTAAGTGTTACCAGTAGTTTCTCGAACTGTTATAGACCTCATATCGACACGACTTATCGAGCTATTGGGGTCTGACGTTTACCACCCCTAGGCAAGATATGCGACATATCAGACGACGAGACCGGACTGTACGGTAGTGTTGCTGGTTGGATTCACTGGAGTGTGAGCGGGCTTGCTCGTCGATCTTCTGATTGCTCAATACCCGGGTGGCCGTTACGTTTAGCAGACCGCTTGCGGCTTGTGGGTGTTTGATATGATCATCATCTGCTGCCGGCGTATTGACGAGTCTTTAGAGTCCTACACAGAGGTTTCCTGGCTCAAGCTAAACGAAATAGGAGCGCATATGAGATATGTGCGGGACCGAGAATAATGCGTGTATATGATACCGTATTCCATTCTCGCGATGAATGTATCGACAGGTTGTATGCGATATAACCTAGTTATCGAATCAAGGATTGATTCGATAAGCCGATACATTGTATACTAGTCGGTTGTGTGCGACATGACCGGATCATTGAATCAAGTGTTGATTTAATGATTTAATGCATAATTATATATTTGATATATTACTTTGCATTAACTAGTATCGGTTCATTTAAGATGGATTTTCTCACTCGAATGTGCACATTGTATATGTGATATATTTTGTGCACTTGATTGTATCATGTTTGATGATATAAGATTGCTAGGGTTTTGTGTAAAGAATTAATCCTTGGTTAAATAAATGGTTAGGGTTTCTAATTTATCCATTACTTATTTATTCATTCATTTATCTTTATAAATTTGGATTAAAAGAAATGAGAAATGAAAAGATAATGGTTGCTTTCCTTCATGATGCTTCTTGAAGCTTCATGCCACTTTGACCAAAGTGACCATTTTGTCTTCATCTCCTTAACCCTAACCATTCCTTTAACCTTGGTCAATTCTCTACACATAACTATAGTTAACATTATGATAAGAATTGATTTTTCTTTTCTATTGAATATTCTTATCATAATAATTATCTTCATCTTCTTCTTCTTCTTCACTTGAAGAAAACCTTTCTTCATCAATGGTGATTGATGAAATAGAGTGAGAAATCCAATTCTAAACTCTACCCACTTCCTATTTCTTCATCCTCTACCTCTTGCCAAGTAGTAGAGTGTGTTTCCTTCACAAGATTTCTTGACTTCGTGAAGTTGGAGCTTGATCTAGCGATGCCTCGACGTAGATCATCTTCGGCACGTTGTCGACGACCTAGCCCGGTCTTTTCTCCGATGAAACCACCGTGAGAGTCATGGTTCGATTTGGACAGCGGAGAGGACTTCATTGCGGAACCGTGGAGGTGGAGCACTGGATCTACAAAGGTTGTATATCTGTATTCTTGTAGTTAAGTGTTAACTAGTTAGCTTTGTCGCCTAAACTTCTAGCCAACGATCTAGTCTAGGGTTTCTCGGCACCGTATTTTTGAAATTGGCATGGTTGATGCCTTGTGAGACCTCCTTGGTGTGCCTAGGAACCCTACACCATATTATTATAATGCAAAGAAAATAAACCAAAGTTAAATCGTTGGAACAAATTTAAAAGAAACCACTCGGTTATTTTAAATAGATCAGAATTTTTAAATTACGGAGCTTTAACCACTCCTTTTGAAAAGTATCAGGTTCCTTCGATTATATCAAGTTCACTACGTTCATGGTTTTGCCAAAACTAGTCGTGGCCCTCCGTCATTTCATATAGATAGTCAATAGTATTCAAGCTGTGTTTGTTTGGCCAAAGTCAAGGCACAGTGTTTCGTAGCTGTTGGATATTCATATGTAGCATAGATATATGCGTTGGTTTGGGACAGTCGTACTACCTTGTTTGGCCAAGTCAAGGGTATGTACGGGTGGGTTCAAATTAACCTAGACAATGACGGGTAGAACTTGACATGTGACTTATGATTTGTTTGGCCAAAGTCAAGGTCATAAGAGCATGGGGCAAAAATCAATATCGGGAATTTCTAAAGAAACTGAAATTTGCAGAGAGATGCATACCATTTTTTAGTATGATGAATGTTGGTAGGATTCCTTCAACATTATCATACGATGATATTTTGGATCCCGATCTTACTGTGAGTATATACTACTTATCAGGAGATTCGTCACTTAACGATCAATGCTATAAACCAAGTAGGTGCCAAAAAAGGTGTCGGAGGAGTTAAGCCCCCAGAGAAAAAAGGTTCTTAAATTAAGGAACTTCGCAAAAGCATTGGAAAACCTCCCTCGAAGTATCGACACTGGCCTGGCTGAACGGTTAAGCAAGTATTGTACGGTGAGAATAGTCCTGGCTAATTCTTCTTTTATGGTTTGAGGAGGGATTCGAGAAATAGTGGGAGCCATCCTGTTTAGATAAATTAAACCACTCTAAACTTGCAAATGCATCATGCTAATTCTTCTTTCTCTCTTAAAATTGCAGCGACCTTGTGACCACACATAGGTTACATCTAGATAACAAATTGACTGAATCTGACTTATATGACTGGCAAAAGTCTGTCCAGATGTCCATTGCCTATGACAAACTGGACCACCCTATTACTACTCAAGATCCCGCCGTCCCAGGTCCAGTTTCCACTATCACGGATATGGATATCCGTCAGACAAGGGAAAAAGATAAAGCGAAAGCTAAGTGCCTCATGTTAGCTTCAGTTGATGGTGTATACCAGAAGCAGCACAAGAAGATGGACTTAGTTTTCATCTTTCTCCATAACAAAGATTTATATGGAGAGCAATCTCATATCACTAGATATGAAACCTCGAACGAATTAATTCAAGTGAGGTTGGCTGACGGGTCATCTGTAGGGGACAACGTCCTTATAATGACTAGCTGTATTGATGAGCTCCAGGACCTGGATACCGCGTTGGGAAACGAGTCAGATACTGACTTGATTCTACAGTCTCTGCCTCCTACCCTGAAGGAAACCAGGGAAGTAGAAGGAAAGAGAAGGGCAAAAGTTTTGGAACTTAATGCAGTAAAAGAAGGTTGTTCCTATTATTATGGGATTGGGCATAGGCAGAATGATTGCAGGGCTTTGGAAGCCAGTAGCCAAGATACAAAGCATGTTGTGGCTTCAGCCTCAAGTGTGTTTGTTATTGAGAACTGTTTGTCAATTAACTCTACTTCCTGGGTATTAGATACCGAAGCAGGATCGCATATCTGTAATTCATTACATGCTTTAAGAAACCGTATAGTTATAAAGGTAGGTGATTGGTCTCTCAAAGTTGCAAATGGAATGACAGTGAATGCTGAATCCGTGGGAGAATATCGCCTAGGTTTGACAAGTGAGCATATATTGATTTTACGTAGCTGTTTATATATACCTAGTATGACTTGTAATATCATATCAGTGTCCTCACTTTCGAGAGAGGGATATGATTTTACATTCGTAAGCGATGTAGTTAACATCCACCTAAATAAAGTTTTGATTGGGTCAGGTACATTAGATAACGGCATATACGTATTAAGTCAAGCTCAGGTTTTCAATGTCCAGAATACGCTTAAAAGAAAGTCTCCGTAATTAAATCAGGCTTTCTTATGGCATTGTAGACTAGGTCACATCAATGAAAGAAGGTTGACTAAGTTACATAGAGAAGGATATTTGAATCCGTTCGAATATCAATCCTATGGTACTTGTGAATCTTGTCTCATGGGAACGATGACAAAGACTCCGTTTTCTGGACACGGAGTAAGAGCAAGCGAGCTCTTAGGATTCATACACAGTGACGTATGCGGTCCAATGTCTACACATGCGCGAGGTGGTTATTCCTACTTCATTACTTTTACGGATAATTTCTCTAGGTATGGATATATCTTCTTAATGAAGCATAAATCTGAGGCCTTTGAGAAATTCTGAATACAAGAATGAAGTAGAAAAACAATCAAGACACTGAGATCTGATCGAGGTGGTGAATACTTAAGTGCCGAGTTTCTAGGTTACTTAAAAGAGAATGAAATTCTCTCTCAGCTTACTCCTCCATACATACCACAACACAACGGTGTATCCGAAAGAAGGAATCGAACCCTATTGGATATGGTTCGTTCCATGATAAGTAAGGCTGAGTTACCACGATCATTCTGGGGATATGCACTAGAATCAGCTGCATACCTTTTGAACCGAGTTCCAACTAAGACTGTGCCTACTTCACCATATCAGATGTGGTGCGGGAAGAAACCCTATCTTAAGCACATTAAGATATGGGGATGTCCAGCTTTTGTAAAGAAGCAGTTTGCGGACAAGCTCGAGGCACGATCAGTACAATGTAAGTTTGTGGGATATCCAAAGAACTCCAAGGGATATTATTTCTATTACGCAGAGGAACAAAAGATTTTTGTTTCTCATAATGCTCGCTTCTTGGAAACTGAGTTTTTAGAAAATCAGATAAGTGAGAGCGCAATAGAACTGGAGGAAATTCCAGAACCACAAACTATTACTGAAACCTTAGTAGAACAAGAAGGTTCAGGAGAACCGGACATCCCAGCGCCTATCCGCAGAAGTAGTAGGCAGTCTCATCCGCTTGAGAGATACTACGGTTTTCTTATAGACGGGGATCGAGAAGATTGCGTCATTGATAATGATGACCCTACTAGCTTCCAGCAAGCCATTCAGAGCAGCGACTCGGTAAAATGGCTGGATGCAATGCGGACCGAAATGGAGTCCATGTACACTAACAAAGTATGGGCTTTGGACGTTGCTCCAGATGGGGTAAAACCCGTAGGATGCAAATGGATCTTCAGAATAAAGATTGGTGTAGATGGATAGGTTGAAACCTATAAAGCTAGACATGTTGCAAAGGGTTTCCGTCAAAGACCTGGTGTGGACTATGACGAAACCTTTTCTCCAGTAGCTATGCTAAAATCCATTAGGGTCCTTCTTGCTATTGCTGCCTTCTACGATTATGAGATCTGGCAGATGGACGTAAAGACGGCTTTTCTAAATGGAAATTTGGAAGAGAGCGTCTATATGGATCAGCCAGAGGGATTCATTCAGAGTGGGAGCAGCGGTAAAGTATGCAAGTTGCTTAAGTCCATTTATGGACTAAAGCAGGCATCGTAGAGTTGGAACATCTGTTTTGATGATGCTGTCAAAGAATTTGATTTTATCAAAAATCCAGATGAACCATGCATATACAGTAAGATTGTAGGGAGAGCTGTAGTATTCCTCGTCTTGTACGTGGATGACATTCTCCTAATAGGAAATGATATTCCTATGTTACAGTCAGTCAAAAGATTCTTGTCACATAAATTCTCCATGAAAGACCTAGGTGATGCCACCTACATTCTGGGGATCCGGATCTATCGTGACAGATCAAAAAGGATGTTGGAACTTTCGCAGTCCAGGTACATAGACACCATATTGAAAAGATTCAGTATGGAAGATTCTAAGCGCGGTAACCTACCGGCTTGTCACGGAATTACCCTCTCCAAAGATATGTCTCCCAAGACTGATTTGGAAAGGGATCGCATGTCGATTATACCCTACGGTTCAGCGGTAGGCTCTATAATGTATGCGATGTTATGTACCAGACCAGATGTAGCATACGCATTAAGAGTAGTAAGCTGGTATCAAGCAAACCCAGGGGAGAATCACTGGATAGCAGTAAAGAACATTCTCAAGTACCTGAGAAGGACTAAGGAGATCTTCTTGGTGTATGGCGGAAAAGACCTCCAGATGGAGGCCTTTGCCGACTCCGGCTTCCAGAGTGACAAAGATGACTCCAAGTCCATGTTGGGTTATGTCTTTACCCTCAATGGAGGGGTGGTCTGTTGGAAGAGTTCCAAACAGGAGACCGTTGCTGACTCAACGATGGAAGCATAGTACATAGCTGCTTGCGATGCCGTAAAAGAAGCAGTCTGGATGAAGAAGTTCCTCACAGAACTTCAGGCGGTTCCTACCAGTGTTGGTCCAATACCTCTGTATTGTGACAACAACGGCGCTATAGCTTTAACGAAGGAACCCAGGTCCCATCAGAAGTCCAGACACATCTTAAGGCGGTATCACCTGATCAGGGAGATCGTAGATCGCCGGGAGATCGAGGTGAAAAAAGTAGAGACAGAGAATAACATTGCTGATCCATTCACAAAGGCCCTTCCTCAGACGCAGTTCGAGAGGCTATTCGAGATGATAGGTCTACGATATGCCAGCTCATGGCCCTAGTGCAAGTGGAAGATTGTTAGTGTATATGCCCAAGGGGCCATTATTGTATCATACTTGTATGTATATTACTTAATGGAAGCTTGGGATATTCACAGTTGTATATACAGTCTTGCTAAAAATGGTAGTATGCTACTTGGTTTGTGTCTACTTTAATATGTGCATATGTTTCTTGTAACGTATCACTTATACATATTAGTAGAGCCCATACGATCTTTGCTTGATTACCAGCGTTGTGATGGCAGTCACACTAGTAGGGGCTGGGTAGTCTGTAAGCAACATCCTATACAGGTTCCTGGTCGTTGGATTATCGAGATAGGGCATCGATATTCCGGAGTAGACTAAGTGTGTACGCTTCTCATCCCAGTTGGGAAGATGGTCTGTCCCATAGCCATCAGTACATCGTACTGGAGATAGTATACAAGTGCTCGTTAGGTTACGGGTACACCGCACAGGACTCGCAGGGGAACTGATTGGTTGGTATTATACCCATCGTCAGTTAACAGTTCCCAGATGACATGAGTACAGCATAGTCCGCAGACTTGACACTGCTACTTCGCCTCGAGTGTGTCCCACTATTCTTAGATTGCTACCCTACCACGGCTCAAAAGAGTCGTGCAAACAGGTAGCAGTTGGGTGCAGTCCCGAGCACTTGGAGGCAGTGGCGGTTAGAAAGGATTCATCTCTCTCGGTATTGGGAGTCGATATCGCGCTGTGTCAGAGAGCCATTATGCAATGTCCCTGGCCAGGGCAAGCAAGATATACTGGTAGGTTCCAGTAGCTTCTCAGGGTGTAATGGGCTTCGCTCCGACAGGACTTATACAACTATTAGAGAACTGACGCTTGCCGCCTCCTAGGCTTGATATGCGATAGTCTTAGACGAACAGACCGGACTGTACGAAGATTGTCACATCAGGCTCAGTTGGAGTTCAGATGGGTTTCCTCATCGGCTTTCTTATCGACATCTACCTGGGGACCGTTACGTACAGCTAGTGTCGCTTGCGGTCTGTGGTTAAACCCACTGCCATCGTAGTATCGAGTCTTTAGAGTCCCACACAGAGAGTTTCCCTGCTCCAGGCGAAATGATATAGAGGTCGTATGGTTTTACGACAAGGGTTTGGACGCGTACGTGTGGTTACGCACGTACGACTTTTCGGACAGTTTTTACTAGCCGGCTTTGGTTTAAGCCAGATTCTAGTATCGGGTTATTGGATTTATACAGTCTAAAGTTTTTCCGTGTTTTCACGGATTGGAGGTGCGTTCTCGTAATTTGCCAGGAAGCTTCTAGAAGCATGGTGACTTGGGGGGGTAAGGTGGCATTGCATTAAATGAGATTAGTGACTCATTTGTGTGATTCATCCATGTCATTAAAGCATCATAAATGCTTAATGACTCATGGAGATGAATCACTCATAGATATTTATGAAGCATGGTTGTAAATTCTGTTATTTCATTTTTGGTAAATAAACAATGCTTCATATATATTATGATAGATCATTATCTCATTTCATTCTTAATGCTCACCTTCTCTCTCCTTAAGCTCATCCCTCTTGAAACCCTAATCCTCCCCTCTCTTGTGTTGAGATCAAGGATTAGATAGACTAATACATCCATAACCTTACTCTATATCCCCTCGATAGCTTAGATTAGCAATTTGAGCAATCTAGTTATCTCAAGTTGGAGAACAAGCTTGGACAAAGAGCTCTCGGGTGGATCGTCTTTGACTCGAGGAGGCCGTTGAGATCCTGATGTTCGAAGGAGCCTACGAGGAGTGGAGGACCGCGATGAAGACCCGAAGGACAAGTTACGTGAGGTATAACTTCGTATCCGAGTAGTTAAACCTCTACTAGATAGTTAGCAATGGTTTAGATACGATTCATGCGCTCAAGTCCGTGTTACGAAGATTTGATAATAGTTTTTCATATATTCCGTCTCTCCGCAAGTTCGTGGGGTGCGTGACATGGACTTACAGTTCGGTCAACAAGATAACTTCCGACAGTTAGGAATTGGAGGAGTTTTTACTCTACGATAATGATTTCGACGCTACTAGTGCGCTGTTGTTTGATCCAGCTATTTATTTTACAAATAAGGTAGATGAGGTTTTCGAGTCTCCTACTGGAAGTCTACGGTAGCGCCCCGGCCATCTTTTAGACGCCAAAATGCGGAACAAAACTTTTTCAACGAGCGCTATCGTATACTATATCCCAGAATCTACCATTATCGCTAAACTATCAAACTACAAAGTGGGTAGAAATGTTATACCGAACGATCCGGGTCCTTCGGTCTTCAACCATCATCCCACGCTTTGTTGCAGCTGATCCGAACTAGCTCGATCTCCGGTCTCGTCCTCCAGGTGGCACCACGTCGACCGATCTTTAAACGGGCTCCCGCTTCTGAACCGAGGCAACTCGATCATCAAGTTTGCTAAAAGAGATGACCAAGATTGATGTGGATAATGAGTAGAACACTTTGTCTCGTTACGTCCAAAGCTATGGACGAACGGTTAAAGAAGTTGCCTTCTGGATCGAGTGAAAATGAGAAATGAGCAATCTTAATTTCATGAAGCAAAACCCTAATTTTTTTCCTAATGAATCAATCAATCTCCTTCCCACAAGGGGCCGGCCACAATTTGAAGAGGTGAGGGTGAGTGTAGGAGAGAGTGGTGACCATAACAATGAATGAGTGAGAATGATTCATCATCCACCTTGCATTAACATTTAATGAAAACCATGAATCATCTAACATAGTCATCATAACATTAAATGCACAATTAAATGAACTAATGACTCATGAAGCTAGTCACCATTTCTAGAACCTTCTAGAACACTGACTCACCCAAGAAAAGATAAATCCGTATTTAACCGAATGTTTAATACGGGTGATAGAAAACTGGAAACTGGAAACTTCCAAAAGCGATCCAGAAACGAATTTCAGGATAACCCCGTAACAGTATAAACATACCCGCATTTGTATTACGACCGAATACAAATGCAACTGAGACAAAGATATTATATCTATACAGTATAATACTCGGATCTGGCTTAAACCAAAGCTCACCAGTATTATCTGCCTGAAAAATGACACGTGCGTAAACGCACGTGCTTTTTCCGAACCCTGCCATAATACCATACGCCATCTACAACGTTTCACCCGAACTTGGGAAAGTGTCTGTAGGGGACTCTAATGACTCATCAATACACTGGCACTGGGTATAACCACTAGCACGTCAGAGGTACAAGCTGTACGTAACGGTTGCCTATGTATTGATTGGAAGGGAAGCTGACGACCGAACTCATCTAGAAACCCTACTGAGCCTGACAGAGATAATATCTGTACAGTCCGGTCCATTCGTCTATGAGTATCGCATATAGGGCCTAGGGGGCCAGTAAATGTCAGACCTCCAATAGCTGTATAAGTCGTGTCAGAGAGCAGCCCAGAACACCCTGAGATACTACTAGAATACCTTCCAGTAAATCTCGATTACCCTGGCCAGTGATTTCATTTAATGGCTCTCCTAAAAACAGCGCGATCTCACCCCCAATACCGGGAGAGACGAATCCTTGACGATCTGCTCACTGTCTCCATATGGCTCGGGACTGTACCCAAAAAATACCTGTTTGCACGACTCCTTTGACCCGTGGTAGGGTGTAAATCAAAGTACAGTGGGAACTCACACGAGACAAATGACGACCTCAGGTCGATGAACTAACCTGTACACATGTCACCAGGGAACTGCTATCTGACGCTAGGTATAATACCAACCAGCAAGTTCCCGGCGAGTCCTGTCCGGTGTACTCATAACCCAATGAGCACCTGTATACATCTTAGGTGAACCAACTAACACCAATGGCTTGTGAGAACGGCCACCGCCCCTCGTCGGGGTCTCGAATGTATACACTAGTCTACTCTGAAGTATCGATGCCCTGTCTCGAAACTCCCACGACTAGGGACACTTTAAGGATGTGCTTATAGACCCTAGCTCCCACATATACGATCGCCATCATACTGCTGGCAGTCAAGCAAGAATCCTATGGGCTTTATCAACATATGATGATAAAGACAAATCAGATAGCATACTATCATCTCGAGCAAGACTGTTCTATCGGTATAGGTCATCCCTCAATCATTGCAATCACGTACCTGCGATCCAATAATTGACTTAGAGGGCACTATATCCAACAATCTCCCACTTGCACTTAAGTCTAATTATTGCGATGTCGCGTACTCACAGCTCGTGTGATACCGAACATCCAACGCCTCTACTAATCAGTTTCACAAAGCTCATTTGCAAAACTATTATGTTCGAGAAATAGCCTCAGCGAGTGGATCCGCCCTGATGTTTCTTTCTATGTCTCTCTTAATCTCAAGTTCGCAGAGAAAGCCATCTTCCGAATTGAGTAATATCTGTCTTAGAATATGTCTGGATATCTGATGGGACCTAGTTCATAAATGAACTCCAAATCCAAACTTCTTAGACTGTATTGATAACTGAACCTAATCAGTATCGCGCACTATGCCTCCCACAGTATCATCTTGGACCACCTGTCCATAATACTGTCCATCGTCAGAGGGAAAACTATAACTCTGATAATCACTCTGTCATCCAGGTCACTTTGGAAACCTGGAATGATAACCGTCTCCTTTAGGAGGCTGCCATTATCAAATCCATAGAAAATCCATTCATGTTCTAAAACTGCTTCTTTATGTTTCTTCAGGATTGGATTAATATAAACTTATTGCATCTAGTGCAAAAAGAACATCTGGTGTGGTACTTGACATCTCACGATTGACTCAATTGCCTAAGCAAGTGTTCTGCCAATCATGCACGTCCCTCTCCCCTTTAGTCTGTAAGACACCTTTAGAGAGGGTGACTCCATTACTTGCAGGTACACCACCTTGCCAGGAGTCATCTATTCCAAAATACTATTAGAATAATGTCAAATTACCCACATTGGGAAACTACCCAATTCTAGATCTAAAACTATAAATCTAGTAATCAGAATGTTTGATATTATATCCATGTCTTTTGTGGAGAAACAACTGTGTGACGACCAAAGTACAACCGATCGTAGTATAGGAATTTTACTTCCTACTCTTTGTATGTCATCAAAATACCAGGAAATTACACCCTACTACCTTCTTAACAGATCCATCCCCTATTCTGATGAAGTCAAACCCATGACTTGTCACATCAAAAATTAGATGATCTTATCTCTGCTATATTTGCTCAAGCCTATAAATAGACATAAGCTACTTGTCCACTATGCTTTTGCTGCTCACACTGACTACGATAACCCTAGGTAGAATAATATATATACGTGCACTTCTAAAACTAGTTTAGAACGACGCTATACTTATCCTCCTGTCGGTCTCATAGTCTGGAACAACAGTAGTGTCAAGTCTGGGTAAACAAGAACCTCCCTGTCACCTTCCTTGAGGCTACCGGAGTACCTCTCGAGTGTCTGAGGTAACCTACCATATCTGCGGAGTGGCTATTGGAATGTCAAACCTGATTGAATATGTAGGTCCTATTAAACCTTCCATAATCGTTTGTGGTTCTGGAATCACTTCCAATTCTACCATACTCCCACTATTGTTTTCTGAAAAAATCTATTTTATTAAAACTGTGGCGAGTCAAGAACAATATCACTATTGATCTCCCAGATGGTAGAAAATCAACCCTCGTCAAAGCTAGGGTCAACCCACAAACTGCCATTACAGAAACGTGCCTTGAGTTATCCATTGTCTGGTTTTAAGCATAAGCTGGACAACTCCCCTTACCTTAACATCGTTAAGATATGAAGCATTCTATATCCAATATAGAAAATTTTGGCACTTATTTCCTCTCGAGACCTTTTACTTTTTTTCATCATGTGGGAGTTAGAATTAATTCCTGTTTACTTACTTTTATCCATGTGGGGAGGAAAGAAACGTTTGTACCCAGCTACAAAGTTTATTTTGTACACTGCGGGGGGTTCCATTTTTCTCTTAATAGGAGTTCTAGGTCAGGGTTTATATGGTTCCAACGAACCAACATTAGATTTTGAAAGATTAGCTAATCATTCATATCCTGTGACATTAGAAATAATATTCTATTTGGGCTTCCTTATTGCTTATGCTGTCAAATCGCCGATTATACCCCTACATACATGGCTACCGGATACCCTTGAAAAAGTAAACCCCGTTTTCTTATTGAAACTGAGGAAGGTGAAAGTATATGAACCGAATGAAAACGGAAAAGATTTCAATATAAATAATAAGATTATCCGCGAATCGACCATTCGAATTCGATCAACGAATTGTGTAGAAAATTATTCACTCATAGAAACAAAAACGAAAGAACTTGCTAATAAGACAATCACAATTAGGACTCAAATAGAAGGAATCGAAAAAGACAAGAAAAAAAGAGTTCTAACTTGTATTTAATTGGAACCAGATTTAAATCATGCAGCTGTCTCCAGTGCATATTAATTTAATGGAGAGAGGCTAATCAGCATTACCCATCTTAGGAATCCATCCAATTATGAGTAACCTGAAAGAGAAACAAGTTTCTCAAAACCATTACTATCAACTGAATACCAATCACAAGAATCTACATCTTCGAAGAATCCCGATACTTGCGACACCAGGTTCTCTACTTTATTCCTATACCCACAACTTCTCAAAACTTAGACATTGTATTTCTACGAAACACTTGTCTAAAAGCAAGAGAAGTCACAAGTAAACAGAACATAGTACGATGACCATCCCCTTTATCCTGATGGACACTGGACAACATACAATACTCTATATAAGTCTGCTGAGTTGAATAACTCAAAACCTATGCATCGTAGGTTGAAAACTGTACCCAGGCGATTTCCACAAATATCACCAATTACAACGAATTCCGATATAATGAGGATGATCACCTAATTCCCAATAACTTACTCCCTTTCAACATCTGTAAAACCATACAGATGTGAGAATCTTACTTGGTAAATACATACCCTGGAGTAAGTGTCTAATTGAGAAATCAGTTTTCTATTAACAATACACAGTGAAACATGAATATGTTTCGAAAGGGTATCCGGGTATTCATAGTAATGCCCTTTTCCATTATTCAGATTCATGACTATAACCGTATATTTCCCTGCCATCTCTCCAATTCCCTTTATTTGTCTTTAGTCGTTACCTTCTGTACACCATCGTTAGGCTAAAATGGTTTTCTTCCTTCCCTACCGTTCGGCACCAGCCTATGGTTTGGAAGAAGAATATCCAGTAAGCATAATAGGGTGTACCCTCCTAAACCTAGGAGTACTCACAACTTGAGAGAAGGTGATGATAAAAGACAACTGAATAAACCTTATTCCTATTTCTCCTGAACCAGAATCCATCCTCGAAAAATATCCTTCGAGTTCCTATATAACCATACGATGGATTTATCCAATGGAATTGGATGTTCGTAGTGATACGGGTTGTTCTGGAGAAATGAAAGGTGAAGTAGGAGTGGCGATGAAATACGTGGTTTGGTCGTGAATGTTAATAGTCGCAATTTACTTTGCCCTTTTTCTAATTCCTTTATTTTTTCTTTACACATTACCTTCTGCACACCCTACTTAGGCTAATTGGTTTTCTTCATTCCCTACCTTTCGGCACCTGCCTATGGTTTGGAAGAAGACTATCCAATAAGCGTAATAGGTGTACTCTCCTAAACCAAGGAGCCCTCGCAACCTGAGAGAAGGTGATAATAAAAGAAAACTAAATAAACCAATTCTATTTCTGCTGAACCTGGATCCATCCTCGAAGAAGTCCCTTCGAGTTCGTATATAACCATACAATGGATCTATCCAATGGAAGTGGATGTCCGTAGTAATACGGGGTGTTCTGAGAAATACAAAGGGTAAAAGAAGGAGCGGCAATGACTTATGAAACTATAGACAATCCAAAAGCCAGTATTTTAAGAAGGTTCGGTCAACTTGGTCACTGAGTCATAGTCTAGGGTCGGTCAAAGGTCGCTGCCAAAGAGAGAGAGAATAGAAACACTCTGCATGCACTCTAACCAAGATCAGAATGGTTATCAATTTATCTAATCAGGAAACCTCCCACTGTTATCTCAAATTCTCCTCCAAACATGAAAGAAGAATTAGTCGGAACCACCCGAGGAGTAAACTAACTCATCAGTGGGAATCGGGATCCAACTCTCATCGCATGATAACGTGACGGTATCCACTCACGTTATCATACTCCAGAAGGTATGCTCAAGTTTTGCAAGTTTCCTGTATGTTTGAAACTCCCGATATAATTTTTATCCCATGCTCTTATGACCTTGACGTAAGCCAACAAATCATAAGCCACATGTTAAGTTCTACCCGTCGATATCCTGATTAATTTAGGTCATCGTACATACCCTTGACATAGGCCAATAAGGCTGTACGCCTGTCCTAAACTAATGCATCTATCTATGCAACAAATGAATACCCAGCAGCTACCAAACACTACGCCTTGACGTAGGCCAACAAACATAGCTTGAATACTACTGACCATCCATAAGAAATGAAGGAGGATTACGGCTGGTTTTTGGCGAAAAACCTTTAAGGTAATGAACTTGATCTCGTTGAAGGAAACTGATACCTTTTTATAAAAATATAGTGGCGAAAACCTTTGCTAAAGAGGTCACTCCCGGTGAAGGGAACTTGGCTCTTTCCTCGTGGAATGAGGTGCAGGATATTCTAACTGAATACCGCGAGGCAAAGCAACTTGTAATCGACTATATTGAAGTTATTACCCTGACGTAAACTTCTGCCCAAGGGGTCACTCCCGGTGAAGGGATCTCGGCCCTTGCCTCGTCGAATGAGGTGCAGGATATTCTAACTGAATACCGCTATGCAAAACAAAAGGAAACGTCTTTGTAATAACACCCTTTTTAAAATTTGTTCCAACAACATCAAATATATGTTTGTTTTATCCTTGCATTGATAAGAATCAAAGCAGTCCCATCAATCAATCACACCAGAAAAGAACGAAAATAAAATGTACGTATATGCCATCCGCATTCGTCACTGGGTCCCTTCATCACTCGTTAGGTTACTTAACTAACGACAGAGCGGGGACTGGACTAGCGCGGGTGTAAAACATATACAACATCTAATAGTATATATACTAATATACAGTAATCGCTCCAGGCATGATAATATGCAACATTACAGAAAAGTAATAAGCATCACAGAACAATACAGATAATCTGGGATCCCCGGGTTTCACAGAGCCGCTACTGAAACCCGACGTTCCCCTGATCGTGTGGATAGCCTGTGCAATGAAACCTAGACCCCTACGGGTGCGGTAAGTTACCCGCCAAAACCTGAAGCGAGGAAGCCCCCTACAGCAAAATGAATGGACCACCCAGCACTTCACAGAATCCGGTAACTTGAGCACCCCTCCTTGGGTCAACCTGTACCCCCTACGAATGCGGCGAATAGTCTGCCAATTTTAGAGTGAGGCCCCTCTGCCTCTCAAAGCCATGAGATACGGACCCGTTGCCCGCCAGAACCCGGCTATCCGTGCACTCCGTCGCGGGATAAACCAAATACAAAAATGAAAATATATACAACGGGTACATCGACCTCATCCCGGTCGTGCCCCAAAAGAATAATATACAAACAGGCAGTGACGGCAGTCCACATGTCAGACGCTCGCCCCGCAATATCAAATGTACAAATAAATTTAACAGTACTACCATTGCACACTGCTATCCACCACGACATATCCGCAACATCACAGCACAACACAGAACATCAACGCGAATGTCACGTTCGCAAACCCGTCTAAAAGAACTATAGCAATTAGATGCGGTTTACCGCTCGAATGACATTCACGGTCGGAGATATAAAGTAAGTATTGTAAACTAACAAGTTTAAAATTTCGATCGACAAAATTTCCCGAAGTGGGCCCTACAAACATCTGCTGTACAGTAACAAAATATGGGCCCAAAAGAAATATTCCAGAAACCACAATTCACTGTGTAGAAGCCCCTGTAAAATTTTGGATCACTGTTCCCACTAAACGGCCGCGGATGCAGGGTCAAACCCTAGTTTTGACCTCAGATCCGCGACAACACTGTACGATCACGTGACAATTGTTAGTGTTTATGCCCTAGAAGGCCATTACTGTATCATACTAGTTTGTATATTACTTAATGGAAGCTTGGGATATTCACATGTATATAACAGTCTTGCTAAACATGGTAGTATGCTACTTGGTTTTTTCTATCTTAATATGTGAGTATACGTATTGATAGAGCTCTTAGGATCTTGCTTGACTACCAGCGTTGCGATGGCAGTCACACTAGTGGGGGCTGGGTAGTCTACAAGCACATCCTTATTCAGGTCCCTAGTCGTTGGATTATCGAGACAGAGCATCGATACTCCGGAGTAGACTAGTGTGTACGCTTCTCATCCCAGTTGGGGAGATGGTCTGTCCCACAGCCGTCAGTATGTCGTACTGGAGATAGTATACAGGTGCTCGTTAGGTTACGGGTACACCGGACAGGACTCACAGGGAACTGTTGGTTGGTTTTATTCCAGTCGTCAGTGAACAGTTCCCAGGTGACATGAGTACAGCATAGTCCGCAGACTTGACACTGCTACTTCGCCTCGAGTGTGTCCCACTGTTCTTCGATTGCTACCCTACCACGGCTCAAAGGAGTCGTGCAAACAGGTAGCAGTTGGGTGCAGTCCCGAGCACTTGGAGGCAGTGGCGGTTAGACAGGATTCGTCCCTCCCAGTATTGGGAGTTGATATCGCGCTGTGTCAGAGAGCCATTACGCAAAGTCCCTGGCCAGGGCAAGCGAGATTTGCTGGTAGGTTCCAGTAGTTTCTCAGGGTGTAATAGGCTTCCCTCCGACACGACTTATACCGCTATTAGGGGACTGACGCTTGCCGCCCCCTAGGCCTGATATGCGATAGTCTTGGACGAACGGACCGGACAGTATGGAGATTGTCACATCAGACTCAGTAGGAGTTCGGATGGGTTTCCTCATCGGCCTTCTTATCGACAACTACCTAGGGACCGTTACGTACAGCTAGTGCCGCTTGCGGTCTGTGGTTAAACCCACTGCCAGCGTAGTAGTCGAGTCTCTAGAGTCCCACACAGAGAGTTTCCCTACTCCAGGAGAAACGATATAGAGGTCGTATGGTTTTACGACAAGGGTTCGGACGCATACGTGCGTTTACGCGCGTACGACTTTCGGACAGTTTTTACCAGTCGGCTTTGGATTAAGCCAGTTACTGGTATCCGGTTATTGGATTTTTACAGTCTAAAGTTTTTCCGTATTTTTGCGGATTGGAGGGGCGTTCTCGTAATTGCACGAGAAGCTTCTAGAAGATGGTGACTAAGGAGGTTTAGGTGTCATTTGCATTAAATGGGTTTAGTGAGTCATGAGGGTGATTCATTCATATCATTAATGCACAATAAATGATTAATGAGTCATGGTTATGAATCACCATTAGATATTTATGAAACTTGATTATTCATCACTTGTTTTTCTTTTGTTGATGAATTATAAAGTTTCATATATATTATGATAACTTACTATTCTCACATAATAATTATTCTCACCTTCTCTCTCCTCAAGCTCTCCCTCTTTAAAGACTAATCCTCCCCTCTCATGAGTTGAGTACAAGGATTAGTAAGACTAATTAATCCATAACCCTCTCTATATTACATCTTTCTTCTTTGATTAGCAATCCAAGAAGGTTAGTTGCCTCAAGTTTAGAGGCTAAGCTTGGAGTTTTGCTCTCGGGTGGATCGTCTACTATAAAGAGAAGGCCGAGGAGGACGAGGAGATCGTAAAGACGAAGGACTTGGTTCGATAGGTATAATCCCTAAGCATAGTAGTTTAGAACAACTATATGTTTGGTTAGTTATCGTTTAGCTTCGATTCAAGCGGTTAGTCGATGTTTGTTCACTAAACAAGTTCGTTTTTGAAAATTCCGCCTCCCCACAAGTATTGGGGTGTTCTACATCTACTTACAGTGGTATCAGAGCCTTGCTAAACAATAAATAACTTACTTGCAAATTTGTATGAATTTCGAACGGAAAAAACGAAACCGGAAAACCCTAAAATATTCAGTTTCTGTCGATTTTTAAATGAAGTCCAAAAATTTTTCAGGGTCGTTCAGAAAGCTTGAAAAGACAGTAGAAGAACACCCAAGAAAATTGGGCCCCTGATTCGCCTAAAGAGCCGCGGAACCGCGGCGGGATCCAACTGATCCGCCGCGCTTCCGCCGCCGAGTTGGCGATTCAGGAACCCAATTTTTCTGTGTTGCTTCTCTGTGATATTTGGGATTTTCTGGAATATTTAATTTTTGCTCAGGTTTCAGATTTGCAGAGCAGTATTGGAGCAAAATTAAAAGTGTTTAATCGATCGAAATTATACAGTATTTGCTTGTTGGATTATATCTGTGATTGTATAATGTGTTCGTAAACCTCCCCTAACTGCTAGTATGTCAGTTGGCAGGGGGTTGCACATTTCTGAAATGGATTTTATCTGTTTGTGCATATGAACTGTGTTGGACTGTTGTGATGTATAGCCGGGGTTATGTGATGGGTTATCATTTAATTCATTTGATGTAAATGTAATTTTTTGTAATATTATTTTGCGGGGCACATCCAGGTTGCGGTTGTAGCCACCGTTGTATTATTTCATTTTACTGTTTTTGCTCCTAGGACAGACCCAAGGTGGGGTGCACAAACTGTCGGGCGGGTAGTTTGCCGCACCCGTAGGGGTCGTGGGTGGGGTAATGGCTATTCATCACAACTGTGTAATCCGTATTTTGTTGCAGGCTCAAAACAAACACGGATTGCTTGCAAATCCAATTAAGTTCATCTGTGATCTGGAATGAATATCATTGCGTCAGACGAATGTAAAATATCTATATATATGATAGCTATTTAGACGTCACTTATGTTTTACACCCGCGCTAGCCCAGCCCCCGCTCTGTCGTTAGTTAAGTAACCTAACGGGTAATGACGGGACCCCGTGGCGAATGCGGATGGCATAAGAGAACGTTGTATTTTCGTTGTTTTCTGCAATGATAGGTTAATGATGGGACGCATTATCTATAATGCAAAGAAAAATAAACCAAAGTTTTAATCGTTGGAACAATTTAAAAGAAACCACTCGGTTAATTTTAAAAACAGATATTTTTAAATGCGGAGCTTTAACCACTCCTTTTAAAAAGCTATCAGGTTCCTTCGGTTATATCAAGTTCATTACGTTCACGGTTTCGCCAAAACCATTCGTAGCCCTCCGTCATTTCATCTGGGTATTCAGTAGTATTCAAGCTATGTATTTTGACCAACGCCAAGGCATAGTGTTTGGTAGCTGCTGGATATTCATTTGTTGCATAGATAGATGAGTTAGTTTGGGATAGTCGTATGATCATTTTGGCCAACGTCAAGGATATGTATGGATGGGTTCAAATTAACAAGATAATGATGGGTAGAACTTGACATGTGACTTATGATATTTTGACCAACGCCAAGGTCATAAGAGCATGGGGCAAAAATGTATATCGGGAATTTCTAAAGAAACTGAAATTTGCAAAGAGATGCATACCATTTTTGAGTTTGATGAATGTTGGTAGCATTCCTACAACATTATCAGACGATGATATTTGGATCCCGATCCTACTGTGAGTATAAGCTACTTATCAGGATATTCGTCACTTAACGATCAATGCTATAAACCTGGTAGGTGTCCAGAAAGGTGTCAGCGGGGTTACGCCCCCAGAGAAAAGAGGTTTTTTAATTAAGGAACTTCGCAAAAGCGTCGGAAAACCTCCCTCGAAGTATCGACACTGGACTGGCTGAACGGTTAAGTAAGTATTGTACGGTGAGAATAGTCCTGGCTAATTCTTCTTTTATGGTTTGAGGAAGGATTCGAGAAACAGTGGGAGCCATCCAGTTTAGATAAACTAAAAACCACTCTAAACTTGCAAGAGCATCATGCTAAAGAGTTTTCTTCTCTCTCCTAATTGCAGCGACCCTGAAAATGACTGGACTTAAGTTACTTTTAGAGAAAAATATACTGACAGGGCTAAACTATAAAGATTGGCTGCGGAATGTCAAAATGGCTTTGACCTATGACAAATTGGGGTACGTCCTCACCGCTACGGCACCTGCTGTCCCTGGTCCCAAATCCAGTAATGCGGATAAGGAAATCCGCAAAACCTAGGATTTAGATTGCGCGAAAGCCAAGTGCATCATGCTTGCCTCGATGAACAATGAACATCAGAGGAGGCACGAGGATATGGACCTTGATGGCATATTTCTCCATACAAAGGAACTTTATGGAGAGCAATCTCGTATAGCAAGGTACGAGACCTCTAAGAACTTGTTTCGAGCGAGGTTGGCTGTCGGGTCATCTGTAGGAGAACATGTCCTAAAGATGATCGGCTATATTGAAGAGCTCGCAGACCTTGGGACGACTTTGGATAATGAGCTCTATACAGACCTTATTCTCCAGTCCCTTCCTCACACCTACGCCCAGTTTATCCTGAACTTCAACATTCAAAGAAAAGAAGTTGAACTTCCGAAACTCCTGAACATGTTAAGGAGTGCAGAGGGCACCTTGAAGAATACAAGGGAAACACCCGCTATGTTTGTTGGCGGTGCATCTTCTTCCGGGTCCAAGGCAAGAGCCAAAAGAAGGAAGAAGAAGGCCGCACCCAAACCTAGAGGAGGTGTTAGTAAGGTGGGAGGGAAGGGAAAGAAAAAGTTTGCGGTACCGGTAGTTGGCCAGGATGAGTGCTTCCATTGTCACAGGAAAAGGCACTGGAAGAAGGATTGCAAGGCGTGGAACGCCAAGAACCAGGAACCGAAGCAAGCTGTGGCTTCGACTTCAGGTGTGTTTGTAATTGAGAATTGTCTGTCGATCAACTCTACTTCCTGGGTATTGGATACCGGATCAGGATCTCATATTTGCAATTCATTGCAGGCACTGAGAAACCGTAGAGTGCTGAAGGAAGGTGATATGACCCTAAAGCTTGCTAACGGAGCTAGCGTGGGAGCTGCGTCCGTCGGGGATTATCACCTAGGATTGACGAGTGGACACATTTTGGTTTTACATAACTGTTATTTTGTACCAAGCTTAACGTGTAATATCATATCAGTTTCCTTGTTATCAAATAAAGGTTATGATTTCACGTTTGTAAGAGATGTTGTTAACATCCACCTTAATCATGGTTTGATTGGGTCCGGTACATTAAATAACGGTATATATGTTTTAAACCAACTCCAAATTTTCAATGTCCAGAACACACTAAAACGAAAGTCTCCAGATTTGAATAAAGCTTTCTTATGGCATTGTAGACTGGGTCACATCAATGAGAGAAGGTTGACTAAATTGCATAGAGAAGGATATTTGGACTCGTTCGAATATCAATCATATGACACTAGTCAATCTTGTCTCAAAGGAAAGATGACAAAGACTCCATTTACTGGACAAGGAGTAAGAGCGAGCGAGCTCTTAGGACTCATACACAGCGATGTATGTGGTCCAATGTCTACACATGCAAGAGGTGGTTTTTCCTATTTCATTACTTTCACGGATAATTACTCAAGATACGGATTCATTTATCTGATGAAACATAAATCCGAGGCTTTTGAGAAATTCCAAGAGTATAAGAATGAAGTAGAAAACCAAACCGGCAAAAGTATCAAGACACTTAGATCTGATCGAGGTGGTGAATACTTGAGTGCCGAGTTCCTAGGTTACCTAAAAGAGAAAGGAATTCTCTCTCAGCTTACTCCTCCATACACTCCACAGCATAATGGTGTATCGGAGAGACGGAATCGAACCCTATTAGATATGGTACGATCCATGATGAGTAATGCTGAGTTACCGCGATCTTTCTGGGGTCATGCGCTAGAATCAGCGGCATATCTTTTGAACATGGTACCTACCAAGACTGTGCCTACCACTCCATATCAGATGTGGAGCGGGAAGAAACCCTATCTTCAGTATCTGAAAATATGGGGATGTCCAGCTTTTGTTAAAAAGCAGCATGTGGAAAAGCTCGAGGCACGATCAGTAAAGTGTAAGTTTGTGGGATATCCAAAGAACTCCAAGGGGTATCTATTCTATTACGCAGAGGAACAAAAGGTGTTTGTTTCTCATAATGCCCATTTTCTAGAATATCAGTTTTTAGAAAAGAAAATAAGTGGGAGCGAAATAGAACTGGAAGAAATTCCAGAACCACAAACTGCTACTGAAAGTTTGGTAGAACCGGAAGTTCAAGAAGAACAGGACATTCCCGCACCCCTCCGCAGGAGTAGTAGGCCGTCTCATCCACCTGAGAGATACTACGGTTTTCTCATAGATAGGGATAGAGAGGATTGCATCATAGATGATGATGAACCTACTGACTTCCAGCAAGCTATCCAGAGCGGCGACTCGGTACGATGGCTAGATGCAATGCGGGCCGAAATGGAGTCCATATACACCAACAAAGTATGGACTTTGGACTTTGCTCCAGATGGGGTAAAACCCGTAGGATGCAAATGGATCTTCAAGAAAAAGATTGGTGTAGATGGACAGGTGGAAACCTATAAGGCTAGACTTGTTGTAAAGGGTTTTCGTCAAAGACCTGGTTTGGACTATGACGAAACTTTTTCTCCAGTGGCTATGCTCAAATCAATTCGGGTCCTTCTTGCTATTGCTGCCTTCCATGATTATGAAATCTGGCAGATGGACGTAAAAACGGCTTTTCTGAATGGAAATTTAGAAGAGTGCGTCTATATGGATCAGCCAGAGGGTTTCAATCAGAGTGGGAGCAGCGGGAAAGTATGCAGGCTGCTTAAGTCCATTTATGGACTAAAGCAGGCATCGCGGAGTTGGAACATCTGTTTTGATGAGACAGTCAAAGAATATGACTTTATCAAAAATCCAGATGAACCTTGCATATATAGTAAAGTTGTAGCCAGAAGTGTCGTATTCCTCGTCTTGTACGTGGATGAAATTCTATTAATAGGAAATGACATTCCTATGCTACAATCTGTCAAAGGATTCTTGTCACACAGGTTCTCCATGAAAGACCTGGGTGATGCCTCTTACATTCTGGGGATCCGGATCTATCGTGATAGATCCAAGAGGATGTTGGGACTTTTGCAGTCCAGGTATATCGACACTGTACTGAAAAGATTCAGTATGGAAGATTCTAAGCGCAGTAATCTACCGGCTTGTCACGGAATCACTCTCTCCAAAGAGATGTCTCCCAAGACTGATTTGGAAAGGGAACGCATGTTTATTATACCCTACGCTTCTGCGGTAGGCTCTATAATGTATGCGATGTTATGTACCAGACCAGATGTAGCTTACGCACTGAGCGTGGTAAGCCGGTATCAGTCAGACCCAGGGGAGAAGCACTGGATAGCAGTAAAGAACATTCTCAAGTACCTGAGAAGGACTAAAGAGATGTTTTTGGTTTACGGCGGAAAAGACCTCAGGTTGGAGGCCTTTGCTGATTCCGGCTTCCAGAGTGATAAGGATGATTCCAAGTCCATGTCGGGTTATGTCTTTACCCTCAATGGAGGGGCGGTGTGCTGGAAGAGCTCCAAGCAGGACACCGTTGCTGACTCGACGATGGAAGTGGAGTATATAGCTGCTTGCGATGCTGCAAAAGAAGCAGTCTGGATGAAGAAGTTCCTAACAGAACTTCAGGTGGTTCCTACCATAGTTGATCCAATACCTCTGTATTGCGACAACAACGGAGCTATAGCTTTAGCGAAGGAACCAAGGTCCCATCAGAAGTCCAGACACATCTTAAGGCGGTATCACCTGATCAGGGAGATCATTGATCGTCAGGAGATCGAGGTTCGGAGAGTTGCTTCAGAAGAGAACATTGCTGATCCATTCACGAAGGCCCTACCTCAGACGCAGTTCGAGAGGCTACTCGAGATCATTGGTCTTCGATATGCCAGTACATGGCCCTAGTGCAAGTGGGAGATTGTTAGTGTTTATGCCCTAGAAGGCCATTACTGTATCATACTAGTTTGTATATTACTTAATGGAAACTTGGGATATTCACATGTATATAACAGTCTTGCTAAACATGGTAGTATGCTACTTGGTTTTTTCTATCTTAATATGTGAGTATACGTATTGATAGAGCTCTTAGGATCTTGCTTAACTACCAGCGTTATGATGGCAGTCACACTAGTGGGGGCTGGGTAGTCTACAAGCACATCCTTATTCAGGTCCCTAGTCGTTGGATTATCGAGACAGAGCATCGATACTCCGGAGTAGACTAGTGTGTACGCTTCTCATCCCAGTTGGGGAGATGGTCTGTCCCACAGCCGTCAGTACGTCGTACTGGAGATAGTATACAGGTGCTCGTTAGGTTACGGGTACACCGGACAGGACTCACAGGGAACTGTTGGTTGGTTTTATACCAGTCGTCAGTGAACAGTTCCCAGGTGACATGAGTACAGCATAGTCCGCAGACTTGACACTGCTACTTCGCCTCGAGTGTGTCCCACTGTTCTTAGATTGCTACCCTACCACGGCTCAAAGGAGTCGTGCAAACAGGTAGCAGTTGGGTGCAGTCCCGAGCACTTGGAGGCAGTGGCGGTTAGACAGGATTCGTCCCTCCCGGTATTGGGAGTTGATATCGCGCTGTGTCAGAGAGCCATTACGCAAAGTCCCTGGCCAGGGCAAGCGAGATTTGCTGGTAGGTTCCAGTAGTTTCTTAGGGTGTAATGGGCTTCCCTCCGACACGACTTATACCGCTATTAGGGGACTGACGCTTGCCGCCCCCTAGGCCCGATATGCGATAGTCTTGGACGAACGGAACGGACTGTATGGAGATTATCACATCAGACTCAGTAGGAGTTCGGATGGGTTTCCTCATCGGCCTTCTTATCGACAACTACCTGGGGACCGTTACGTACAGCTAGTGCCGCTTGCGGTCTGTGGTTAAACCCACTGCCAGCATAGTAGTCGAGTCTCTAGAGTCCCACACAGAGAGTTTCCCTACTCCAGGCGAAACGATATAGAGGTCGTATGGTTTTACGACAAGGGTTCGGACGCATACGTGCGTTTACGCGCGTACGACTTTCGGACAGTTTTTACCAGTCGGCTTTGGTTTAAGCCAGTTCCTGGTATCCGGTTATTGGATTTTTACAGTCTAAAGTTTTTCCGTATTTTTGCGGATTGGAGGGGCGTTCTCGTAATTGCACGAGAAGCTTCTAGAAGATGGTGACTAAGGAGGTTTAGGTGTCATTTGCATTAAATGGGTTTAGTGAGTCATGAGGGTGATTCATTCATATCATTAATGCACAATAAATGATTAATGAGTCATGGTTATGAATCACCATTAGATATTTATGAAACTTGATTATTCATCACTTGTTTTTCTTTTGTTGATGAATTATAAAGTTTTATATATATTATGATAACTTACTATTCTCACATAATAATTATTCTCACCTTCTCTCTCCTCAAGCTCTCCCTCTTCAAAGACTAATCCTCTCCTCTCATGAGTTGAGTACAAGGATTAGTAAGACTAATTAATCCATAACCCTCTCTATATTACATCTATCTTCTTTGATTAGCAATCCAAGAAGGTTAGTTGCCTCAAGTTTAGAGGCTAAGCTTGGAGTTTGCTCTCGGGTGGATCGTCTACTACAAAGAGAAGGCCGAGGAGGACGAGGAGATCGTAAAGACGAAGGACTTGGTTCGATTGGTATAATCCCTAAGCATAGTAGTTTAGAACAACTATATGTTTGGTTAGTTATCGTTTAGCTTCGATTCAAGCGGTTAGTCGATGTTTGTTCACTAAACAAGTTCGTTTTTGAAAATTCCGCCTCCCCACAAGTATTGGGGTGTTCTACATCGACTTACAACAATTTCTACAGTATGTTTCAAAAAGCCTGCTTTATTTTCTGAAGTGCTCAAAATAATTTTTAGACCAGATTAAAAATTGACAGAAACTTTTGCACTGAAAATTGTGATTTTCGAAAATCCGTTCGATCGATATTTTAAACGCGTTAGCACAAGTTAGTAAAGCTTAATGGCGAAGCTCTGATACCATTGTAAGTCTACGGTAGCGCCCCGGCCGTCTTTCAGACGCCAAAATGCGGAACAAAACTTTTTCAACGAGCGCTATCGTATACTATATCCCAGGATCTGTCATTATCGCTAAACTAACAAACTACAAAGTGGGTAGAAATGTTATACCGAATGATCCGGGTCCTTCGGTCTTCAACCATCATCCCACGCTTTGTTGCAGCTGATCCGAACTCGCTCGATCTCCGGTCTCGTCGTCCAGGTGGCACCATGTCGACGGATCTTTAAACGGGCTCCCGCCTTTGAACCGAGGCAACTCGATCATCAAGTTTGCTAAAAGAGATGACCAAGATTGATGTAGATAATGAGTAGAACAATTTGTCTCGTTACGTCCAAAGTTATAGACGAACGGTTAAAGAAGTTGCCTTTTGGATCGGGTGAAAATGAGAAATGAGCAATCTTAATTTCATGAAGCAAAACCCTAATCTTTTTCCAAATGAATCAATCAATCTCCATCCCACAAGGGGCCGGCCACAATTTGAAGAGGTAGGGGTGAGTGTAGGAGAGGAGTGGTGACCATAACAATGAATGAGTGAGAATGATTCATCATCCACCCTGCATTAACATTTAATGAAAACCATGAATCATCTAACCTAGTCATTATAACATTAAATGCACAATTAAATGAACTAATGACTCATGAAGCTAGTCACCATTTCAAGAACCTTCTAGAACACTGACTCACCCAAGAAAAGATAAATCCGTATTTAACCGAATGTTTAATACGGGTGATAGAAAACTGAAAACTGGCAACATCCAAAAGCGATCCAGAAACGAATTTCAGGATAACCCCGTAACAGTATAAACATACCCGCATTTGTATTACGACCGAATATAAATGCAACTGAGACAAAGATATTATATCTATACAGTATAATACTCGGATCCGGCTTAAACCAAAGCTCACCAGTATTATCTGCCCGAAAAATGACACGTGCGTAAACGCACGTGCTTTTTCCGAACCCTGCCATAATACCATACGCCATCTACAACGTTTCACCCGAACTTGGGAAAGTGTCTATGAGGGACTCTAATGACTCATCAATACACTGGCACTGGGTATAACCACTAGCATGTCAGAGGTACAAGCTGTACGTAACGGTTGCCTATGTATTGATTGGAAGGGAAGCTGACGAGCGAACTCATCTGGAAACCCTACTGAGCCTGACAGTGATAATATCCATACAGTCCGGTCCATTCGTTTATGAGTATCGCATATAGGACCTAGGGGGCCGGTAAACGTCAGACTCCCAATAGCTGTATAAGTCATGTCAGAGAGCAGCCCAGAACACCCTGAGATACTACTGGAATACCTTCCAGTAAATCTCGATTACCCTAGCCAGGGATTTCGTGTAATGGCTCTCCTAAACACAGCGCGATCTCACCCCAATAACGGGAGAGACGAATCCCCGATGATCTGCTCACTGCCTCCATGTGGCTGGGGATTGTACCCCAAAAATACCTGTTTGCAAGACTCCTTTGATCCGTGGTAGGGTATAAATCAAAGTACAGTGGGAACTCACACGAGAAAAATGACGACCTCAGGTCGATAAACTAACCTGTACACATCTCACCGGGGAACTGGTATCTGACGCTAGGTTAATACCAACCAGCAAGTTCCCGGCGAGTCCTGTCCGGTGTACTCATAACCCAATGAGCACCTATATACATCTTAGGTGAACCAACTAACACTAATGGCTTGTGAGACCGGCCACCGCCCCTCGTCGGGGTCTCGAATGTATACACTAGTCTACTCTGGAGTATCGATGCCTTGTCTCGAAACTCCCACGACTAGGGACACTTTAAGGATGTGCTTATAGACCCCAGCTCCCACATATATGATCGCCATCATACTGCTGGAAGTCAAGCAAGAATCTTATGGGCTTTATCAACATATGATGATAAAGACAAATCAGATAGCATACTATCATCTCGAGCAAGACTGTTCTATCAGTATAGGTCCTCCCTCAATCATTGCAATCGCGTACCTGCGATCCAATAATTGACTTAGAGGGCACTATATCCAACACCTACCTCCATAATTTCTAACGAATCGAGTGTTTGAACCTTGGTGTGCAAAAGATTGACCTTGAAACTCTCAATCTTCCTAGTAGATCTGCATATTCCACTAATATAGATATTGATTCCTTTCTTTCCGATGAGATCATCAATTGGAACATTAAGGAAAGTTTCGAAAGTATTTTCGCAGAAGAATTCGCGTTCCTTAAAGATTTGGATGTTGTGATGAATCAACCTCAACCGGAAATTCGTGCACCTCTATTTGAGGCCGAAAAAGTTGAACTGCCACCTCTTCTTCTAATCACATACGAGAATGCGACTATTCCACCCATTCCTTATCTTACACATTCTTGTTTTCACCCACAATCATCTTTTCTTATTTACCAACTGATTAGTCAAATATATTACATATTTGTATGAACATTTTTCCTACAATTGTTAACTGCTAAAAGGTGTTAATTGTAAATACAGAACATATATGGGTTTATTTGAAAAAGTTTATTATCATATGTTTCTTCATTTATTATTAATATAATTATGGAAAATATATGTCTATAATATTTAAATGAAATATTAGTAATAAAAATATGCATATCATATCAAATATTCCTAATCAATATTCTTAAGATATTATATCATATAAATGGTTGGAATAATATCTCAAAAATACCAAATGCTACTAACACTTTGATTTAAGATATTGTGCAGGTATTAGCTCAGGTCTGAAGTCCAAGTAAGAAATCCAAGTCAAATAGGGATATCGAAACCGAATCTGCCAAATTTTTAAAAGTAAATCGAGAAATCTAGCAAAGGCAGAGACTCGGAGCAATATTTTCAGAATCTATACATCAAAAGGATCTCCAAATATCAAGAAGAAAAGCCAAAAAAAATTCTAAGTCAATATCCCACCAAATAACGGCAGAAGGGCGGTCAAATATGGCTTTTGGCGGCGGAGGGGCGGTCATTTAGCGGCCGTTGGATGTGAATTTTCAGGGGCATGATTATAATCTCACATAATATAATATGGCATCTAGGGTTTCACATTTCAGATCTTATAAAAGGACCGAGAGCTATCTATTTAATACATCTATCTATCCATCGCAGAATTCTTGAAAAAGATCTAGCGAGCAACTAGGGTTCTTGTAATCTACTTTCTAAGAAGAAAATTGTAATACAATAGTTGATTAATAAAGGTAGTTCTTTTAAATTCTTTTTGCATTTAATTTTTCGCATTTACTTTTCCACATTACTTTTCTGCATCTTAATTATGGTTTCATTCATCTTCAACCTTTCTTCTGAATCGCTACTAACCATGAGCGAGTAATTTCTTACTTGCTAGGGTTTGTAGGATAAGGTAGAATAATGGATGAAATATCTTTTAACTTCTTTTAACATTTTAATGTTTATAAACTTTAGAAAAATAAATGTTAACCCTCTTATTCGGCGCGCTATCAATTTATTGATAGTCACGACCACGATTTGATATTATTAAACAATTGTTTTGTTAAGGTCTTGAGATTAATAGAGATCAATAGAAGGACAAGGGTGGAGAGAGGAAAACCCTAATTCTTCCGAGAACCTTAATTCACATTCATCGTTATCTTTGTAGTTTTAAACTATTAAAATAAAAAGAGTCATATCTAAACATTCATCCATTAACTACTAAGTCCTATAAACACTATAAGCCTTTCTATTATCAATTTTATAGTCATATTAAAATAAAACGCCAACAAACCATCCTCTCTTTTATCAACTTGTTTAAAGCAAGAAAAGAAGTTCACGTTTCCCTGCGGACGACCCGTACTCATCATGGCTAGCTATTTGCGACACCGTTTTGATTGCGGTTATTTACAAAACACTTTTTGCACGACCAATCAAATGGCGCCGTGGTCGGGGAAACGGTCGTAATTAATTTTCTTGTTATTCGGGTTGATTTCTAATAAAAACCAGCGAACATAAAAAATAAACGAGAACCAAAACCGCATCTTGTGTCTGTAACGATTATTGTGCGAGTTTTGCAAGGACATCTGAAGTAATTGGAGCAAGTCAACAGAGATTCAGAAACTTTCAACTTGGACCAGAGGAGCATAGGGGTGCTCTGTGGAAATTTGAAGAAATTATCTTGCCAAACGGCGGCGGAACTGTGACCCTTAGGTGCATTCGATGGCGGAACCGCAGTCCCTTTGACGATTTGGGCTTTCAGAACTCTCTGGTATTCTTCTATCATTTTCCTCTCTCCTCTAAAACTCTAATAAATTGATTTTACTTACAGGATTCCTTGCAAACAACGCCGCTAAAAAATCTTTTTGCGTGTTTTGATTTCGGTTTGTTTTGCATATCTAAACCGGACATTAAGGGGTAATAAACCCAAATTCAGATTAGGTGGGGATTTATCACCCTCATTAGGCCCCACAAATCACAAATGAGCATACTATCACCTTACATTATTAAAAAATATCTAGCCTAAGTCCCTAAGGACTGTCGCGCTTGATTAGGATAGAGGAGGGTCATGGGTAATCTATTGCTTATCCGCATTTCTCTTGTGGTGTCTAGGAAAGTGTGACTAAGGAAAGTGGTTACTTAATTAGGCCCGCTATTTCGGTGATTCGTATAGCGGATACCTCCCACTTACCTGGCCGCAAGATTGATAAGGAGGTGGTAGAGTGTTGATCCTATGTCTTAGCCTTTGGAAGTCTAGAAGCGGTCTAGTGACTTGACCTAGGTGACCCTATCTGTTGGATATATATGCCTAATAGTCCATTATTATATATGTATACATGTGGATGCTTGGACATATATATGTACAGGACAATCTTGCTCGATATGATAGTATGCTATATGGTTTGTCTTTATCTTAACATATGCATATGTTTTACTTACGTATTATTTATACATGTTGATAAAGCCTATAGGATCTTGCTTCACTACCAGCGTTATGATGGAGATCATACTTATGGGAGCTGGGTAGTCCATAAACACATCCTTAAAGGTCCCAAGTCGTAGGAGTATCAAGATCGGGCATTGATACTCCAGAGTAGACTTGTGTATACGTTTCTAGACCTCGACGAGGGGCGATAGTTGGTCCCACAACCGTTGGTGTGATCACCTAAGATTGTATACAGGTACTCACTGGGGGTGAGTACACTGGAAGGACTCACCAAGAACTTCTAGATGGTACTATACCTATTGTCAGATGGAAGTCCTCAGGTGACATGAGTACATGTTAGTCTTTGGAAATGAGGTCGTCCTTTGCCTCGTGTGAGTTCCCACTGTACCTTGATCACTACCTTACCACGGCTCTACCGAGTCATTCAAACAGGTTTTGATTGGGCATAGTCCCGAGCCACATGGAGGCAGTGAGTAATTGTTGGGGATTCGTCTCTCCCGATATAAGGAGTCTATATCGCACTGTGTTAGATTGGCCAGGACCATAAGACCTTGGCCAAGGCAGTTGGGACTTACTGATAGGTTGATCAGTAGTTTCCCGGATTGGTCCTGAGCCACATCAGCACGAATTATCGGGTTATTAGGGTCTGAAATTTACCACCCCCTAGACCCGGTATGCGATACTCTGAGACGAAGAGACCGGAATGTACGGAGATTGTCACGGATAGGCTCAGTAGGAATCCAGATGAGTTTGCTCATCGGCCTTCCTTTTCGACAGGTACCCGGGTAGCCGTTATGTATAGCTAGTGCTGCTGGCGTGCTTATGGTTATAGATTTATCCAGCAACTCACTATCGGCGTACTGTCGAGTCTTTAGAGTCCCATACAGAGGGTTTCCCTGGTTTAGGCGTAATGATGTAGTAGCCATATTGGATACATGCTGGGTTCCTATTGATTAATGATACCGTGTACCCCAGACTTTCGATCGGAAAGTTGATAATACTAGTCGGCTAGGGTTTTGAGCCAGATTATTAAATCAGGTATTGATTTAATAATTTACATATATATATTTCGATATGTATATTCTAGTATTATGTTCTTTGTGTTATTCTATATCTTTGGGCATTCGTGTTTTTATGCGAATGCAGGTATATATATACAGTAGACTGTAATACATATTTTTTACGGAAAACATTCTAGAAGGTGCATACCTTATTATGTATTTTTCCATTTATCTTTAAATGGAAATGAGGTGTAAAGTGTGGTGATGGGAGTATGGTGAGAACCATGCCTCAACAGTGTTGACAAATGAATTTTTAATTCATTTATGCAAACTATTGAAACATTGTTTCTTTAAAATATTATGGATATTGTTTTACAAAACTAGTGTGAGGATTTTCTCTCACATAGGAGCTTCATTTTTTAGAGCTCACCATTTACTTCACTCCCTCTCCTTCTCTTGAGCTCTTCCACCTTCAAGTTCAACCTCCTCTCTACCTTCTCATGAGTTGAGAATCAAGAGAGTAGGTAAGATAGAAACTCATAGAACCTTAGACTACATCCTAGATCACTTAGATTAGCAATCAAAGTTTTCTAGTTGTTTCATTTGATACTTTGAGTGGAGCTAGAGCCATGGATCATAACCCTTGGGTGGAACATCTTCGGTGAAGGGAGACGGACGATCAAGCTCGATTACAGAGGCTACTAGGAGCTTATGAAGAGGAATGAAGGACTTGGATCTTTTGGTGAGACTCTTCATCATGGTAGATGTCATGACCCGGAATTTAGCCCGTGACCGGTACTTAAATCACACAACGTCTACAGGCGTAACATAATTCAAGTAAGCCGAGGCCCAGAAATCAATACCTTTTTAGTGAAAATAATAGAGGTGAAGTTTTGAAATAAAGGTGTAATGAAATCCAGTTTTACATAAGTGCATAGGTAATGAAACATGAAATTTCAAGTGGATTATACTAGTTGAAAAAAATGTTTCTTCTTTAAAAATTTGGGCAGCACCTCCCTTGTATATTTTGATCCAAAACCACATATACATGATAATATAAAAGGCATCCCCAAGCGGGAGCTAGCTCTTCGCCAATCGGCGGAATCACAACCACGCAAGACAAAAATATAAGTATACGACACCCAACGGCGAAGATCAACACAAAGAATAATGAATAGAGCAAGACATCAACCCACCAAGCGAATGTATAACCCATCGCTCTAAGTCTCACAACTACAAGTCTCTTCTAAGTCTTACTACTTATATAAATACTAGTTACCGATTGATGGAGTTAACTAGATACAACAGGAATAATAATACAAGAGTGGGCACGAAACAATATGTCCCACCTACCAAAGCAAATCACCCGAAAGCAAGCTGTGTGTCAGCGATACCGCTACTGATCCACGCGGTTAAACCTGCAAGAACTGTGGCACAACGGAGGTGAGTTGCCAACTCGTGAGTAGAAAACATCAGCAGGTAGAAATCGAATAAAAAAACGATTTCCTAGGTCAACTATATCATAAAGGTAATACTATGATATCTAAGGTGACCGTGTCTGCAAATATATCAACAATATAATCAATGCCTGTATGCATATGGATATCATCCATGTGTCCATCAATGACACAGAAACATGAAAACATATGCATGTAAATATGAGGATATCAACCAACGTGTGTCTATCAACGACACAAACCATATCATGAAAACGTATATCTGTATGTATGAGGAAATCAACTACGTGTGTCTATCAACGACACATCAAAATCATGGAACCTGAGTGTCCAACACCGACATTCGAAACATCATGAAAACCCGTGTCCAACATCGACACGTAAATCCTCATACCTCAGGCGCCGTATCCTCAGATCGGCCCTCATATCTATCTCATCTCAGACGTCGCATACTCTGATCGGCCCTCATATCTATCTCATGACTCCGGCCGGTATGCTCCGGACAACCGCCGGGTCCAACCAATCACGGGTAGGTAGTGCTTCCTTTGTCAGGCTCATCGTATACACCATAAAAATCATTTCTTACCCCGGGGTACCATACTGGGTCCACCATGTACCCGCAGACGGTGCCTACCGCTCCTTGAATCGGGTTTCACATACCAATCTCAGAACCGAGAAAACTCATGGTGGACCCCTTGAAATAACATATCAAGAGAAACCGAGTTTTTATAACAATACATATTTTCGTTTGAAATATAACCACGGTTCTCAAATCTAGAATCTCATGAAAACGGCATTTCAATGCGTATAATCATAAAGCATGATGTATGCAAACATAGGACAGAAATGTGAGCATATCAGTATATCATGCAGCATAGTATAGTGATGTGAGCATAGCAAGTATATCATGCAACATAGCATAATGATGTGAGCATAGAAAGTATATCATGCCAAAGAGTCATGTGACAGTACTGAACAATTAAGAGCAATAGCATGATATAGCAATTCTACTGTATAAGTGACATAGCAATTATCGATGATGAAGTGTGTGAGCCAGCAAATCTGTGTAAGTGTAACATACGCATCATCGATAATGGTGTGAGTGTACTAGCACAGGTATATGTAATGCAATGAGAATATCATGAACGTACCAATAAGTACATCGTACACAAATGTTATAAGGTATACGTATCTAATCTAACATTTACGTAAAGGCTAAACTAAGTGGTGTAGACAGGGATTAGATATCTATAACATCTCCGAGTCGGAGAATCTATCAATCGGCATCCAGCTCATAACATCACGTACGGTATAATCCATCGTATAACATCCTCTAGTCAAGGGTATGGATCAATCATCAGGTAAAACTCATCACATACGGTAACCCATCATATGAAGGCATTAAACAATTAGGGATTCTATCAACCTATTGAAGCGTTACTTAGCACGGCAGCAAGGTTTCGGGAGGTATAGTCCATGCCAAATTCAAAAATTTGTCATTCTAACTAACCCTAACTAAGAATCGTTAACTAGAAATCGACGTAATAAGAAATGCAAACACTTTGTAACTAAAAGTGAGCAAGGAATACAACCTTTGTAGACCGGTCCTTCACTTCAATAGCTCCGTGTAGTAGTCCCCTTCGCTGCGATCGTGAACTCCGAACTCTAGAAAGGTTCCCTTGAAGAAACGAACATGCTTGCTTCGAAGACTTCAAGGCCGAAGATGATCTACGTCGAGGAGACACTAACCCAAGCTATCTCTTCACTAATCATGGAATTAGTGAAGCAAACACCCTTTACTAAATGGCAAGTAGTAGAGAATGATGAAGTAGGAATTTTGCTCACATTAGAAATCATTTTGTCACTCAAAATCATCACTTTTGAAAAAACTAGAAAGCTTTTGTCAAGAAGAAGAAGAAGAACAAGTTGTGATGAAAATGAATTATTGTTGAGCTTAGAAATGCAACCAAGGGTTAAGCATGTCATGCTTAACCCTTGTAGAGAGTTAACCATGGCCATGGGTTAAAGAGTTGGGTTAATAAATATTCTAAGCTAGACAAAAGAGTGAACAAAGTCAAAGATGCTTACAAGCTTCTATAAGCTTTCAAAAAATATCAACCATGATAAAATCCACAATTTTGAATAACTTAATGATAAATACAAACCCTAATCTTAACCCTAGTATGGTTTAACCCTCATTAACCCTAGTTGCATTTGTAACCTAGCATGATACATTTAACGTATATCACATATACATCAATGTATGCAAAGTGAGAAAAAGAAATCTTAAGTTAGCTAATATTAGTTAATGTATTGTAATATATCAAATATATAATTATACATTAAATTATTAAATTAACACTTGATTTAATAATCCGGCTATATCACATATAACCGACTAATATCATAATATAACATCTTATCGAATCAACACTTGATCCGATAACCCGGCTATATCATATATAACCAATCATGTCACACATCGCGAGAATAGAATACGGTATCACATACTCATATCAATCTCGGTCCCGCACATATAACATATGTGCTCCTACTCCGTTTCGCTTGAGCCAGGAAACCCCTGTGTAGGACTCTAAAGACTCGTCAATACGCCGACAGTAGCTGATGATCATATCAAACACTCACAAGCCGCAAGCGGTCTACTAAACGTAACGACCACCCGGGTATTGAACGATCAGAAGGTCAACAAGCAAACCTGCTCACACACCTGTGAATCCAATCAGTAACACTACCGTACAGTTCGGTCTCTTCGTCTGATATATCGCATATCTCGTCTAGGGGTGGTAAACGTCATACCCCAGTAACTCGATAAGTCGTGTCGATATGAGGCTCATAACGAGTCGAGAAACTACTGATAACACTTACCAGTATATCTCTAAAGCAGTCCTGGCTAGGGACTTCCTGTTATAGCCAATCGAGCACAGCGCAACATCAACTCCCAATACCGGGAGAGAAGAAACCCCTCCTATCGCTCATTGCCTCCATCTGACTCGGGACTGTACCCAAAAGCCACCGTTTTGCATGTTCCCTTGAACGTGGTAAGGTGGAAATCAAAGCACTGTGGGAATCACACAAGACTCTATGACGATCTCAGGTCTACAGATTAACCTGTACCAGTGTCACCAGAGAACCGCCATCTGGCGTTAGGTATAATACCATCTGGGAGTTCTCGGCTAGTCCGTTCAGTGTACCCAGTCTCCACTGAGCACCCGTACACTGTCACGACCCACCCCCAAACACAGATGGTATTGTCCGCTCTGGCCGAAACCGCACGGTTTTGTCCTTTCTAATAAACCGGGGCTACTTCCCAGTAAGTCACCCATCCCAGAATTTCTCTGGCTCAAGCACGCTTAACTACGAAGTTTTTCAAACTCCAGAGTTCCGATTCATCCAAAAGGCGCCTTTGTGTTATAAGAGTGGTATCATTCCATTTATAGTTCAGATCGTGCCCTCTTTCAGAATGGAATTCGATACTCCTCATTGTTCTGGTGGGTCCCCGTGTGCATCCGTATCAGTTACATCCCCACCTCGATACCGGATAACATCTCACTTCACATGGGGTAGGTGGTATTCAACCCCAACTCCACCTGGGGTATTACATTCCCCCCCACTTAGAACAATGGTTCATCCTCGAACCACAGACCTACTTTTGAGAGACCGGCTCTGATACCATATTTGTCACGACCCGAAATATTAGCTCGTGGTCAGCTTACTTGAATTAAGTTACGCCTTTAGACGTTGCGTGATTTAAGTGCTGGTCATGAGCTAATATTTCGGGTCGTGACAATGTCATTTTATGTCAAAAGACGATGGCGAAGTATGACAATTTCTGGAAGATCTTGCCGAACAAATATTACAGTGGGAGAGGACTAGACCAACAACATCGTCTAGGACAGGTATCCATCAGCTCGATACTTCCATCGCAATGAAAGCTAAAATGGCTGCGATGCAAAAGAAGCTATGGAAAGCAAATTCTCTTTAGCTTCCCTAAACTAAGTTACGCTCCCTAAAACCGTGTGTGGTTGCTGTTTTGACCCTTCACATTTAACGGAAGAATGTCCATTGAATCCTCCGTCTTAAGGTCATGAATAAACCAATGCTGCTTTTCAGCAACAACCTAGAAATGATCTTTATTCATCCACATATAACTAGGGATGGAGAATTATCCTAATTTTGCTAGGAACCAAAACCAATCTCAAAATAAAAATTAGTTCCCAAGCTAAAATAACTATCAAAGGCTTCCTCCACAGCAACAACCGCCACAACAACAAATTTAGCAGCCCTTTCAATTGCAATCTTTTCAAAATCCGGCCAACAACTTTGCCTCTTATAATAATTCTTTCCAACCACAGAATAATATTCCAACGGCCGGTACCAATAAAATCTCTACACTCGAACGAAGCTTAGAAACGTTTATTAAAAAATCCACACAAACGACGCTAATTTAACGTCTTCTATCTAAACGCTGATGTAACAAACTGCTTCCCACGGTGAAAGCATAAAATCGATAGAAGCACAAATTGCACGGTTGAATGCTGCAATGAGTGAGAGAGAGAAAAGGAAACTTCCATCTCAAGCTCTACTAAATCCCGACCACTCACAAAGAGCAAATCTCATCCTTCACGAAAAAAATCATAACTTGAGTGCCGTAACTACACTGAGATCGGGAAGAGAGCTGAATAACCAGGTTAGTGAACAAGTTGATGATACCCCGGCTACTATTTCTACTCCTATTTAGTCTAATCCAATATCTTCTTACGAGCCTATTCTCCATTCTTCACTAGGCTCGAACTCTCAGCCTACTTCCTTGAATGAATTACCATTTACGACCATCCCAAATCCAATTTTGGGATCCATTCCATTCCCACAAACTTCTCCACAAGAGTTGGACCCAACCCTTATTAATAAAGCTCCTTCTCCAAACCGGTTGAGGCACAACAAACCAAGTCCACAAAGGGAGAAGATCGTGGAAATTTTTAAGCAAGTAAACATAAATATTCCTCTCTTAAATGCTATTCAACAAGTTCCATCCTATGCAAAAATTCTAAAGGACTTGTGCACTAGAAAAAGAAAAACTCAAGTGCCTAAAAAAGTTTTCTTAGCGAGTAATATGAGCAATGCTCTTACCCAACATGTGTCCAAGAAACGTAAAGACCCCGGTTGTTCTACAATATATATTGCTATTGGGGGTAAAAATATCGATCGTGCTCTACTCGATTTAGGTGCTAGTATTAACTTGCTCCCGTATTCTGTTTATGAGCAATTAGGCATAAGAGAGTTGAAACCTGCTCACTGCACTCTCCAGATGGCTAATTAATCTATCACCCACCCTGGGGATGAGCTAGAGGACGTGTTGATCAAAATTAGGGAATTTATATTCCCTGTGGACTTTATAGTTTTAGATACACAGCCTGTGGCAAACCCACGGAACCAAATTCTGGTGACTTTAGGTCAACCTTTTCTAGCAATTTCAAACGCGATAATCAATTGTCGTAACGGTTCTATGAACCTGTCCTTTGGGAAGATGACAATTGAGCTTAACATTTACAGAATAGGAAGTCAACCATCTGAATCTTATGCTTATATAGTTGATATATGTTCTGTCGACAAGATAAATTCCGACAGTTGTGAATTTGAGGAGCTTCACGATACTGATTTCGATGTCACTAGTGCGTTATTGTGTGATTCAGCTATTTATTATACAAGTGAGGACCCTTTTGTCGACAAGTCCACCCCCGAGTCCGAATCCTTTGACTAATCTGAGGGCTTTAGAAAGATAAAGGAAATTACTAATCTAAGGATAGAAATAAGTCTTAAAAATAGTCCATATTCTTGAGTCCAAACTTCTGAACGTTGATACCCTATTATATGCACTTGCACACATCTTAAAACTTGGGATAGTAGAGGATACCTTGAAATGCTCTTGTCTAAAAGCCTTAGTATGAAGGAAAAAAATATATATAAACAAAAATATAAATGACAAAAAAAATATAAAATACAAATGGTGAAGAAAAATGAACACTGGTTTTATAATTACCTAAGGCAGCATAAAAAATATAGCGAGAGTGCCTTATCACCTAGTGTCTTAGACCAACTGGTTTGGGAGCCACTGCTAAGTTTTAGGTGTTGCAAGACTAGGATATTGCTAATTAATTCTTAAATAGTGAGCGCATTTGGTAATCGGTTGGTTAGTACCTTAAGAAGTATTAACAGTCGCATGAAGAATGTGTGAGCAAATCCATCTAAAACATTCACCGACTAAAAAGTACTAAGCAATAAGGACAAGTGTATGTTAGCTTGAATTGAATTCTCCAAGTGTAGAGATGTCTTTAAGACACACGTAGGGGTATATGATCAATGTTTGGAAGAAAGGTAGGGAGGAAGACTAAAGATCATATTTTATTGAAGGATGATGTGATTTCTAATATCTTTTCAAGACCATTAAGATAGGGCTCATAACAACTAAAAAGCTAGTATAGTTTAAAACTCTTATTTTCAAGTTTTTTTTTATATGTTTCTTATCTTTGTATATAACTTTCATCTTCTTTCTTTTATTATGGGATTTTATGGGTGTAATCCGCTGAAAACCCTCAGGAGACAACACTCCTCCTAATAGGGACGCCTAGAAGTTTAACGGCTTGTTGCACGTGCTTAATGCAATCATGTTGCCTACGAAAGCGTGCTAGTTTTTTTTTCTTTTTCTCTTTAATAAATAGTTTGCTCAGGACGATCAAAGATAAGTTTGAGGGTATTTGATTAGTCAAATATATTACACATTTGTATGAACATTTTCCCTACTAATGTTAACTGCTAAAATATGTTAATTGTAAATACAGAACATGTGTGGGTTTATTTGTAAAATTTTATTATCATATACTTCTTCATTTCTAATTAATATAATTAGGGAACATATATGCATATAATATTTAAATGAAATATTAATAATTAAAATATGCATATCATATCAAATATTCCTAATCAATATTCTTAAGATATTATATCATATAAATGGTTAGAATATTATCTCAAAAATACCAAATGCTACTAACACTTTGATTTGAGATATTGTGCAGGCATTAGCTCAGGTTTGAAGTCCAAGTAAGAGATCCATGTCAAATCGGGATATCGAAACCGAATCTGCTAAATTTCTAGAAACAAATCGAGAAATCTAGCAACGGCAAAGACTCAGAGCAATATTTTCAGAATCTATACATAAAAAAATCTCCAAATATCAAGAAGAAAAGCCAGAAAAAATCCTGAGTCAAGATCCTACCAAATGGCGGCGGAAGGGCGGTCAAATAGGGTTTTTGGCGGTAGAAGGGCGGTCATTTAGCAGCCGTTAGATGTGAATTTTCACGGGCATGATCGTAATCTCACATAATTTTATATGGCATCTATTGTTTCAAATTTCAGAGCTTATAAAAGGACCGAGAGCTATCTATCTAATACATTTATCTATCCATCGCATAATTCTAGAGAAAGATCAAGCGAGCAACTAGGGTTCTTGTAATCTACTTTCTAAGAAGAAAATTGTAATGCAATAGTTGATTAATAAAGGTAATTTTTTTAAAATTCTTTTTGCATTTACTTTTCCACTTTACTTTACTGCATTTTAATTATGGTTTCAATCATCTTCAACCTTTCTTCTGAATCGCTACTAATCATGAGCGAGTAATTTCTTGCTTGCTAGGATTTATAGGATAGGGTAGAATAATGGATGGAAATATTTCAACCTCTTTTAACATTTTAATGTTTATAAACTTTAGCAAAATAAATGTTAACCCTCTTATTGGGCACGCTATCAATTTATTGATAGTCATGACCACGATTTGAGATTAGTTAAAAGATTGTTTTGTTAAGGGCTTAAGATTAATAGAGATCAATGGAAGGATAAGGGTCGAGAGAGGGAAACCCTAATTCTTCCGAGAACCCTAATTCACATTCATCGCTATCTCTCTAGTTTTAAACTATTAAAATAAAAAGAGTCACATCTAAACATTCATCGATTAACTACTAAGTCTTAAAAACTCTACAAGCCTTTCTATTATCAATTTTATAGCCATATTAAAATAAAACGACAACAAACCATCCTCTATTTTATCAACTCGTCTAAAGTAAGAAAAGAAGTTCACGTTTCCCTGCGGACGACTTGTACTCATCGCGTCTAGCTATTTGCGACACCGTTTTGATTGCGGTTATTTACAAAACACTTTTCTAATGACCAATCATCAACCGATATGTAAAACCTTTCGAATACATTTCTCATCTTCTCCCTACTTAATTTCTTCTCGATACTCTTATTTCTGTCTCTTCTACTTTAGACATGATGCAACCTCCATTCTTATACAGTCTCGAGTATTCTTTTTCACGTACATCTATTTCATATTTTTCTACCAACCATGGTGTTATCTTGATAAAATATTTGAATAGTTGGTATTGACTTTCGGTGTTTGTAAAGTTTTGTGTAAACCAATAATATTTATTCCCCCCCCCCTAAATTGAACTTCAATGCTTAATAATGAAAACACTATTTTACTCAAGTTTGGGGGGAAAGAAAAATAATTTTAAAATGGCTCTTGAAAGAAAAGAGTTTTTTGCACGATTGTGAGCCAAAAACAAGTTTGGGGGAAGATTTCACTGTTATTCACTCTTGACCCCATCTTTGTACCATCTTATTAAACTGTTCCTCCTAATCTTCAGGTTTTGAGTTTACAGGACAACATCAATTAGGACACTGCTGCAAATAAGTTTAGGGGGTTGGTTTATTATGGATGGTTTGTATATATCTATGTAAATATTGCATTGCATAATAATTTTTTTAGAAAATAAAAGTTAGAAAGTAAAAAATACATATGAACGAAAGGAAGAGATTTAAGAAATGCAAGAAAATTAGATGTTTTAAAATAAGGCTAGTAATACGTAGTCATGAGCTGTTGTCCCAAGGGTTAGTAAGACGAAGAAATCACTAATCTGTGAATAGAAATAAGTCTAAAAAATAATCCTTATTCTTAAGTCCAAACTTCTAAACGTTGATACCCTACTATTCGTACTTGCACACATCTTGAAACTTGGGATAATAGAGGATACCTTGAAATACTCTTGTCTAGAAGCCTTAGTACGAAGGAAAAATATAAATTAATAAAATATAAATGGTGCAGAAAAATTAACACTGGTTTTATAATTACTTAAGGCAGCATAAAAATATAACGAGGGTGTCTTATCACCTAGTGCCTTAGACCAGCTGGTTTGGGAGTCACTGCTAAGCCTTAGGTGTTGCAAGACTAGGATATTGCTAATTATTCCTTAATAAGTGAACACATTTAGTAATCGGTTGGTTAGTACATCAAGAAGTATTAACGGTTGCATGAAGAATGTGTGAGCAAATCCATATAAAACATCACCGACTAAAAAGTACTAAGGAAGATGGACAAAGGATATGATAGCTTGAATTGAATTCTCCAAGTATAAGGATGTCTTTTACACACACGTAGGGGTATATGATCGATGTTTGGAGGAGAGATAGGGAGGATGACTAAAGATGATATTTTATTGAGGGATGATGTGATTTCCGAAATCTTTTCAAGACCATTAAGATAAGGCTCATGACAACTAAAAAGCTAGTGTAGTTTGAAACTCTTATTTTCAAGTTTTTCTTTTATATATTCCTTATCTTTGCATGTAATTTTTGTCTTCTTTCTTTTATTTTGAGATTTTGTGGGTGTAATCCGCTGAAAACCCTCAGGAGACAACACTTCTCCTATTAGGGACACCTAGAGGTTTAAAGTCTTGTTGCACGAGTTAAGTGCAATCGTTTTGCCAACGAAAGTGTGCTAGGTTTTCTTTTTCTTTTTAATAAATTGTTTGCTTGGGACGATCAAAGAAAAGTTTGGGAGTATTTGATTATTCAAAAATATTGCACATTTGTATGGACATTTTCCCTACTATTAAAAGGTGTTAATTGTAAATAAAGAACATATTTGAGTTTATTTGTAAAAAGATTATTAGCATATGTTTCTTCATTTACAATTAATATAATTAGGGAAAATAAATGCATATAATATTTAAATGAAATATTATTAATTAAAATATGCATATCATGTCAAATATTCCTAATCAATGTTTTTAAGATGCCATATCATATAAATGGTTGGAATAATATTTTAAAAAACACCAAATGCTACTAACAATATAATTTGAGATATTGTGTAGGTATTAGCTCAAGTCTGAAATCTAAGTAGGAGATCCAAGTCAAATTGGAATATCAAACCGAACCTGCCAAATATTAGAAGCAAATCAAAGAATCTAGCAACGGTAGAGACTAAGAGTAATATTTTCAGAATCTATATATCAAGAGGATCTCCAAATATCGAAAGAAAAATCCAGAAAAAATCCCAAGTCCCAGACCCACTAGGAAGCGGAGGTTCCGCGGTTGGATAGCAGCTGTTGGATGTGGAATTTTGGGGGCATGATCGTAACTTCACCTACTCCAACATGGCATCTAGGGTTTGTACTTTCAAGGGCTATATAAAGAACTGAGAGCTGTGCATTCCAAAATTCATCTAATCATCTAGTAATCTATTCATCTATCTCGATCAAGAGAGAGAGATAGAGAGCTATGAGCAACTGGGGTTATTGTAATCTACCATTTCAAGGAGAAATTTTGTAATTCAATAGTTTATTAATAAAGGTAGACTTTTGTCTTAATTCCTTTTGCATTTACTTTACGTATTACTTTTCTGCATGACATTCAGCATTATTTTCTGCAATTCTAAATTTTAATATGGTTTCATTCATCTTCTATCTCTCTTTTACTACGCTAATAACCATGAGCGAGTAATTTCTTGCTTGCTAGGGTTTATAGGATAGGGTAGAATAATGGATGAAAAATATCTTTTAAATTCTTTTTAATATCTAATGTTTATAAACTTTAGCAAAATAAATGTTAACGCTCTTATCGGGCACGCTATCAATTAATGATAGTCACGACAACGATTTGAGATTCATTAATACTTGTTTTGTTAAGGGCTTGAGGTAAATAGAGATCAATGGAAGGACAAGGGGCAGTAGTGGAAAATCCTAATTCCTTCCAAGAACCATAATCCACATTCATCGCCATCTCCCTAGTATTAAACAATTAAGAGATAAAAAGAATTATATTTTTACTTCATCCATTAACTACTAAGTCCTATAAGCCCTTCTATTATAAACTTTTTCATCCCTTCTTAATAGAAACGACAACAATCCCTCCTCTCTTTTATCAACTCGTCTAAAGCAAGATAAGAAGTTCACCATTTCCCTACGGATGACCCGTACTCATCACGGATAGCTATTGGCGACACTATCTTGACTGATTACGGTTATTTACAACACAACAAACACACCCTTTTCACATCAATCATGATCTACCCTAAGATTCTTGATTCAAGTTTCTACTTTCAAAAGAATGTAACTAAACTAACCAGTTTGCTAATCTAGTTAGTTTAGAAGATATAGAGATGATTAGTAGTGATTTTTTCTACCTCAAAACCCTATGGCAATCAACACATGAGAAGATTTAGGGTTAAGGAGGAATATAAGTTCAAGAGAGGAGAGAGAATGGCAAGATGAGAATGAATTGAAGAATGGCTAAAACTCAAAAGATATCAAGCAATTTTCTTTCATTAAAAATACTAGCCATACTTCAATAGTATTGACAAATGAATAAATAAATACAATAGCCATGCTTCATGCCATGCTTGAAGCCACCTTACCCCTCTACCCTATTTTCTATTTTTAATAAATAGAAAAATACATGATGAGATGCCATCTTCTAGAAGGTATTTTGTATAAATACAAAATACATTCTACCGTATATATATACTCGTATTCGTATCAAATTCGGATACCCAAGAGGTAGAATAATACTACTAATATAATACTGGCATTAAATCAATATCTGATTTAACAAACCGGCTTAATCCTAAGCCCGCTAGTATTATAAGGCGTTCGATTAAATTCCGCGCAACTACTACACGTAATTAACCGGAACCCTGCATGTAAAAACATACGGCCTCCACATCGTTTCTCCTGAACCAGAGAAACCCTCTGTGTGGGACTCTAAAGAATCGAAAGTACGCTGGTAGTGGGTTTAACCACAAGCACGTCAGCGGCACTAGCTGTATGTAATGGCTACCCAAGTACCTGTCGAAAAGCAGGCCAACGAGCAAACTCATCTGAACCCCTACCAAGCATAACCGTGACAATATCCGTACAGTCCGGTCTGTTCGTTTGAGAGTATCGTATACCAGATCTATGGGGTGGTTAACATCATAGCCCTACTAACCTGATAAGTCGTGTTGGTGTGGTTCAAGACCATTCGAGAAACTACTGATCTAACTATCAGTAATTCTCAACTGCCCTGGCTAGGTACTTATGGTGTTGACCAACCAAACACAGTGCGGCATCGACTCTCTATACAGGGAGAGACGAATCCCTAACAATCACTCACTGCCTCTATGTGGCTCGGGATTGTACCCAACTAAAACCTATTTGCACGACTCATTTGAGTCATGGTAGGGTAGTAATAAAAGTACAATGGGAACTCACACGAGATAAATGATGATCTCAGGTCTACAAACTACCTGTATATATGCTACATGAGAACTGACTTCTGATACTTGGTATAATACCATCTAGCAATTCCCAGCGAGTCTGTCTAGTGTACCCACCCAGAGTGAGCACCTGTATACAATCTTAGGTGAAACACACCAATGGCTGTGGGATTAACCATCGCCCCTCGTCGGGGTCTAGAAACGTATTCACCAGTATACTCTGGAATATCGATGCCCTGTCTCGATATTCCTACGACTAGGGTCACTTTAAGGAGGTGCTTATAAACTAAACAGCCCCCACAAGTATGATCGTCATCACAACGCTGGAAGTCAAGCACATCCTACAGGCTTTATCAACATGTATAAGCAATTCGTAATAACTTAGTAAAACATATGCACATGTTAAGATAAAGGCAAACCAGATAGCATACTATCATTTCGAGCAAGATTTTCATGTACATATATATCCATAGCATCCATTACAAATAATGGCCTCTAGGGCATACCTATATTCTACAGCATGAATGAACCATTCACTGTTGATATCATAGATTTGATGTTTTTATGGATTTGAGAAACCACGGGTATCTTTTTACAAAACGGATCATGTTTTCAAAAATGTTATTTTCTCGTGATATGATTATTTAACATCCTCCATGAGATTGGTTTTCATGATGAGATATCTGAATCGAGAGAAGGGTTAACCGATTTCGGATACATGGTGGACTCGGTATGGCTTCGAGGGGCAGGAAGACCGTATGGAGGTACGGGAAGCCTAGCGAGGATGATCGATACCGGGGGTGACATTGGAGCGCGGTGGATATCCGGAGGATTCCGATCGTGGCTGAGTTAATATCGAGAGAGGGCCGATCTGTGAGACGTGAAAGTGTGTCTTAGCACCACCTCTAGGTTTATACAAGCATCAAGTATGCAATTAAAAAATTTCTAGAGTGCTAAGCTACTGTAACTTAGAATCTAACTAGAGTATTAGGGTTTAAGCAATGATATAACAAAAACTATAACTAAGTGAATAAGGTTACAACCTTTGAAGACCAAGTCATTCACTTCAATAGCTCCAAGTAGTAGTCCCTAAGCTCCAAGTAGTAGTCCCTAAGCTCCACTTGAAGAAATGATCGAGCTTGCTACGTTGTCTTCGAGGCCGAAGATGATCCACCTTGAAGTCACTCTAACTCAAGCTACTTCTTCACTAATCAAGAAATTAGTGAAGCAAACAACCTAGCCTTATGGGCTAGATGAGAGTAGGTTGATGAAGTAGAAATTTTGCTCACTTTAGAAATTCTTTTCTCTTTTTATTTTCCAACTCAAGAAAAACTAGAGAGGTAGAAGATGAACTTGGGTGAAGAAATATCTCAAGTGATGAATGAGAGAGTTAACCATAGGCTAAAGATAATGGTTGGGTGAGGAAATATCTAGAGTAAAACAAAATTAGTGGAGTGAGGCATGGCCTCTGCATGCTTCTACAAGCATCCAAGCCATCTCATTTCCAACTCATTATTTTGTTTTCCTCTTAATATATAATCACCCAAATAATCTTTAGTCTTGGTGTGAGTCTCATACACCCATGTTCAATGTAACATCAAGCATTATACAATATATAAATACATATATTAAAATATATCACATATATTTTAAATGTATTTGAAGAGAATAAAATCTTTAGTGAGCACAATATTAGTTAATATATAAATATATATAATATAAATATATATTAAATTATTAAATCAACACTTGATTCAATAATCCAGTTATATCATATATAACCGACTAATATCATTTATATGTATATCAAATTATCAAATCAATACTTGATTCAATAACCCGGTCATATCGCATATAACCGACAAATATTCAATACTTCATTAAATCAACACTTGATTCATTAATCCAGTCATATCATATATAACCGACCAATATCAAATATATATATATATATATATATAACATATCATTGAATCAACACTTGATTCAACAATCCGGTTATATTACATATAACCTAACTGATATCAAATATCGCGAGATTAAAATACGGTATCACATACTCGTATTTAATCAAGCTCCTGCACATATCACTATATGTGCCCTACTTCATTTCGCTTGAGCTAGGAAATCTTTGTGTGGGACTCTAAAGACTCGTCAATACGTCAACAGTAGGTAATGATCACATCAGTCACCCACATGCCATCAGCGGTACTAGCTGGACGTAACAGCTACACGGGTATTGAGCAAATAGAAGATCAACAAGCAACCTTGTCCAAACTCCCGCAAAGCCTATAAGCAACACTTACCGTACAGTCCAGTCTCTTCGTTTGATATATCGCATATCAAGTCTAGGGTGGAATCATCAGACCCCAGTAACTTGATATGTCATGCCGATGTGTGGCCTATAACCATTCGAGAAACTACTGATAACACTTACCAGTAAATCTCATCAGCCCTGGCCAAGGAATTGCTGTTATAGCCAATCGAGCATAGCGCAACATCAACTCCCTATACCGGGAGAGACGAAACCACTCCTATCGCTCATTGCCTCCATGTGACTCGGGACTGTACCCAAAATCCACCTGTTTGCACGACTCTTTTGAGCTGTGGTAGGGAGGAAATCAAAGCACAGTGGGAAACACACAAGACTTGTTAGGAATATGTATGCCCTAGAGGCCATTATTGTACATTGATGTATATTATAGTGGATGCTTGGACATATATATAGATTACTTTCTTGCTCGACATGATAGTATGCTATCTAGTTACATTTTATCTTAACATGTACACTTAGTATTATTATACTGTCTCTCAGATACATGTTGATAAAGCCCTTAGAGTGTTGTCTTGACTACCAGGACTATGATGCAGATCATACTACTGGGACCTCGGTAGCCCACAAGTACATCCCTTAATTATTCCTAGTCGAGGGTATATCGAGACAGGGTATCGATATTCCAGAGTAGACTAGTGTGTACATTTCTTGACCCTGTATGGGGGAGATGGTTGATCTCATAACCATTGGTGTTTAACATCAAAGATTGTACACATGTGCTCATTAGAGAATGGGTACACTGAATAGGACTCGCCGAGAACTCCTAGATAGTACTATACCTATTATCATATAGTAGTTATCTGGTGACACTGGTACATGTTAGTCTGTAGACCCGAGATCGTCATAGAGTCTTGTGTGGTTCCTACTGTACTTTGATTTCCTCCCTACCACTGCTCAAAGGAGTCATGAAAACATGTGGATTTTGGGTACAGTCCCGAGTCATATGGAGGTAATGAGCGATAGGAAGGGTTTCGTCTCTCCCGGTATAGGGAGTTGATGTTGTGCTATGCCCGATTGGCTATAACAGGAAGTCCCTGGCCAGGGCTGTTGATGAGATTTACTGATAAGTGTTATCAGTAGTTTCTTGTACCGTTATAGGCCACACATCGGCATGACTTATCAAGTTATTAGGGTCTGACGACTGTACGGTAAGTGTTACTTATAAGCTTCATGGGAGTTTGGACAAGCTTGCTTGTTGATCTTCTAATTGCTCAATACCTAGATAGCCATTACGTCCAGCTAGTACCGCTGACGGCTTGTGGGTAACTGATGTGATCATTACCTACTGCTGGTGTATTGACGAGTCTTTAGAGTCCCACAAAGAAGTTTCCTAGTTCAAGAGAAACGAAGTAGGGCACATATGCTGATATGTGCGGGGGCCTGATGAAATACGAGTATGTGATACCGTATTCTAATCTGGCAGTTATTTGATATCAGTTAGGTTATATGTGATATAACCGAATTATTGAATCATGTGTTGATTTGATAAAGTGATATACAGATAAATGATATTAGTCGGTTATATGTGATATAACCGGATTATTAAATCAAGTGTTGATTTAATAATATGATATATATTAGTATTTGATATAATTATATATTAAATAATATTATTAGCTCACTAATTATTCTTCACAATATATATATATATATATATATATATATATTATATGAAGTATGGCATGGATTTTCTATTTTTAGAAAATAGAAATGATGAGGTGGAAAATGGGGAGACTTTTGGTGGAATGGGTGTAGCATGGCTTGTGTATTTTTTTATTCATTTACTTCATACTATTGAAGCATGGTGACAATTCTTTATTGGTAAGAATTGTTTGCTTCAATAAGTGAAGTAAGAATGTGAAGCCATTCAACACTTGTATTCTAGACTTGTTCTATTTTACCTCACTTGAGCTCCTTGCTCTCTAGCTCTCTCCATCTCCTTCACCTCCACTTCCAAGCTCAATCCCTTACATAAGTTGTGAACCCTTGAGCTTATGAGAATCCTAGTGAGCAAACAAAACCCCTACTTGACCATCCTACACTAGATTAGTGCTTTGGTGTATTGTGTTTCCTTCACTAAAGAGTTTAGTGAAGAGGTAGCTTGGATTAGCGGAGATTCGGGTAGATCACCTTCGGCATGAAGATCGCAAAGGAAGCTTGATCCAACTTCAAGTGGAGCCTAGTGGAGTCACGTGGACTACTACTCGGAGCTTGAGAAGATAAGGACACGGTCTACAAAGGTTGTAGCCACCATTCTCTTAGTATAGTTTTGTAATATCATAGTTAAACCCTAATCATCTAGTTTCGATTCTTGTTTAGTGTTAATTAGTACCCCAAAATTTTTAAAATGGCATGCTTGATGCTAGTAAAACCCAGTGGTGGTGCTAATAAACTCTTTCATGGTATCAGAGCCAAAACTAGAAGTTTATATGATGTAGTTAAAATTATGAAAACAAAACAACTTCGAAACCGAAACCCAAAACTCCATGTTTCTGTCGATTTCAAAATGGTATCTGAAATTTTTTTAAACAAGAGCAGAACGTTACATGTGATGTAACTAGAACGCCAGAGAAAAATAAACACATGACTTGGATTTTTGGCCGGCGAGAATGTTAAATAGGCCGGCGTCGTTGGTTCTTTAGTGATGGAAGGGGTTCATTTTTGTTTGGTGTTCTGTGTTGTTGAGTTTGTAAGTCCACGTTGCTCACCCCGGTTCTTACGGGGAGGCGGAAACGGAGAAAAACAAATTTTTGGCGCAAGGCAACATGGACTTAAAGCACGGATCTTTTCTAAACTAGAAACTAGTAAACTACTAGAGATTTTAACTACTATGCTGTAGAAAGTATACCTCACAAAACCGGTCCTTCGGGTCTTCATTTCGCTGTCCCGCTCGTCCATCCAAGCTCCAAGCGTCGATCCGGACCTTGGGCACCTCCGCGGCCATCTTGAGTCGAAGACGATCCACCCGAGAGATGTACACCGAGCTCCACCTCGAGCCGAGGTAACTAGGGCAAAGAGATTGCTAGTCAAGAAGCCCTATGATGTGTAGAGGAGATGTATGGATGTGTTTGTCTTTGTGGGATTTTTTTCTCTCAACACATGAGATCAAAAGATGAGATCAAGAGGAGGAAGAAGGAGGAGAACTTAGCAACCATGAGAGCTTTTCTTTTCTTCTCACTTCAAGAGAGAGAATGAAAAGAGAATAATGAAAAGATTAACCCAAAGGAAATGAACCATGGTTGCAATAATACACCCAAAACCATCATTACTAATCCTATCATGATAAAGTTGATGCTACATTGAATTAACTATTATCATAATTAAAAATTAAAAAGAAAATGAAAGAAGAGTGTAGATCTCTCTTGAAGGTCAATGGTCAACACGGTCAACGGGTCAACAAAGTCAAGAGAGGTCTAAGTGGTCAAATGGTCAATACAATTAGCCATCACTAATCTATTACTAAAAGGATTAGTAAATAATGTCTCCGGCTCATAATGGTTTTGACCAAATGAATTGTCAAAACCCTAATGAGTGTGCCACATTACGGTTTTGGCCGAACCAACTGCCAAAACCCTAATGGGGCACCTCCTCCTTTATCGCTCCTCAAAACTGTGCATACACACCCGCATCCGTATTCCGTAGAATGCGAATGCACAGAAGACAAATCAAATCCATCTGTGCAATACTAGGATCTGGCTTAAACCAAAGCCAACTAGTATTGCCTGCCCGAACAGCATATGCACACAAGTGCACGTAAGTGATCGTAGCCCTGCCATAAAACCATACGGCCTCTACACGTTTCGCTCAATGCAGGGAAACTATCTGTGTGGGACTCTAAAGACTCGACACTACGCTGGCAGTGGGTTTAACCACAGACCGCAAGCGGCACTAGCTGTACGTAATGGTCCCCAGGTAGATGTCGATAAGAAGGCCGATGAGGTAAACCCATCCGAACTCCTACTGAGCCTGTATGTGACAATCTCCGAACAGTCCGGTCTGTTCGTCTGATACATCGCATGGCGGGCCTAGGGGCGGTGAACGTCAGTCCCCTAATAGCGGTACAAGTCGTGTCGGAGTGTAGCCTAGAACACCCTGAGATAACACTGGAAACCTACCAGTATATCTCGCTTGCCCTGGCTAGGGACTACTTGTGTAATGGCTTTCCCAGACACAGCGCGATGTTAACCCCCAATACCGGGAGAGACGAATCCTGTCTAACCGTCACTGCCTCCAAGTGCTTCGGGACTGCACCTAACTACTACCTGTTTGCACGACTCCTTTGAGCCGTGGTAGGGTAGTAATCTAAGTACATTGGGAACACACTCGAGGCGAAGTGACAGTGTCAAGTCAGCGGACTAAGCTGTACTCATGTCACCTGGGAACTGATAACTGACGATAGGTATAATACTAACGAACAGTTCCCGACGAGTCCTGTCCAGTGTACTCGTAACCTAACGAGCACCCGCATACTATCTCAAGTACGACGTACTGACGGCTGTGGGACAAACCGTCTCCCCCGCTGGGATGAGAAGCGCATACGCTAGTCTACTCCGGAGTATCGATGCCCTGTCTCGATAGTCCTACGACTAGGGACCTGTATAAGGATGTGCTTATAGATTACCCAGCCCCCACGAGTGTGAGCACCATCACAACGCTGGTACTCAACCAAAGATCCTAAGGGCTCTACTAATATGTATATAAGCGATATGCTAAAAGAAACACATGCACATATTGAAGTAGAGACAAACCAAGTAGCATACTACTATTTTGAGCAAGATTGTCTATACAACTGTGAATATCCCAAGCTTCCATCAAGTAATATACAAGCTAGTATGATACAGTAATGGCCTCTAGGGCATATACACTAACAATCTCCCACTTGCACTAAGGCCATGTACTGGCGTATCGAAGACCTATCATCTCGATCAGCCGCTCGAACTGAGTCTGGGGTAGGGCCTTTGTGAGTGGTCTGCAGTGTTGTTCTCCGTATTTACTCTCTTCACCTCGATCTCCCGGCGATCTACAATCTCCCTGATCAGGTGGTACCGCCTCAAAATGTGCCTGGACTTCTGATGGGACCTGGGTTCCTTCGCTAAAGCTATAGCGCCGTTTTTGTCACAATACAGCGGTATTGGATCAACAATGGTAGGAACCACCTGAAGCTCCATGAGGAACTTCTTCATCCAGACAGCTTCCTTTACGGCATCGTAAGTAGCTATGTACTCCACTTCCATAGTTGAGTCAGCAACGGTCTCCTGCTTGGAACTCTTCCAGCAAACCGCCCTTCCATTGAGGGTAAAGACATAACCCGACATGGACTTGGAGTCATCCTTGTCACTCTGGAAGCTGGAGTCAGCAAAGGCCTCGAGCTGGAGGTCTTTTCTGCCATACACCAAGAACATCTCCTTAGTCCTTCTCAGGTACTTGAGAATGTTCTTTACCGCTATCCAGTGTTTCTTCCCTGGGTTCGACTGATACCGACTTACAACGCTCAATGCGTATGCTACATCTGGTCAGGTACACAACATCGCATACATTATAGAGCCTACCGCAGAAGCATAGGGTATAATAGACATGCGATCCCTTTCCAAATCAGTCTTGGAAGACATCTCTTTGGATAGGGTGATCCCGTGACAAGCCGGTAAATTACCGCGCTTGGAATCTTCCATACTGAATCTTTTCAGTATGGTGTCGATGTACCTTGACTGTGAAAGTCCCAACATCCTCTTAGATCTATCACGATAGATCTGGATCCCCAGAATGTAGTTGGCATCGCGCATGTCCTTCATGGAGAACCTCTGGGACAAGAATCCTTTGACTGACTGTGGCATAGGAATATCATTTCCTATTAGGAGAATGTCATCCACGTACAAGACGAGGAATACCACAGTTCTCCCTACAATCTTACTGTAAATGCATGGTTCATCTGGGTTTTTGATAAAGTCGAATTCCTTGACAGTATCATCAAAGCAGATGTTCCAACTTCGCGATGCCTGCTTAAGTCCATAAATGGACTTGAGCAACTTGCACACTCTACCGCTGCTCCCACTCTGAATGAATCCCTCTGGCTGATCCATATAGACGCACTCTTCCAAATTTCCATTTAGGAAAGCCGTCTTTACGTCCATCTGCCAGATTTCATAATCGTGGAAGGCAGCAATGGCAAGAAGGATCCGAATGGATTTCAGCATAGCCACTGGAGAAAAGGTCTCGTCATAGTCCAAACCAGGTCTTTGACGAAAACCCTTTGCACCAATCTAGCTTTATAGGTCTCAACCTGCCCATCTACACCAATCTTCTTTCTGAAGATCCATTTGCAGCCTACGGGTTTTACCCCTTCTGGAGCAAAGTCCAAAGTCCAAACTTTGTTGGTGTACATGGACTCCATTTCAGTCCGCATTGCATCCAGCCATTTTACCGAGTCACCGCTCTGAATGGCTTGCTGGAAGCTAGTAGGCTCACCATAATCCATGGTGCAATCCTCTCTATCCCCGTCTATGAGAAAACCGTAGTATCTTTCGGGAGGATGAGACTGCCTACTACTCCTGCGGAGTGGCGCTGGGATGTCCGGTTCTCTTGAAACTTCTGGTTCTTCTAAGCATTCAGTAATAGCTTATGGTTCTGGAATTTCTTCCAGTTCTATTGCGCTCCCACTTGCTTCTTTTTCTAAAAACTGATGTTCCAGAAAGTGGGCATGACGAGAAACAAAAACCTTTTGTTCCTCTGCGTAATAGAAAAAATACCCCCTAGAGTTCTTTGGGTATCCCACAAACTTACACAGTACTGCGCGTGCCTCGAGCTTGTCCGCATGCTGCTTTTTTACAAAAGCTGGACATCCCCATATCTTCAAATACTTAAGACAGGGTTTCTTCCCACACCACATCTGATATGGTGTGGTAGGCACAGTCTTGGAGGGAACCTTGTTCAAAAGATATGCAACTGATTCCAGAAGGATCGCGGTAACTCAGCCTTACTCATCATGGAACGAACCATATCCAATAGGGTTCGATTCCGCCTTTCCGATACACCGTTGTGTTGTGGTGTGTATGGAGGAGTAAGCTGAGAGAGAATTCCATTCTCTTTTAAGTAGCCCAGAAACTCGGCACTCAAGTATTCACCACCTCCATCAGATCTTAGTGTCTTGATACTTTTGCCTGTTTGTTTTTCAACTTCATTCTTATATTCCTGAAATTTCTCAAAGGCCTCGGATTTGTGCTTCATCAAGAAGACATGCCCATACCTAGAGAAATCATCTATGAAAGTAATGAAGTATGAATAACCACTTCGCGCATGTGTAGACATTGGACCACACACATCACTGTGTATGAGTCCTAAGAGCTCACTTGCTCTTTCTCCGTGTCCAGTGAACGGAGTCTTTGTCATCTTTCCCATGAGACAAGATTCATAAGTGGCATAAGACTGATACTCGAATGGATTCAAGTATCCCTCTTTATGTAACTTTGTTAACCGTGTCTCATTAATGTGACCCAGTCTACAATGCCATAAGAAAGCCTGATTTAATTCCGGAGACTTTCTTTTAAGTGTGTTCTGGACACTGAAGACCTGAGCTTGATTCAAAATGTATATACCGTTTTTCAATGTACCTGACCCAATCAGTACTTAATTTAGGTGGATGTTTACTACATCGCTTACAAAAGTAAAATCATATCCTTCCTTAGAAAGTAAGGATACAGATATGATATTACAAGTCGCACCTGGTACATAAAAACAGTCACGCAGAATCAATATCTTCCCAGTTGTCAGTCCTAGATGATATTCCCCTACGGATTCAGCATACATGCTCATTTCGTTAGCAACCCTGAAAGTCATATCACCTTTCTTGATAACCCTACGGTTTCTCAGAGCCTGTAACGAATTACGGATATGAGATCCTGATCCGGTATCCAATACCCAGGAAGTAGGGTTAACTGACATATAGTTCTCTATGACAAACACACCCGAAGCTGAAGCCACAACATGTTTCGAATTCTGGCTACTGGCTTTGCAAGCCCTGCAATCCTTCCGTCCATGTTCATTCCCGTAACAATAGGAACATCCCTCTTTTACTGCATCCATTCCCGAAACTTCTGCTTTTCCCTTTCTTTCTACTTCCCTGGTTTCCTTCAGGGTAGTAGGTAGAGACTGTTGAACTAAGTCAGCATCTGACCCGTTCTTCAACGTGGTCTTCAGGTCCGAGAGCTCAAAAGAGCTGGTCTCTGTAAGGACGTTTCCGCTTACAGATGACCCGATAGCCAACCTCACTGGAAGCAATTCGTTTGAGATCTCATATCTTGCGATACGAGATTGCTCTCCATATAAATTTTTGTTATGGAGGAAGATAGAAACTGAGTCCATCTTCTCGTGCTGCCTCTGGTACCATCAACTGAGGCTAACACGAAGCACTTAGCTTTCGCACAGTCTTCTTCCGATGTCCTACGGATATCAATATCCGTGACAGGGGAAACTGGACCTGAGACGGCAGGGGTTGGATCAGTCAAGAGGTGTCCCAGCTTGTCATGGGCAATGGACATCTGGACAGACTTTTGCCAGTCATAACAGTCAGATTCGGTCATTTTATTATCTAGATGTAACCTAGGTGCGGTCACTGGGTCGCTGCAATTAAGAGAGAGAGAAGAAAACACTTAGCATGATACTCTTGAAAGTTTAGATTGGTTTTTAATTTATCTAAACAGGATGGCTCCCACTATCTCTCGAATCCCTCCTCAAACCATAAAGGAAGAATTAGTCGGGATCAATCTCATCGTACAATACTTGCTTAACCGTTCAGCCAGGCCAGTATCGGTACTTCGAGGGAGGTTTTCCAACGCTTTCGCGAAGTTCCTTAATTAAGTAACCTCTTTTCCCTGTGGGCGTAGCCCCGCTAACACCTTTCTAGACACCTACTTGGTTTATAGCATTGATTGTTAAGTGAGAAAGTTTCGGAGGAGTAGCATATACTCACAGTAGGATCGGGATCCAAATATCATCGCGTGACAAAACTGAAGGAATCCTACCAGAATCATCACACTCCAAATGGTATGCAGCACTAGCAAGTTTCAGTACTTTTGAAACTCCCGATGCGGATTTTTTCCCCATGCTCTTATGACCTTGACGAAGGCCAACACATCATAAGTCACATGTTAAGTTCTACCCGTCATTATCCAGCTTAATTTGAACCCACCCGTACATACCCTTGACGAAGGCCAAAATAGTAGTACGACTGTCCCAAACCAACGCATCTATCTATGCTACAGATAAATATTCAGCAGCTACCAATCACTATGCCTTGGCGAAGGTCAAAATACATAGCTTGAATACTACTGAATATTTAACCGAAATGACGGAAGGCTACGAATGGTTTTGGTGAAACCGTAAACGTAGTGAACTTGATATAATCGATGGAATGGGATAGCTTTTAAAAGGAGTGGTTCAAACTCCACGTTTAAAATGCTTGTTTTTGAAAAGAACCGAGTGGTTTTCAAAGTGTTCCAATCGACTTTTACATGGTTTATTTTCTTGAATTAATTCCAATGCGTCCCATCATTTAATCCTACCATTGCAGAAAACAACCAAAATATGGCGTACGCTTATGCCATCCGCATTCACCACGGGGCCCCGTCATCACCCGTTAGGTTACTTAACTAACGACAGAGTGGGGGCTGGACTAGCGCGGATGCAAAACATAAGCAACACCTAAATAGTTATCATATATAGATATATAGTAATGATAGCCATTACAGATCACAGATGAACACTTTGGATATACTAGGAATCCGCGATTCGTTCGAGCCTGCAACGAAAAACGGATTACACGGTCGCGATGAATAGCCAAACCCTACCCTAGACCCCTACAGGTGCGGCAAACTACCCGCCAAGTACCCAAAGTGAAGCAACTTCCCTCAACACCGTGAGTAGGCCACTCGGCACTTCAAGATACCCGGTAGTTTGTGTACCCCACCTTGGGTCCATCCTAGGAGCAAAAACAGTAAAAAGAAATTATACAATGACGGCTACAACCCCGACCCGGTTGTGCGGCCAAACAAATAATATTACATCAATTTACAAATTTTACAATGAATGAAAGAAAAAGAAACTCTCATCTCACATCCATTCCCGGCTATTCATCCGCGACAATCCAACGAGTTCATATCCACAAACCAACAAGCATTACAGATCACAGATATGTATAACCCCCACTAATCGACGTATAGCGATTAGCGGACGTTCAATACATATATCACATCACAGAAAATATTCATTAGCCAAAGAGTACGGAATATCGATCAAAATACGGATTTGTAACCACCCAAAAATTCAATTTGTGCTCTGGAAAATCTGGGCAGAAATAACATGTACTAAAAATCCCAAAACTCCCAAATAGAAACACTGCAAGAAACCCGGTCCACGACCGAGTCAAATCGGCCGCGGAACTGCGGCAAGAAGCATGTTCTTGCCGTGGAACCGTGGCAGTTTGGTCGGTTCAGTGGACCGGTTTTCTTCTGTGGTTTTAAAAAACCCTGAGTCGAATTTTCATGTATGTTAAAAAAATTTTAGAGCAGAATAAAAATTCGACAGAAACTTGGTTTTTCCGGCCGTGTTTTGCGACTTTTTTTCCGATCGATATTCTAAACACTTTGCTAACTTGCTAGTTTATGTTTAGCTAGGCTCTGATACCACTGTAAGTCTACGTTGCTCACCCCGGATCTTACGGGGAGGCGGAAACGGCGAAAAACAAATCTTTGACGCAAGGCAACATGGACTTAAAGCACGAATCTTTGCTAAACTAGAAACTAGTAAACTACTAGAGGTTTTAACTACTATGCTGTAGAAAGTATACCTCACGAAACCGGTCCTTCAAGTCTTCATTCCGCTGTCCTGCTCGTCCATCCAAGCTCTAAGCGTCGATCCGGACCTTGGGCACCTCCGCGGACTTCTTGAGTCGAAGACGATCTACCCGAGAGATGTATACCGAGCTCTGCCTCGAGCCGAGGCAACTAGGGCAAAGAGATTGCTAGTCAAGAAGCCCTAGGATGTGTAGAGGAGATGTATGGATGTGTTTTTCTTTGTGGGATTTTTTTCTCTCAACACATGAGATCAAAAGATGAGATCAAGAGGAGGAAGAAGGAGGAGAACTTAGCAACCATGAAAGCTTTTCTTTTCTTCTCACTTCAAGAGAGAGAATGAAAAGAGAATAATGAAAAGATTAACCCAAAGGAAATGAACCATGGTTGCAATAATACACCCAAAACCATCATTACTAATCCTATCATGATAAAGTTGATGCTACATTGAATTGACCATTATCATAATAAAAAATTAAAAAGAAAATGAAAGAAGATTGTAGATCTCTCTTGAAGGTCAATGGTCAACACGGTCAACGGGTCAACAAATTCAAGAGAGGTCTAAGTGGTCAAATGGTCAATACAATTAGCCATCACTAATCTATCACTAAAAGGATTAGTAAATAATGTCTCCGGCTCATAATGGTTTTGACCAAACGAATTGTCAAAACTCTAATGAGTGTGCCATATTTCGGTATTGGCCGAACCAACTGCCAAAACCCTAATTGGGCACCTCCTCCTTTTTCGCTCCTCAAAACTGTGCATACACACCCGCATCCGCATTCCATAGAATGCGAATGCACAGAAGACAAATCAAATCCATCTGTGCAATACTAGGATCTGGCTTAAACCAAAGCCAACTAGTATTGCCTGCCCGAACAGCATACGCACACAAGTGCACGTAAGTGATCGTAGCCCTGCCGTAAAACCATACGGCCTCTACACGTTTCGCTCAATGCAGGGAAACTCTCTGTGTGGGACTCTAAAGACTCGACACTATGCTGGCAGTGGGTTTAACCACAGACCGCAAGCGGCACTAGCTGTACGTAACGGTCCCCAGGTAGATGTCGATAAGAAGGCCGATGAGGTAAACCCATCCGAACTCCTACTGAGCGTGTATGTGACAATCTCCGTACAGTTCGGTCTGTTCGTCTGATACATCGCATGGCGGGCCTAGGGGGCGGTGAACATCAGTCCCCTAATTGCGGTACAAGTCGTGTCGGAGTGTAGCCCAGAACACCCTGAGATAACACTGGAAACCTACCAGTATATCTCGCTTGCCCTGGCCAGGGACTACTTGTGTAATGGCTCTCGTAGACACAGCGCGATGTCAACCCCCAATACCGGGAGTGACGAATCCTGTCTAACCGTCACTGCCTCCAAGTGCTTCGGGACTGCATCCAACTACTACCTGTTTGCACGACTCCTTTGAGCCATGGTAGGGTAGTAATCTAAGTACAGTGGGAACACACTCGAGGCGAAGTGACAGTGTCAAGTTGGCGGACTAAGCTTTACTCATGTCACCTGGGAACTGATAACTGACGATAGGTATAATACCAACGAATAGTTCCCGACGAGTCCTGTCCAGTGTACTCGAAACCTAACGAGCACCCGCATACTATCTCAAGTACGACGTACTGACGGCTGTGGGACAGACCGTCTCCCCCGCTGGGATGAGAAGCGCACACGCTAGTCTACTCCGGAGTATCGACGGCCTGTCTCGATAGTCCTACGACTAGGGACCTGTATAAGGATGTGCTTATGGATTACCCAGCCCCCACGAGTGTGAGCGCCATCACAACGCTGGTAATCAAGCAAAGATCCTAAGGGCTCTACTAATATGTATATAAGCGATATGCTAAAAGAAACACATGCACATATTGAAGTAGAGACAAACCAAGTAGCATACTACTATTTTGAGCAAGATTGTCTATACAACTGTGAATATCCCAAGCTTCCATCAAGTAATATAAAACTAGTATGATACAGTAATGGCCTCTAGGGCATATACACTAACAGAGTTTAGGGTTTCATATTTATGTTTGATTAGCCCAGTTGGCATGTGATGTTAACTTTTCTATTGGGGCTAATACGGAGTATTTCGTAGTCGTAATTTTTATATCGTTTCGGGTTTAATCTTGTTATGTGATACAGTAGTTGGAATCCACATTAAATTAGTTTTGTGAAAACTAGTTTGTTTGTAAATTTAGCATTTTAGTCTCTATTGATCGATTACCACAAATTTTCGATTCGGATCGAAACTCCGTCGCGATCGTGTATCGTACGTGAATACTCTCCAGATAACTTTACTAGGTAGCCACGCCCCATAGCCCTGACCAAGTGACTTTAGGAGAACCCCATTGCCAAAAACATCCACTTGGGTGCTCACGGCCACGTTGTTCTGCCTAAGTGCACTTGGTCGACGGCATCGGGGGTGCGGCCATCTACTAAAGTTCCCGACGAGTATTCGATCAGGTAGTCGAAAATCTTGTTGAATTACCCGACTAAATTATTGAAAAGAGTTTTCGATATGAGACTAAAATGCAGGGTTTATAGGGTTAAGCATGAAATAAGGAATATGAGATATTCCGAGTTTATGATGTCTAAGGAAATGCGGATTCTAATTATTGTAGTTTTTCATTTCTTTTCTGCGACTATAAGTGTAATATATGGTGTATCCCCGATCTCGTTGCTATATGTCAACGGAATTTGGGATACGCATATTTACTTACGTTGATGACATGTGATGTTATGTGTTGTTATGATATGTTATATTGGATCGTAGTGAATGAATAGCCAGGGGTTTTTGAGTGAGATGAGAGTTTTCAATTTTCATTCATGTAAAAATACGTATGTGATATTCTTTTTTTGGGACACTTCTGGGTTGAGGATGATGTCACCATTGATGTATATTATTTACTTTTTCGCGTTAGGATAGACCCAAGGCGGGGAGCAAAAGTAAATAGGTTCTGGAGTCCAGTGGGAGACCATCTCGAGGAGTCGAAACCGGGTCTCCTAACTCTAGAATTGGCAGAGTTGCTTCCAGCTCTCGTAGGGGGTCTAGGGATGTGGGTTTGGCTATTCATTACGACCGTGGAATCCGTGTTTTTCATTATTGACTTAATTTAAAACACGAACCTCCTAGTATATCCAATATTTCATATGTTGACTTCTGTTGCTTGGTTCTGTGATGTGATCATATAACTGCGTGTGATGAATGCTATATATATATATATGATATATATAATAGACGTTGCTTATGTTTTGCATCTGCGCTAGTCCATCCCCCGCTATGCCGTTAATTAAGTAACCTAACGGTGCATGACGAGGCGCCGTGGCGAATGCAGATGACATAAGCGTACGTTCTATTTTCGTTTCCTTTTTCTGTGATGTTTAGGGAAACATAAATGATGGGACTTCATTAATGAGATTGATAAAAAGAAAAGAAACCTAAAGATGTTGTAGAATCAAAAGTTTTTAAAAATGTAGCTCTAGTTCTTGCTTTGCATAGTGGTATTCTTTGATGAATATCCGGCATCTCATTCAATGAGGAAAGAGCCAAGATCCTTTCACCGGGAGTGACCTCTTTAGAAAAACTAGCTAATGCTACAACCCACTCGGTTTATCATCATAGCTTATGTAGAACTTGCTTTGCATAGTGGTATTCCTTGATGAATATCCATCACTTTATTCACTGAGGAAAGAGCCGAGATCCCTTCACCGGGTGTGACCTCTTTAGCAAAAGCTAGTATAAGCTATTCGGTTTGTTTTTGAAAATTACTCGATTTTAAAAGCGGAGATTAAACCACTCCTTTTCAAAATCACTAGATTCTACAATGATATCAAGTTCATTACATTAAAGGTTTTCTAAAAAAACCAGCCATAGCCCTCCGTCATTTCAGATAAGTACACTTTAGTATTCGTACTGCGTTTGTTGGCCTCCGTCAAGGCGTAGTGTATGGTAGCTGATTAGTGCTTATATGCCACATGTGATGCGATTGGATTAAGATAGTTGTACGTCTTTGTTGACTATAGTTAAGGGTCGTACAGGTGGGTTTAATTCAATCACGAAATGACTGGTTGAACTTGGCTAGCGCTTATGATTTTTTGACCATAGTTAAGGTCATAAGTTGCTAGGGGTAAAAACAATATTGGGAATTTCAAGTGTTGAAACTTGCAATAAGATTGCAAACCTTCTATATGATAGTTGGATTCTGATACCCACTGCGAGTAAGAGTTACTCCTGGGAGAGTTCCACTTTGCAATTAGCCGATCCATTAGGTGTCTAAGAAAGGTGCTAACGGGGTGATGCCACTGCGGAAACGAGGTTATTTAATTAGTTCCTTGTGAAAGCATGGGGAGAATCCCTCGGAGTACCAATACCTGTCTGGCTGACTGATTGGCAAACTTATAGGGTGTAATTAATCTCGACTAATCTTACCTTTTAAGGTTTGAAGGAAGATTTGATAAAAAATAGTGGGAGCCATCCTGATTAGATAAAATAATAACCAATCTAATCTTGCAAAGAGCGCATGCAAAAGTGAATATCCTTCTCTCTCTCCTGGTAGCGACCAATGACATACCTTAATCAAGATAATAATATGGATGTATTGACCAAACCCCCTTATTATACTAGGCTAGATTCCGCTCTATCTTATGACTGTCATAAGTCTGAGCAAGGAATAGAGGAATATCCAGATTCCCATGCCACCTGAATGAAGAAGGAGCATGCTGATGCATCGTCTTCGGGTGTGTTCGTAACCGAGAAATATTTCTCAGTTTGCTCTACGTCCTGGGTATTGGATACCGAATCAGGATCCCACTTATGTAATTTGTTACATGGGCTAAAGAGAGGTAGAGAATTGGAAAAAGGTGATATGTCCCTCCGAGAAGGGAATGGTGCAATGGTTGCAGCCAAAGCAGTTGGTGAATATCATCTTATATTACCAAGTGGTAACACAATGAATCTGAGCGACTATTATTTCGTACCAAAAATATTGTGAATGTTTTCCTAAATCAAGTGTTGATTGGGTATGGTACGTTGTATAACGGTATATACGTTCTAAATCACAAAATAGTTTTATGTATACAGAACACACACAAGAGGAGAAATTCAGAAATGAATGAAGCTTTCTTGTGGCATTGTAGATTAGGTCATATCAATGCGACACGACTAGCTAAGTTTCATAAAGATGGATATTTGAATACGTTAGAATTTACATCTTATGAAACTTGTCAGTCATGTCTCAAAGGCAAGATGACCAAAACTCCGTTTACTGGACACGAAGAAAGAGCTACTGAACTCTTTGGACTCATACATAGTGATATATACGGTCCTATGTCTACTCATGCCAGGAATGGTTCCTCGTACTTTATTACATTCACCGATGGTCTCTCAAGATTCAGACATGTGTTCTTGTTGAAACACAAGTCTGAAGTTTTTGAGAAATTCAAGGAATGTGAGAACGAAGTAGAGAACCAGACGGGTAAAAGTATTAAAATCCTTCGATCTGATCGGGGAGGATTATACTTGAGCACGGAGTTCCGAGACTATTTAAAAGAGAATGGGATTCTCTCTCAGCTTACACCTCCGTATACACTACAGCACAACTATGTATTGGAGAAGAGAAATTGCACCCTATTAGATATGGTGCGCTCTATGATGAGTGTTGCTGAGTTACCGATTTCCTTTTGGGGTTTTGCACTTGAGACGGCTGCATACCTATTGAATAGGATTCCAACCAAATCAGTACCTACCACTCCATATAAGATATGGGAGGGGAAGAGACCATGTCTTAATTACATTAAGATATGGGGTTTTCCGTCTTATGTCAAAAAGCAAAATCCAGACAAGCTCGAGGAAAGGTCAGTTCTATGCATGTTTGTAGGATATCCCAAACATTTGCGAGGGCATATCTTTTACCACACTGAGGAACAAAAAGTGTTTGTTGCTCAACATGCCACCATTTTAGAAAATGAATTTCTTGTGAAAGAAATTAGTGGCAATGAGGTAGAACTGGAAGAAGTTCCAGCTACATAAACTATAACTGACAATTTGGTAGAACCGGAGAATTCAATAGTCCCCGATGAACCCTAGCCACTCTGCTGATCTAGTAAGGTTTCTCATCCACCTGAGAGATACTACGGTTTTCTCGTTGACGGTGGGAGCGGGGATTGCATCATGGAAGATGATGACCCAACTAGTTTCGAGTAGGCCATCACAAGTGGACACTCTGTGAAAAGGCTGGATGCTATGCGATCTGAGATGGAATCCGTGTACACCAAAAAAGTAGGGACTTTGGAAGTTGCTCCTGAAGGGGTAAAACCCATCGGGAGTAAGTGGATCTTTAAGAAGAAAATTAGTGTAGATGAAAAGGTTGAGACCATCAAAATTAGACTTGTAGCAAAAGGTTTTCATCAACGAGCAGGTGTCGACTATGATGAAACCTTTTCTCCTGTCTCTATGCGATCTGAGATGGAATCCATGTACACCAACAAAGTTTGGAATTTGGAAGTTGCTCCTGAAGGGGTAAAACCCATCGGGAGTAAGTGGATCTTTAAGAAGAAAATTAGGGTAGATGGAAAGTTTGAGACCTTCAAAGTTAGACTTGTAGCAAAAGGTTTTCGTCAACGACCAGGTGTCGACTATGATGAAACATTTTCTCCTGTCACTATGCTTAAGTCCATCAGGATCCTACTTGCCATTGCTGCATACCATGACTACGAAATCTGGCAGATGGACGTCAAGACTGCTTTTCTAAATGGTGATTTAGAAGAGAGCGTGTACATGACACAGCCAGAGGGCTTTGTAGATAGCAGAAGCAGTGGAAGCGTGTCTAAGCTGCTTAAATCAATCTACGGATTAAAGAAGTATCGCGGAGCTGGAACATCTGTTTCGATGAAGCTATCAAACTGTTTGACTTCATCAAAAACGTAGATGAACCTTGTATATACAAGAAGGTTGTTGAGAGTAAGCTTGTCTTCCTCGTATTATACGTGGATGACATACTCTTGATAGGAAACGATGTTCCTATGCTACACTCGGTCAAGCTCTTCTTATCAAACAAGTTCTCCATGAAAGATCTAGGTGATGCCTCCTACATCCTGGGGATTAAGATCTTTATAGATAGATCTAAACGGATGTTGGGACTGTCCCAATCCAGGTACATAGACACCATACTAAAGAGTTTAGTATGGAAGATTCTAAGCATGGTAATTTACCCACTTGCTCCGGAATCACTCTCTCCAAAGAGATGTCTCCCAAGACTGATTTGGAGAGGGCTCGCATGCAAGGGATACCTTATGCTTCTCCAGTCAGGTCAATCATGTAGGCGATGTTATGTACCAGACCGGATGTAGCTTTCTCACTAGGTGTAGTGAGTAGGTATCAATCAGATCCAGGGGAGAAACACTGGACAGTTGTGAAAAACATTCTTAAGTACTTGATAAAGAATAAAGAGATGTTCTTGATGTATGGTAACAGTGAACTCCAGGTGGAGTCCTTTACCGATTCGAGCTTCCAGAGTGATAAGGACGACAGTAATTCAGTTTCGGGTTTTGTCTTCACCCTCAATGAAGAAGCGGTATGTTGGAAGAGTTCCAAGTAAGACACCATAGCAGACTCGATGATGGAGGATAAATACATCGCTGCCAACGATACTGCCAAAGAGCCTATCTGGATGAAGAAGTTCATAGCTGAACTTGGTGTGGTTCCATCTATTGAGCATCCAATACCTGTGTATTGTGATAACAATGGAGCTGTGGCTTTGTCCAAGTAACCCCGGTCCCATCAGAGATCTAGACATATTCTTAGACGGTATCACCTGATCCGGCAGATAGTTGATCGCCGGGAGATCAAAGTCATGAGAGTTGACACGAAGGACAACGTAGCGGATCCACTCACGAAGGCCCTCCCCCAGACGCAATTCAAGAGAGTATTTGGGATGTTGGATATGTGATACTATAATGACTGGACTTAGTGCAAGTAGGAGATTGTTAGGAATATGTATGCCCTAGAGGCCATTATTGTACATTGATGTATATTATAGTGGATGCTTGGACATATATATAGAGAACTTTCTTGCTCGACATGATAGTATGCTATCTGGTTACTCTTTATCTTAATATGTACATATAGTATTATTATATTGTCTCTCAGATACATGTTGATAAAGCTCTTAGGGTGTTGGCTTGACAACCGGGACTATGATGTGGATCATACTACTGGTACCTGGGTAGTCCACAAGCACATCCTTTAATTGTTCGTAGTCGAGGGTATATCGAGACATGGCATCGATATTCTAGAGTATAATAGTGTGTACGTTTCTTGACCCTGTATGGGGGCGATGGTTGATCCTAGAGCTATTGGTGTTTGACATCAAAGATTGTACAAAAGTGCTCATTAAAAAATGGGTACATCGAACAGGACTCGCCGAGAACTCCTAGATGGTACTATACTTATCGTCAGATTGCAGTTCTCTGGTAAGACTTGTATAGGTTTGTCTGTAGACCTAAGATCGTCATAGAGTCTTATATGGTTCCCACTATGCTTTGATTTCCTCTCTACCATGGCCCAAAGGAGTCATGCAAACAGGTGGATTTTGGGTACAGTTCCGAGTCACATGGAGGCAATGCGTGATAGGAGGGGTTTCGTCTCTCCCGGTATAGGGAGTTGATGTTGCACTATGCTCGATTGGCTATAACAGGAAGTCCCTGGCCAGGGTTGTTGATGATATTTGCCGGTAAGTGTTATCTGTAGTTTCTCATACCGTTATAGGTTACACATCGGCATGAATTATCAAGTTATTGGGGTCTGACGATTCCACCCCCAGACTCGATATACGATATATCAGACGAAGAGACCAGACTGTACGGTAAGTGTTACTTATAGGCTTCATGGGAGTTTGGACAAGCTTGCTTGTTGATCATCTAATCGCTCAATACTTGGGTAGCCGTTACGTCCAGCTAGTACAGCTGACGGCTTGTGGGTAATTGATGTGATCATTATCTACTGCTGGCGTATTGACGGGTCTTTTGAGTCCGACATAGAAGTTTCCTAGTTCAAGCGAAACGAAGTAGGGCACATATGCTGATATGTGCGGGGGCCTGATTAAATACGAGTATGTGATACCGTATTCTAATCTGGCGGTTATTTGATATCAGTTATGTTATATATGATATAACTGGATTATTGAATCAAGTGTTGATTTGATAATGTGATATACAGATAAATGATATTAGTCGGTTATATGTGATATAACCGGATTATTAAATCAAGTGTCGATTTAATAATATGATATATATTTATATTTGATATAATTATATATTAACTAATATTATTATCTTACTAATTATTCTTCATAATATATATATATATATATATATATATTTTATGAAGCATGGCATTGATTTTCTATTTTTGGAAAATAGAAATGATGAGGTGGATAATAGGGAGACTTTTGGTGGAATGGGTGTAGCATGGCTTGTGTTTTTTTTAATTCATTTACCTCACACTATTGAAGCATGGTGACAATTCTTTATTGGTAAGAATTGTATGCTTCAATAAGTGAAGTAAGTATGTGAAGCCATTCAACACTTGTATTCTAAACTTGTTCTATTTTTCCTCACATGATCTCCTTGCTCTCTCGCTCTCTCCATGTACTTCACCTCCACCTCCAAGCTCAATCCCTCACATGAGTTGTGAACCTTTGAGCTTGTGAGAACCCTAGTGAGCAAACAAAACCCATACTTCACCATCCTACACTAGATTAGCGCTTTGGTGTAGTAGGTTTCCTTCACTAAAGAGTTTAGTGAAGAGGTAGCTTAGATTAGTGGAGCTTCGGATGGGTCATCTTCGGCACGAAGATCGCAAAGGAAGATCGATCCAACTTCAAGTGGAGCCCAGTGGAGTCGCGTAGACTACTACACGAAGCTTGAGAAGAGAAGGACATGGTCTTTATAGCCACATTTCTCTTAGTATAGTTTTGTAATATCATAGTTAAACCCTAATCATCTAGTTTCGATTCTTGTTTATTGTTAATTAGCACCCTAAAAAATTTAAAATTGCATTCTTGATGCTATTAAAACCCAGTGGTGGTGCTAACAAATACTTTCAAGACTCTATGACGATCTCCGGTCTACAGACTAACTTGTACAAGTGTCACCAGAGAACTGCTATTTGACGATAGGTATGGTACCATCTAGGAGTTCTCGGCGAGTCCTATTCGGTGTACCCATTCTCTAATGAGCACCTGTGTACAATCTTTGATGTCAAACACCAATGGATGTGGGATTAATCATCGCCCCATACAGGGTCAAGAAACGTACACACCAGTCTACTCTGGAATATCGATGCCCTGTCTCGATACTCTCTCGACTAGGAACGGTTAAAGGATGTGCTTGTGGACTAAACAAGCCCCACTAGTATGATCTGCATCATAGTCTTGGTAGTCAAGCTAACATCCTACGAGCTTTATCAACATGTATCAGAGAGACGGTATAACAATACAAGTGTATATGTTAAGATAAAGAGCAACCAGATAGCATACTACCATGTCGAGCAAGAAAGACCTCTATATATATGTCCAAGCATCTACTATATCATACAATAATGGCCTCTATGGCATATATATTCCTAACAATCTCCCACTTACACTAAGGCCAGTTGTTGTAGTATCTCATACCCAACATCCCGAAAAGTCTCTCAAATTGCGTCTGGGGGAAGGCCTTCGTAAGTGGATCCGTTGTGTTATCCTTCGTGTCAACTCTCCTAATATCGATCTCCCGGCGATCAACTATCTCCCAGATCAGGTGATACCGCCTAAGAATATGTCTGGATCACTGATGGGACCGGGTTCCTTGGCTAAAACCACAGCTCCATTGTTATCACAATACAAGGGTATTGGATCCTCAATGGATGGAACCACACTAGGTTCAGCAATGCACTTCTTCATCAAGAAAGCGTCTTTAGCAGCATCATTGGCTGCGATGTATTCAGCCTCCATCGTCGAGTCTGCTACGATATCTTGCTTGGAACTCTTCCAATATACCACCCTTCCATTGAGGGTGAAGACCAAACCTGAGACCGATTTACTATCGTCCTTAACACTCTGGAAGCTCGAATCGGTAAATGACTCCACTTGGAGTTCACCATTACCATACACCAAGAACATCTCTTTAGTCATTCTTAAGTACTTAAGAATGTTCTTCACAACTGTCCTGTGTTTCTCCCCAGGATCCGATTGATACCTACTTACTACACAAAGTGCATAAGCTACATTCGGTCTGGTGCATAACATCGCGTACATGATTGACCCAACTGCAGAAGCATAAGGTATCCCTTGCATGCGAGCCCTCTCCAAATCAGTCTTCGGATACATCTTTTTGGAGAGAGTGATTCCTGAATAAGCAGGTAAATTACAACGCTTAGAATCTTCCATACTAAACCTCTTTAGTATGGTGTCAATATACCTGGATTGGGACAATCCCGACATCCTTTTAGATCTATCTCTATAGATCTTTATTCCCAGGATGTAGGAGGCATCTGTAAGTATGCGGCGGCGCCCCAGCCATCAAACAGACGCCGATATGCGGAACAAAACTTTTACGACCGGCGCTATCGCGTACTTTATCCCGGATCGTCCATTAAAGCTAAACTAACAAATTGTAAAGAGGGTAGAATTGTTATACCGAATGATCTGAGTCCTTCGGTCTTCAACCATCATCCCACGCTATGTTGCAACTGATCCGAACTTGCTTGATCTCCATTCTCATCGTCCAGGTGGCACCACGTCGACGGATCTTTAAACGGGCTCCCGCCTCTAAACCGAGGCAACTCGATCGTCAAGTTTGCCAAAAGAGACGACCAAGATGAAGTAGAGAATGAGTAGAATACTTTGTCTTGTTACGTCCAAGGTCACGGACGAACGGTTATAGAGGTTGCCATTTGGAATCGGGTGAATGAAAATTGAACTAGGAAACTTCCATACACTTGTATCATAATCTTTTTGCCAATTTGAAATGATTCAAAAATCACTCTCTCTACAATGAAGGGGCCGGCCATTATATGAAGAAGGGAGGAGGGTGAGTGTAGGAGCAAGGAGGAGGGTGACCATATCCCTTCATGCTTATCATAAAGAATGAATCATCAAAAGACATTAAATGCTAACCTATCACTCTTAACCTAGTCATCCTCCATCATTAATGAACCATTAATGACAAAACCACCTCACTATCCTAGTCACCATCCCAGTCACCTCTTCTAGAAGTTTCCACACAAATCCCAAGAAAAGATAAATCCGCATTTAACCGAATGTCAAAATACGGCTGATAGAAAACTGGAAACTTGCAACTTCCAAAAATCATCCCGAAACGAATTTCAGGATAACCCCGTATCGGTATAAACATACCCGCATTTGTATTACGACCGAATACAAATACAACTGAGACAAAAATATTATATCTACACAGTATAATACTGGGTTCCGGCTTAAACCAAAGCCTACCAGTATTATCTGCCCGAAAAACGACACGTGCGAAAACGCACGTGCATTTTCTGAACCTTGCCATAAACCCATATGGCCTCTACAACGTTTCGCCCGAACTTGGGAAAGTGTCGGTGGGAGACTCTAATGACTCATCAGTAGACTGGCACTGGGTATAACCCCTAGCACGTCAGAGGTACAAGCTGTACGTAACGTTTTGCCTATGTATTGATTGGAAGGGAAGCTGACGAGCGAACTCATCTATATACCCTACTGAGCCTTAAAGTGACAATGTCTGTACAGTCCGGAACATTCGTCTATGAGTATCGCATATACGGCCTAGGGAGCCGGTAAACGTCAGACCCCCAACAGCTGCATAAGTCGTGTCAGAGAGCAGCCCAGAACACCCTGAGATTCTACGGGTATACCTACCAGTAAATCTCGATTACCCTGGCCAGGGATTTCATGTAATGGCTCTCCTAAACACAACGCGATCTCACCCCCAATACCGGGAGAGACGAATCCCCGAAGATCCGCTCACTTGCCTCCAATGTGGCTCGGGACTGTACCCAAAATATACCTGTTTGCACGACTCCTTTGACCCGTGGTAGGGTATAAATCAAAGTACAGTGGGAACTCACACGAGACAAATGACAACCTCAGGTCAATGAACTAACCTGTACACATGTCACCAGGGAACTGCTATCTGACGATATGTATAATACCAACTAGCATGTTCCCGGCGAGTCCTATCCGGTGTACTCATAACCCAATGAGCATCTGTATACATCTTAGGTGATCCAACTGACACCAGTGGGTTGTGAGACCGGCCACCGCCCCTCGTCGGGGTCTCGACTGTATACACTAGTCTACTCTGGAGTATCGATGCCCTGTCTCGAAACTCCCACGACTAGGGACACTTTAAGGATGTGCTTATAGACCCCAGCTCCCACATATATGATCGCCATCACACTGCTGGTAGTTAAGCAAGATCCTAAGGGCTCTATCAAAGTATAATAGTGATAAAGACAAACCAGATAGCATACTATCATCTCGAGTAAGACTGTTTTATCGGTATAGGTCCTCCCTCAATCATTGCAATCACGTACCTGCGATCCAATAATTGAATTAGAGGGCACTATATCCAATAATCTCCCACTTGCACTTAAGGCTAATCATTGCGATGTCGCGTACTCACAGCTCGTGTGATACCGAGCATCCAACTCCTCTACTAATCAGTTTCACAAAGCCTGTTTGCGAAACTAATGTGTTCGAGAAATAGCCTAAGTGAGCGGATCCGCCCTGATGTTTCTTTCTATGTCTCTCTTAATCTCAAGTTCGCGGAGAAAACCATCTCCCGAATCGAGTAATACCTGTCTTAGAATATGTCTGGATACCTGATGGGACCTAGTTCATAAATGAACTCCCAATCCAAACTTCTTAGACTGTATCGATCACTGAAACTAATCAGTGTTGCGCACCATGCCTCACACAGTATCCTTTTGGACCGCCTGTCCATAATATTGTCCCTCGTCTGAGGAAAAACTATAACTCTGACAATCCATGTTACCTTTGAAGCCTGGAATGATAACCATCTCCCGAAGGAGGAGGCCGTCATCTAATCCGTAGAACATTCACTTATGTTCTAAAACTGCTTCCTAATGTTTCTCCAGGATTGGATTAATATAAACTTATTGCATCTAGTGCAATAACAACATCTTGTGTGGTACTTGACATCTCACGATTGACTCAATTGCCTAAGCAAGTGATCTGCCAATCATGCACATCCCTCTCCCCTTTAGTCTGTAAGAAACCTTTAGAGAGGGTGACTCCATCACCTGCAGGTACACCACCATGCTTGGAGTCATCTATTCTAAAATACTATTAGAATATTGTCAAAGTACCCATATTGGGAAAATACCCAAATCTAGATCTAAAACCATAGATCTAGTTACCAGAATGTTTTATATTATATCCATATCCTTTGTGGAGTAACAACTGTGTGACGACCAAAGTACAACCTGATCGTAGTATAGGAATTTTACTTCCTACTCTGTGTATGTCATCCAAATACCAGGACATCACACCTTACTACCTTCTTTAACAGATCCATCCCCTATTCTGATGAAGTCAAACCTATGACTGTCACATCAAAAATAGATGATCTATCTCCGCTATTTCTGCTCAAGTCTATAAATAGACACTAGCTACTTGTCCACTATGCTTCCGCTGCGCCCACTGACTACGACAACCCTCCGGCAGAATAATATATACGTGTACTTCTAAAACTAGTTTAGAACGACGCTATACATATCCTCCTGCCTGGTCTCATAGTCTGGAACAACAGCAATGTCAAATCTGGGTAAGCAAGAACCTTCCTGTCACCGTCCTTGAGGCTACCGGAGTACCACTCGGGTGTCTGAGGTTACCCACCATATCTACGGAGTGGCTATTGGAATGTCAAACCTGATTGAATATATAGGTCCTATTAAACTTTCCGTAATCGTTTGCGGTTCTGGAATCACTTCCAGTTCTACCATACTCCCACTTCTGTTTTCTGAAAAATCCATTTTAATAAAACTGTGGCGAGTCAAGAACAATATCACTATTGATCTTCCAGATGGTAGAAAATCAACCCTCGTCGAAACTAGGGTCAACCCGCAAACTGCCATTACAGAAACGTGCCTTGAGTTATCCAGTGTCTGGTTTTAAGCATAAGCCGGACAACTCCCCTTACCTTAACATCGTTAAGATATGAATCGTTCTATATCCAATATAGAAACTTTGGCACTTATTTAATTGGAACCGGATTCAAATTATGCAGCTGTCTCCAGTGCATAATAACTTAATAGAGAGAAGCTGATCAGTATTACTCAACTTAGGAATCCATCCAATTATTAGTAACCTGAAAGAGAAACAAGTTTCTCAAAAACCATTACTATCAACTGAATACCTATCACAAGTATCTACATCTTCGATTTCTTTGAAGAGTCCTGATACTTGCGATACATGGTTCTCTACTTTATTCTTATACCCACAACTTCTCAAAACTTAGAAATTATATTTCTACGAAACACTTGTCTAAAAACTAAAGAAGTCAGAAGTAAATAGAATATAGTACGAGGACTAACCCCTTTGTCCTGATGGACACTGGACAATATACAATACTCTGTATAAGTTCGCTGAGTTGAATAACTCAAAACCTGTGCGTCGTAGGTTGAAAACTGTCCCCAGGCGATTTCCTCAAATATCACCAATTACAACGAATTCTGATATAATGAGGATGATCACCTAATTCCCAATAACTTGCTCCAACTCAACATCTATAAAACCATACAGATGTGAGAATCATACCTGGTAAATACATACCCTGGAGTAAGTATCTAATCGGGAAATCAGTTTTCATTTAACAATGCACAGTGTAACTGAAACATGAAAATGTTTCGAAATGGGTGTTCTGGTATTCTTAGTAATGCCTCTTCCATTATCCAATTCATGACTTTAACCGTATATTTCCCTGCCATCTTTCCAATTCCCTTTATTTGTCTTTAGTCGTTACCTTCTGTACAACATCATTAGGCTAAATGGTTTTCTTCCTTCCCTACCGTTCGGCACCAGCCTATGGTTTGGAAGAAGAATATCCAGTAAGCATAATAGGTGTACCCTCCTAATCCTAGGAGTACTCGCAACTTGAGAGAAGGTGATGATAAAAGACAACTGAATAAACCTTATTCCTATTTCTCCTGAACCGGAATCCATCCTCGAAAAAATATCCTTCGAGTTCGTATATAACCATACGATGGATTTATCCAATGGAATTGGATGTTCGTAGTGATACGGGTTGTTCTGGAGAAATCAAAGGTGAAGTAGGAGTGGCGATGAAATACGTGGTTTGGTCGTGAATATAAATAGTTGCAATTTACTTTGCCCTCTTTCTAATTCCTTTATCTTTTCTTTACATATTACCTTTTTCACACTTTACTTAGGCTAATTGGTTTTCTTCATTCCCTACCGTTCGGCACCAGCCTATGGTTTGGAAGAAGACTATCCAGTAAGCGTAATAGGTGTACTTTCCTAAACCAAGGAGCCCTCGCAACCTGAGAGAAGGTGATAATAAAAGACAACTGAATAAACCAATTCTATTTCTCCTGAACCTGGATCCATCCTTGAAGAAGTCCCTTCGAGTTCGTATATAACCATACGATGGATCTATCCAATGGAAGTGGATGTCCGTAGTAATACGGGGTGTTCTGAGAAATACAAAGGGTAAAAGAAGGAGTGGCAATGACTTATGCAACTTTAGACAATCCAAAAGGCCAGTATTTTAAGAAGGTTCGGTCAACTTTGGTCACTGAGTTGTAGTCTAGGGTCGGTCAAAGGTCGCTGCCAAAGAGAGAGAGAAAAGAAACACTCTGCGTATACTCTAGCCTAAATCAGAATGGTTATCACTTTATCCAATTAGGAAACCTCCTACTATTATCTCAAATTCTCCTCCAAACCTAAAAGAAGAATCAGTCGGGGTCACCTGAAGAGTAAACCAACTCATCAGTGAGAATCGGGATCCAACTATCATCACATGATAACTTGATGGACGCCACTCAAGTCATCACACTCCAGAAGGTATGCGCAAGTCTGGCAAGTTTCTTGTATGTTTGAAACTCCCGATATTATTTTTATCCCATGCTCTTATGACCTTGACGTAGGCCAACAAATCATAAGCAACATGTCAAGTTCTTCCCGTCGTTGTCCTGATCAACTTAAGTCATCGTACAAGCCCTTGACGTAGGCCAACAAGGTGTACGTCTGACTTAAACTAATGCATCTATCTATGCAACAAATGAATACCCAGCAGCTACCAAACACTATGTCTTGACGTAGGCCAACAAACATAGCTTGAATACTACTGATCATCCATAAGAAACGACGGAGGATTACGGCTGGTTTTTGGCGAAAAACCTTTAACGTAATGAACCTGATCTTGTTGAAGGAACCTGATAGCTTTATAAAAATATATAGTAGCGAAAACCTTTTGGTAAAGAAGTCACTCCCGGTGAAGGGATCTCAGCTCTTTCCTCGTGGAATGAGGTGCAAGATATTCCAACTGAATACCGCTATGCAAAACAAAAGGAAACGTGTTTGTAATCATTTTAAAATTTGTTCCAACAACATCAAATATAGGTTTGTTTTATCTCGCATTGATAAGAATCAATGCAGTCCCATCAATCAATCACACCAGAAAAGAACGAAAATAAAATGTACGTATATGCCATCCGCATTCGTCACTGGGTCCCGTCCTCACTCGTTAGGTTACTTAACTAACAACAGAGCGGGGACTGGACTAGCGCGGGTGTAAAACATATACAACATCTAATAGTATATATACTAATATACAATAATCGCTCCAGGCGTGATAAATGCAACATTACAGAAAAGTAATAAGCATCACAGAACAATACAGATAATCTGGGATCCCCGAGTTTCACAGAGCCGCTACTGAAACCCGATGTTCCCTGGTCGTGTGGATAGCCTGTGCAATAAAACCTAGACCCCTACGGGTGCGGCAAGTTACCCGCCAAAACCTGAAGCGAGGTGGTGCCCACGACATAGTGAATGGAACACCCGGCACTTCACGGAATCCGGTAAATTGAGCACCCCTCCTTGGGTCAACCTGTACCCCCCACAAGTGCGGCAAATAGCCTGCCAATTCAAGAGTGAGGCCCCTCTGCCTCTCAAAGCCATGAGATACGGACCCGTTGCCCTCCAGAATCCGGCTATTCGTGCACCCCACCGCGGGGTAAACCTAGTATAGAAATAAAAATAGTACAACAGGTACATCGACTGCAACCTGGTCGTGCCCCAAAAGAATAATATACAAACAGGCAGTGACGGCAGTCCACATGTTGGACACTCGCCCCGCAATATCAAATGTACAAATAAATCCAAACAGCATTACCATTGCACACTGCTATCCACCACGACAAATCCGCAACATTACAGCACAAAACTGAACATCAACGCGAATGTCACGTTCGCAAACCCTTCTAAAAGAACTATAGCAATCAGACGCGGTTTACCGATCAAATGACATTCCCGGTCGGAGATATAATGAAAGTTCTGTAAACTAACAAGTTTAAAATTTTGATCGACAAAATTTCCCGAAGTGGGCCCCACGTACATCTGGTGTACAGTAACAAAATTTTGGCCCAAAAGACATATACCAAAAACCACCATTTCCCATGAAAAACCCACTGGAAAAATTTGGCGCACTGTTCCCACAAAAGCGCGGCGGATCAGCGGCCAAACCATGGTTTGGGCCACGGATCCGCAGTCGTTTTGTGGGATTACGTGCCCAAATTTCACCAGTATTCTTCAAAAACCCTGCATGATTTTCTGAAATGCTCAAAATGAATTTTAGAACATTTTAAAAATCGACAGAAACATCATGTACAGAAAATTGTGATTTCGCGAAATCCGTTCGATCGATCTTTTAAACGTGTTAGCACAAGTTAGTATAGCTTAATGGTGAGGCTCTGATACCACTGTAAGTACGCGGCAGCGCCCCGGCCGTCAAACAGACACCGATATGCGGAACAAAACTTTTACGACTGGCGCTATCGCGTACTTTATCCCGGATCGTCCATTAAAGCTAAACTGACAAATTGTAAAGAGGGTAGAATTGTTATACCGAATGATCCGAGTCCTTCGGTCTTCAACCATCATCACACGCTATGTTGCAACTGATCCGAACTTGCTTGATCTCCGTTCTCATCGTCCAGGTGGCACCACGTCGACGGATCTTTAAACGGGCTCCCGCCTCTGAACCGAGGCAACTCGATCGTCAAGTTTGCCAAAAGAGACGACCAAGATGAAGTAGAGAATAAGTAGAATACTTTGTCTCATTACGTCCAAGGTCACGGACGAACGGTTATAGAGGTTTCCATTTGGAATCGGGTGAATGGAAATTGAACTAGGAAACTTCCATACACTTGTATCATAATCTTTTTGCCAATTTGAAATGATTCAAAAATCACTCTCTCTACAATGAAGTGGCCGGCCATTATATGAAGAAGGGAGGAGGGTGAGTGTAGGAGCAAGGAGGAGGGTGACCATATCCCTTCATGCTTATCACAAAGAATGAATCATCAAAAGACATTAAATGCTAACCTATCACACTTAACCTTGTCATCCTCCATCATTAATGAACCATTAATGACAAAACCACCTCACTATCCTAGTCACCATCCTAGTCACCTCTTCTAGAAGTTTCCACACAAATCCCAAGAAAAGATAAATCCGTATTTAACCGAATGTCAAAATACGGCTGATAGAAAACTGGAAACTGGCAACTTCCAAAAATCATCCCGAAACGAATTTCAGGATAACCCCGTATCGGTATAAACATACCCGCATTTATATTACGACCGAATACAAATGCAACTGAGACAAAGATATTATATCTACACAGTATAATACTGGGTTCCCGCTTAAACCAAAGCCTACCAGTATTATCTGCCCGAAAAACGACACGTGCGAAAACCCACGTGCATTTTCCGAACCTTTCCATAAACCCATATGGCCTCTACAACGTTTCGCCCGAACTTGGGAAAGTGTCGGTGGGGGACTCTAATGACTCATCAGTACACTGGCACTGGGTATAACCCCTAGCACGTCAGAGATACAAGCTGTACGTAACGTTTTGCCTATGTATTGATTGGAAGGGAAGCTGACGAGCGAACTCATATATATACCCTACTGAGCCTTAAAGTGACAATGTCTATACAGTCCGGAACATTCGTCTATGAGTATCGCATATACGGCCTAGGGAGCCGGTAAACGTCAGACCCCCAACAGCTGCATAAGTCGCGTCAGAGAGCAGCCCAGAACACCCTGAGATTCTACGGGTATATCTACCAGTAAATCTCGATTACCCTGGCCAGGGATTTCGTGTAATGGCTCTCCTAAACACAACGCAATCTCACCCCCAATACCGAGAGAGACGAATCCCCGAAGGTCCGCTCACTTGCCTCCAATGTGGCTCGGGACTGTACCCAAAATATACTTGTTTGCACGACTCCTTTGACCCGTGGTAGGGTATAAATCAAAGCACAGTGGGAACTCACACGAGGCAAATGACGACCTCAGGTCAATGAACTAACCTGTACACATGTCACCAGGGAACTGCTATCTGACGATATGTATAATACCAACTAGCATGTTCCCGGCAAGTCCTGTCCGGTGTACTCATAACCCAATGAGCACCTGTATACATCTTTGGTGATCCAACTTACACCAGTGGCTTGTGAGACCGGCCACCGCCCCTCGTCGGGGTTTCGACTGTATACACTAGTCTACTCTGGAGTATCGATGCCCTGTCTCGAAACTCCCACGACTAGGGACACTTTAAGGATGTGCTTATAGACTCCAGCTCCCATATATATGATCGCCATCACACTGCTGGTAGTTAAGCAAGATCCTAAGGGCTCTATCAAAGTATAACAGTGATAAAGACAAACCAGATAGCATACTATCATCTCGAGTAAGACTGTTTTATCGGTATAGGTCCTCCCTCAATCATTGCAATCACGTACCTGCGATCCAATAATTGACTTAGAGGGCACTATATCCAACAGCATCACCCAGATCTTTCATGGAGAACTTTTATGATAAGAGGAGCTTGACCGTGTGTAGCATAGGAACATCATTTCCTATCAAGAGTATGTCATCTACGTACAATACGAGGAAGACAACCTTACTCTCTACAACCTTTTTGTATATACAAGGTTCAATTACGTTTTTGATAAAGTCAAACTCTTTGACTACTACATCAAAACAGATGTTCTAGCTCCGCGATGCCTGATTTAATCCGTAGATTGATTTAAGCAGCTTGCACACCTTTCCGCTGCTCTCACTGTTTACGAAGCCCTCTGGATGTGTCATGCATACGCTCTCTTCTAAATCACCATTTAGAAAAGCGGTCTTGACGTCCATCTGCCAGATTTCGCAGTCATGGTATGCAGCAATAGCAAGTAGGATCCTGATGGACTTAAGCAAAGCCACTAGAGAAAAGGTTTCATCATAATCGACACCTAGTCATTGACGAAAACCTTTTGCCACAAGTTTAGCTTTGATGGTCTCAACCTTTCCATCTACACCATGTTTCTTCTTAAAGATCCACTTGCTCCCAATGGGTTTTACCCCTTCAGGAGAAACTTTCAAAGTCCATACTTTGTTGGTGTGTATGGATTCCATCTCAGATCGCATAGCATCCAGCCATTCACAGAGTCCCCACTTATGATGGTCTGCTCGAAATTAGTTGGGTCATCATCTTCCATGATACAATCCTCACTGCCACAGTCTATAAGAAAACCGTAGTATCTCTCAGGTGGATTAGGAACCCTAAAAGATCTGCGGAGTGGCTAAGGTTCGTCTGGGACTATTGAATCCTCCGGTTCAACCAAATCATCAGTTATAGTTTATGCAGCTAGAACTTCTTCCAGTTCTATCTCATTATCACAAATTTCTTTCACAAGAAATTCCTTTTCTAAAAAGGTGGCATATTGAGAAACAAACACTTTTTGTTCCTCAGTGTGGTAGAAGATATATCCATATGAATTCTTTGGATATCCAACAAACTTGCACAAAACACACCTTGCCTCGAGCTTATCCGGATTTTGCTTTTTAACATAGGCCGGACAACCCCATATCTTAACTCGTTTAAGAGATGGTCTTTTCTCATACTATATCTCATATGGAGTGGTAGGCACGGATTTGGTCGGAACTCTATTCAATAGGTATGCAGCTGTCTCAAGTGCATGACCCCAAAAGGAAATAGGTAACTCAGCAACACTCATCATAGAGCGCACCATATCTAATAGGGTGCGATTTCTCCGCTCCGAAACTCCATTATTCCATTCTCTTTTAAATAGTCTTGGAATTCCGTGCTCAAGTATTCTCCTCCCCGATCAGATCGGAGGAATTTAATACATTTACCCGTCTGGTTCTCTACTTCGCACTTATATTCTTTGAATTTCTCAAAAGCTTCAGATTTGTGTTTCAACAGGAATACATGTCCGAATCTTAAGAGATCATCGACGAATGTAATGAAGTACGAGAAACCATTCCTAGCATGTATAGACATAGGACCGCATACATCACTATATATCAGTCCCAAGAGTTCAATAGCTCTTTCTCCGTGTCCAGTAAATGGAGTTTTGGTCATCTTTCCTTGAGATATGACTGGCAAGTTTTATAAGATATAAATTCGAACGGATTCAAATATCCATCTTTATGCAACTTCGCTAGTCTTATCGCATTGATATGACCAGGTCTACAATGCCACAAGAAGGATTCGTTCATTTCTGAACTTTTCCTCTTGTGTGTGTTCTGTATATTTAGAACTGTAGTTTGATTTAGAACGAATATACCGTTATACGACGTACCAAACCCAATCGACACTTGATTTAAGAAAATGTTCATAATATTTTTCTCTAATACAAAATTATATCCTTCTTTATCTAATAAAAAAATTGATATTATATTGCACATCATTTTTGGTACGAAATAACAGTTATTCAGAATCAATTTATTACCATTTAGTAATACAAGGTGATATTCTACAACTGTTTTGGCTGCAAAAATTGCACCATTCCCTACTACGAGAGACTTATCACCATTTCTCAGTTCTCTACTTCTTCTTAACCCATGTAACATATTACAAACGTGGGATCCTGATCCGGTATCCAATACCTAGGACGTAGAGCATACTGAGAAACAGTTCTCGATAACGAACACATCCGAAGAAGATGCATCTTCATGCTCTTTCTTCATTCGGGTTGCGAGGGAATCCTAACATTCTCCTTTTCCTTGCTCTGACTTATGACAATCATAAGAAAAAGCGGAACCAACGATCCCCAGCTCAGTATAATAAGCGGGTTTGGTTAATACATCTATATTATTATTTTGATTAAGGCGTGTCATGGTCGCTACCTGGAGAGAGAGAGAGAAGAAAACACATTAGTGTGCACTCTTACAAGATTAGATTGGTTATTATCTTATCTAATCTGGATGACTCCCACTGTTTTTATCAAATATTCCTTCAAACCCTAAAAGGTAAGATTAGTCGGGATTAATTACACCCTACAGGTTCGCCAATCGGTCTGCCAAGCAGGTATTGGTACTCCTAGGGAGTCTTCCCATACTTTCGCATGGAACTAATTAAATAACTTTTACCCGCAATGGGTATCGGGATCCAACTATCTCATATAAGGTATGCAATCTCATTGCAAATTTCAACACTTGAAATTCCCAATAATTGTTTTTACCCCTAGCAACTTATGACCTTAACTATGGTTAACAAATCATAAGTTCTAGTCAAGTTCTATCCGTCATTTTGTGATTGAATTAAACCCATCTGCACGACCCTTAACTATGGTCAACAATGCCGTATGACTACTCTAATCCAATCGCATCATATGCGGAAGATAAGCACTAATTAGTTACGCATATTACGCCTTGACTATGGTCAACAAACGCAGCATGGATACTAAATAGTACTTATCTGAAATGACGGAAGGCTGTGATTGGTTTTGAAGAAAACCTTTAACATAATGAATTTGATATCATTGTAGAATCGAGTGATTTGAAAAGGAGTGGTTTAAGCTCCGCTTTTAAAATCGAGTGGTTTTCAAAACAAACCGAGTGGGTTGTAGCATTTACTAGTTTTGCTAAAGAGGTCACTCCCTGTTAAGAGATCTAGGCTCTTTTCTCATCGAATGAGCTGCTGGATATTCATAAAGGAATACCGCTATGCAAAGTAATAACTAGAGTTATCTTTTTGAAAAATATGATTCTACAACATCTTTAGCTTTCTTTTCTTTTTATTAATCTCATTAATGACGTCCCATCATTTATGTTTCCTAAACATCACAGAAGAAACGAAAATAGAATGTACGCTTATGCCATCCGCATTTTCAACGGGGCCCGTCATTCACCGTTAGGTTACTTAACTAACAGCTGAGCGGGGGCTGGACTAGCGCGGGTGCAAAACATAAGCCACGTTTATTATATATATCATATAAATATAGCATTCGTCTCACAAAGTTATCTGATCACATCACAGAACTCAAGCAGCAGAAACAAACATATGAAATATTGGATATACTAGGAGGTCAGTGTTTTAAATTAATCCAGTAATGAAAAACGCGGATTCCACGGTCGTGATGAATAGCCAAACCCACATCCCTAGACCCCTACGAGAGTGGCAAGTAATCCTGCCAATTCTAGAGTTAGGAGACCCGGTCTCGACTCCTCGAGATAGTCTTTCACTGGACTCTAGAACCTGGTTACTTGTGCTCCCCGTCTTAGGTCTATCCTAATGCGGAAAAGTAAATAATATACATCAGTGGTGATATCATCCTCAACCCAGAAGTGTCCTAATAAAAGAATATTATATACAATTTTACATGAATGAAAATATAAAAACTCTCATCTCACGTAAAAACCCCGGCTATTCAAACACGACGATCCAATATAACATATCAGAAGCAATACATAAACATCACATTTCATCAACGTAAGTAAATATGTGTATCCCGATTGTCGTTGACGTATAGCAACGAGATCTGGGATACCCAATATATTACACTTACGGTCGCAGAAAAGAAATGAAAACTACAATAATTAGAATCCATATACACCATAGACATCATAAACCCGGATATCTCATAATCCGAATTTCATGCCTAACCCTATAAAACCTGTATTTTAGTCTCGAATTGAAAACACTTTTCAATAACTAGTCGGGTAATTCAACAGGATTCCCGATAAAATGATCGAATACTCATCGGGAACTTTAATAGATTGCCGCACCCCTGATGCCGTCAACGAAGTTCACTTAGGCGGAACACCGCGGCCATGAGCACCCGAGTGGATGCTTTTGGCTACGGTGTTCTCCTATAGTCACTTGGTCGACGCAATGGGGCGTGGCTATCTAGTAGTGTTTCCCGGCGAGTGTTCGCGTACTATACGAGATTGCGATGGAGTTTCGATCCGAATCGAACATCCATGGCAATCGATCAAAAGAGACTAAATTGCTAGATTTACAAAACACTAACTAGTTTTCACAAAACTAATTATTGTGGATTCCAAATATTGTATCATATAACAATATCAAACCCGAAACGATGTTAAAATTACGACTATGAAATACTCCGAATTTCCCTAACTGAAAAGATAACATTATATGCAATCTGGGCTAAACAAACATAACCTGAAACCCTAAACCCAACACCAGAACACCAAACAAAAAGAGCCCAAACTACATGCACAAAACCGGCCAAGCTGGCCAAAAGATGAATCTCGCCGGCCAAAATATTGAGTTTGGTTCTTGTTTTTCTCTGGTGTTCTAGTTACATCACATGTAACATTCTGCACTTGTTTAAAAATTTTCAGTGACATTTTAAAAATTTACAGAAACTTTGGTTTCGGATTCCAGTTTTCGGAGTTGTTTCGATTTCGTAATTTCTAGATATCGCCAATACTCTGGCTTGGCTCTGATACTATGAAAGTGTGTCTTAGGACCACCACTAAGTTTATACAAGCATCAAGTATGCAATTTTAAAAAATCTAGAGTGCTAAGCTAAACTAACCTAGAATCTAACTAGAGTATTAGGGTTTAAGCAATGATATAGCAAGACCTATAACTAAGTGAATAGGGTTACAAACTTTGTAGACCATATATGATTCCGATTTGGTAGACATTGAAAAGAAGTGGATTAAGAGGTTCGTGAGAGATCTCAATTAGTAGTTGTTCCTTTCCGTTGGTGCCAGAGATTGGATATGTATACAGATGCGTTGATACGACCACATTTTCAGACGAAAGTCATGATGAGATTGCAGCTGTTCCGGAATGGAAACGGTTTAATTTAAAAGTACCAGCTTCCAGGCAGTTCGACAGAACCCGGCTCTTTCTGGGATACTACAACGATAGAGATTTTGACCTATGATCGGTTGTATGGCATGCACCCAAAGGGCCAGAGGCCGTCGTCATTAACGTGCTGCATTGCGAGTGGCCAGGTTATTTGACCAGGAGAAGTTCAGAGAGGCGTCAGAGTGGGACTGCTTCTTTCGCTGCTCCTTACCAGGTTGTCGAGCCGAGAGGTCATGGATTTGGTAGTCCGCAAAGAGAACAAGGACCTAGAGACAGAGAACACCAAACCATGGGTAGAAGGCAAGTTGAAATTCTTGCTCTGTCAGATCCGGGTACACAGGCACCTTTCGATATTGAAGGAGGTGTATCTCAATGTCATTTATTTTTTTTATAGTGTTTTGGTGATCTGAGTATCACGTTTTCGTCGTTTTGTACTATTTTTTTTATGATTAAGTTTTATGACTGATATTTTTGTGCATCGTAGCTGCACCTGATGGATATTTTCTTTATGCACGGCAGTTGCACTTGATTTATATTTTTGTGTATATCCATTGCACTCGATATTGTTTTGTGCATGCCGTTGCACATATTGATGATTTTGTGCACTCCGATACACTTAATTTTGATTTTGTGCATGTTGTATACATCTGATTTTGATTCGTGCACTTTTGATGCACTCGATGTTGTTACATACGCATTCAATGCATTAATGTGGATTTCGTGCACATCAGTTGCACTTGACTGAGATTTCCGTGCACTCTAGATGCACTTTGTGTTGTTATCGTGCATACCCGTTGCACCTGACAGATGCTTTTGTGCAAACCCGTTGCACTCGGTTTTCATTTTCCTGCGTATTCCTTGGACTTGGTTTTGACATCGATTTTCATGCGCACCAGTCGCGTGTGGGTTGGTTTTCATGTGCACCTATTGGAATTGATTTCTTTATGAGCATCATGTTTTATGTTATATTATGTTATATAGTAGCTGAGCAGGACTAGTTTGAGAGACAGTACCTGAATGTTTTTGCATATGTCGATGTTTACCGAAGGGGTTTTCAAAAGAGCTATAGTCTAATTATTTTTCCTACGTGTTAGTAAGCGACACAAAATTTTATAAAAAGAAAACCCTTCCAAATTATTTTCAAAAAAAAGAAGGGACGTATATGTTAAGAAAAACATGTGTGCGTGTGTGTATTTCTTCATAATTGAACGTCCACCACTTCTGCCGTGATATACGCATCATACGACTATTTTGAAAAGATTTTTCATGCATACATTTTGCAGCTACGCAGGTGATTTACATAGATTCAAACTATATACGTATTGTAACCTTGACTATATTGTGCTTGACTTAAACGGTAGATTTTTCAAATTGCATTTTTCATCGTAGTTTGCATGATTCGCATGACAATTGTCAGAGTTTCAGTTATTTGTGTTTTGCACTTGTTTTCATGCGCAAGCGTAGCGCAATAATATTTCTATCTTGTCCGTGACTTCGGAGCCCCGTTAATTTCATTTACTGAAATGTTTTAATACTTGAGCGTTTAAATTTAAATTCGGGAACCAAATTTATTTGAGGAAGATTGTAACATTTCAGAAAATTGAAAATATTATTTTAGAAATTAAATAATAAAATAAGGATTTTTTTTGGATATATACAGGTTATGGATTTGTGTTTTCATAAATTGGAAAAATTATATACCTCTATTTTGGAAAATAATTGAAGTTTAAAATGAATTATTAATTATGTGAGCATTTATTTAATTGAGCTTTTCATAAATTAGTATATAATTATATCCATACAAGTTTAATGTTAAACTTAATTAGTGTTTTCTTATTGTACATTAAACTAAGCTTTTTGTTAAACCATGTTTCAGTATCATGACTTGTTAGTGGCATGTTTAACATTTTACATTTGTGTTATATGGTTTTATTTATATTTTTTAAAAAATAAAAGAAAAGAAAGGTAAATAGGAGACATAGGAGTATGGTGGCATTATAATAAAAAGGTATGGATGAGAGAGAAAGAGAGTTATGGCAAGGCACCATACATTTTTCCTCATACCATTTCTTCATTATCTTCATCTTCCTCTTCTCCTCCTTCTTCTCAACCCTCATTCAAACCACAAACCATCCCTATAAATCACCTCAAACCACCATGTAACCTTCATAAATATGTCCACATTCTCATACTACACATGGTGAGGTGATAAGTCTCCACTTTGAGGCCTCTTTACAAACTTTGAAGTTTCCTTAGTTCCTATTTGGAGGTAAAAGACCCACCATTTAACAAGTTATGGATTTCTTTCCTTCACAAACTAGAATTAGAGCTAAAAGTGTATGTTTTCAAGACTTATGATTTTCAAAAGTGAGTTTTTATGGATGCAACTTGTGGTTGTGGTGTAGTAGAGGGTTAGTGAGTGATTACCACCCCATTAGTGATAAATGAGTGTACTTTAGTGGAGGTATCACTGGTTTAAAAGTGTTTTAAGTTTTGAAACATGAGTTAAGATTTTCAAATGTCGGTTTTTTTTGAGTTTTTGATGTTCAAATCAAGTCTGAAGTAATTAGGGATCTCTGGAAAATATTTTGCATATATATTAGACCTAGTTAGACCACTAGGAGACACCACCACGAAGACGAGACCCTAACTCCAAAATAGGGCCACAAATTGCAGGTAAAATGAATATTTTTGCGGTTTATTGTAGCAATTAGGTGTCGGGTTTCGTCTGTAGGTGTTTTACATTATATATAAGCCTATTTTATATGCTATTTTGCCCCAGATTTCCTTATTTAAAATCTGGAGTTATTTTACTTAGATTTTAATGATATTTTGCGAGTTTTGAAATTTGGTTTTTGGATTTCTATGTTACGACTTGGTCGTTCGACTTTCATACGTCGACGTCGGGAGGTATTTTGTCGGATTTAGCACGCGTTGACCATAGGTTCTAAGCTATGTGCATTTCGCTCGTCGTATCGGTTTTTATATGAATTTTTATGCGTTTCTATATGGTTTCGATTGTAGGTATGATCGCGGGAGCTTCCGAGACGACGAAGAAGGGCGAGGCATCCATCGGCTTCGATTAGGACGAAGCGTTTAAGTGAGTAGATGTATATCTACGGGAGAAGTCGAGTGGATAGTGTATATCACCCCCGCAACCGTTGTAGTTAGAATACTATATATCCTAGAATTATATACTTAGTATAACCACATATGTATAGTAGTATAGGAGAATTTATATATCTAGTTTCTATTTCTTAGCCATTGAGCTATATATATATACATATATATTTATGAGTATATATTATGATATAAGTATACATATGACATAAGAATTGATACGATATGAGTACACATGATATGACATGAGATGTTATGGTATGACATGAGATGATATTGGATGAGTTGATGTACACGACTGTAGATCCGTATCATATTGATTGGATGATATCGTACAAGAGATATTCTATACGTGATATGATGAGGATTGATTGCCGAATACGGCCAATATATTTATTTCAACTCGATGAGTCTTTCTAAAATGAAATTTTATGAGATATTTAGAGCCATACCTACTTTAAAAACCAATGATTCGTTATGTACTTTCAAATGATAATTTCAAAAGTGCACTACGAATTTTCAAATGGTATCTATTTCAAAAACATTGTAGTCCCCTATTTCTAAAACAACGTTTCGTGCTATTTTAAACTATAACTGTATGGCTCATACGTAACTTTGTCACGATCCGGAAACGGCACATGACCGACACTTGAATCACACGAAGCCTATAGGACCCCACCGTAATTCAAGTAAACCGAAAACCAAGAATCTAAACCTTTTTAAGTAAATAATGGAGGTGAAGTGTTGAAAAAGACTTATTTATGAAATCAAGTTCCGCTTTCTAAAGTATAAATAAGGTTTGTTGAAAGTAAAAATAGATTGTATACTAAAATTTGAAAACTGTTGGATATAGTGCCCTCAGAGTCAATTATTGGATCACAGGCACGTGATTGTAATGATTGAGGGAGGACCTATACCGGTAGGATAACCTTACTCAAGATGATAGTATGCTATCTGGTTTATCTTTATCATCATGTACAGCTTTAGGTGACCTTAGAGGTCACTATTGCACGTTGATAGAGCCCTTAGGATTCTTGCTTGACGGCCAGCAGTATGATGGCGATCATATACGTGGGAGCTGGTGTCTATAAGCACATCCTTAAAAGGTCCCTAGTCATGGGAGTTTCGAGACAGGGCATCGATACTCCAGAGTAGACTAGTGTATACAGTCGAGACCCCGACGAGGGGTGGTGGCCGGTCTCACAAGCCACTGGTGTCAGTTGGTTGTATACAGGTGCTCATTTGGTTATGAGTACACCGGACAGGACTCGCCGGGAACATGATAGTTGGGATTATACCAGACGTTAGATAGCAGTTCCCTGGTGACCTGTGTACAGGTTAGTTCATCGGCCTGGGATCGTCATTTGTCCCGTGTGAGTTCCCACTGTACTTTGATTACTACCCTACCACGGCTCAAAGGAGTCGTGCAAACAGGTTTTAGTTAGGTACAATCCCGAGCCACATGGAGGCAGTGAGCGGATCGTCAGGGGTTCGTCTCTCCCGGTATTGCGGGTGAGGTCGCGCTGTGTCTAGGAGAGCCATTACACAAAGCCCTCGCCCGAGGCAGGAGATTTACTGGTAGGTATTCCAGTAGTATCTCAGGATGTTCTGGGCTACACTCCGACATGACCTGTACCGCTTATGGGGGTCTGACTTTTACCAACCCCCTAGGCCCGCCATGCGATGCTCATAGACGAACGGACCGGACTGTACGGATATTGTCACTGACAGGCTCAGTAGGGTGTTAGGATGAGTTCGCTCATCGACCTCATTTTTGGTCAATACTTGGTAGCCCGTTACGTACGGCTAATACCTCTGACGTGCTAGTGGTTAAATCTACAGCCAAAGTATTGACGAGTCTTTAGAGTCCCCCACAGATAGTTTCTCAAGTTTCGGGCGAAACGTTGTAGAGGCCGTATGATATATGGCAAGGTCCGATCATATACGTGCGGTATTGCACGGATCATGATCAGGCGGATCATACTAGTGGGCTTTGGTTTAAGTCGGATCCTAGTATTAGATTTTTTGTATTACTTCTGTCCCGTCGCATTCGCATTCAGTTGGTATGAGGATGCAGGTATGTATATACAGGTGAGGGGTATCCTTGTGATCCGTCACGAGTTTACTTTAGATGTTGCCGGTTTTTTTCTTTGTTAGACCAAACATTTGGATTGATGTTTGGATGATGAAAATTATGAGCTAAGCATCATCATTTAGTGCATTAATGGGACATGGACATATTAGGTGACTCATGGTCTCTTTTTTTGCACTTATGTCACATTATGAGCTTGATGTATGTTGATATGATACAATAAGAGAGAAAAGGGCTGCCGTGAGAGGTGGGATCTTATATTATTGTTTTGACTCTCTCTCATATTATCATTCCAACATCACAAAAGAAAAGAGGATGAAACTCCTTCTTCTTCCTCTTTCTTCTCTAGCTCAAAGCTTCCATCAATGGCATCATCCTTTACCTCCATCCAAATCTATGGAAGCAAGAGATAAAGTGATCACAAACATTCTCTACAACACATTGGACACGTCGGCTAGCACACTTCGTGCCCAAGTTGCTTCGGATGAAGCGGGAGCCCATAAAAATAATCGACGATGTGGTGCCCTTTCCGACAAGGAGATCAAGACCGGTGTTGCCGCGGGGAGCTTGGGATGGTGGCCAAAGACCGAAGGACACGGATCGATCGGTATAGCATTCTATCCCATCTCTTATTAGCTAGTAGTAGGTTAATGGTTACGATCCGGGTTTTAAGCATACGATAGCGCCGGTTTTCTAGTTGAGAAAAATTTTCGTTTCCGCATTTTGGCCTCGGAAAGACGGCCGGGGCGCTACCGTAGTCTTACATGGTATCTGTGCCATGCCATTAACCTAGTCTAGCTTGCACTAGCGTGTTTAGAATTTCGATCGGACAAAAAATTCAAAACTGCATTTCCAACTTGACAGTTTCTGTCGAAATTTTATAGTTGTCAAAAAATTATTTGGTGCATTTCAAAATTACAGGGAGGGATTTTTATGTAATCTGGGAAAATTTGGTGGAGTGTTGTTCCTGTTCAGCCGCGGAACCGCGGCCGTACCCCTGCTTTGGCCGCGGTTCCGCCGCAGTAAAGTGGGATCACTGCACCAGATTTATTCAGTAGGTTCCTGAGTTGGAAATGGGGTTTTTGGTATATACTTTTTGGGCCCAGATTTATTTTGAGTGCTACAGTTGTGCTTAGTGTTAGTTGTATGTATGCCCTAGAGGCCAGTATTGTACAGATGATGTATATTATATTGGATGCTTGGACATATATAGAGATGACTTTCTTGCTCGACATGATAGTATGCTATCTGGTTGCTCTTTATCTTAACATGTACACTAGTCTCTTTATACTGTCTTATAGTTACATGTTGGTAAAGCCCTTAGGATGTGTACTTGACTACCTGGACTATGATGCAGATCATACTAGTGGGGACATGGTAGTCTATAAGTACATCCTTCAAGATCCCTAGTCGTGGGTGTATCGAGACAGGGCATCGATATACCAGAGTAGACTAGCGTATGCACTTCTCGACCGATGTGATGGGCGATGGATGATCCCATATCCATTGGTGTTTGACATCAGAGATGGTATACGGGTGCTCAGTAGAGACTGGGTACACTGGACGGACTCGCCGAGAACTCCCAGATGGTATTATACCTCACGTCAGATGGCAGTTCTCAGGTGACACTTGTACAGGTTAGTCTGTAGACCCGAGATCGTCATAGAGTCTTATGTGATTCCCACTGTTCTTTGATCTCCACCTTACCACGTCCATGAGGGCGTGAAAAACGGTGGTCTTTGGGTACAGTCCCGAGTCACATGGAGGCAATGAGCGATAGGAGGGGCTTCGTCTCTCCCGGTATTGGGGGTTGATGTTGCGCTGTGCTCGATTGGCCGTAACAGTGAAGTCCCTGGCCAGGGCTGATCAGAGATTTGCTGGTAAGTGTTACCAGTAGTTTCTCGACCCGTTATGAGCCTCGCATCGGCACGACTTATCGGTTATTGGGGTCTGACGTTTACCACCCCTAGACTTGATATGCGACGTATCAGACGAACAGACCGGACTGTACGGTAAGTGTTACTGGTCGGATTCGCAGGAGTGTGAGCGGGCTAGCTCGTCGATCTTCTGATCGCTCAATACCCGGGTGGCCGTTACGTTTAGCAGACCGCTTGCGGCTTGTGGGTGCTTGATATGATCATCATCTGCTACCGGCGTATTGACGAGTCTTTAGAGTCCTACACAGAGGTTTCCTGGCTCAAGCGAAACGAAATAGGAGCGCATATGAGATATGTGCAGGACCGAGAATAATGCGTGTATGTGATACCGTATTCCATTCTCGCGATATATGTTTCGATTGGTTATATTCGATATGACCTAGTTATCGAATCATTGATTTGATAAATCGATGCATTGAATACTAGTCGGTTATGTGCGACATGACCGGATCATTGAATCAAGTGTTGATTTAATGATTTAATGTATAATTATATATTTGATATATTACTTTGCATTAACTAGTATAGGTTCACTTTAAACGGATTTTTCTCACTTGATTTGCACATTGTATATGTGATATATTTTTGTGCACCTTTCTTGTATCATGTTTGATGATACTTGATCATATGGTTAAATGAATAGAATTAAACCATGGTTATTTTGTAATTAGGGTTTAGCATATTTATTTATTCATTTAGTTGTTTATTTATATGGATAAATTCAAGATGAGAATGGTGGCAATTCTTGTTTTATGTTGAAGCTTCTTGAACCCTTAACTTTTGCAACCATTCTTGTCTTCTTACTTAACCCTAACCCACTTAATTCACCATGGTTTATTCTCTACACTTAACCTTAGTCAAGTTATGATAAGTATTGAATGATTATTCATTTTAACATAAGACTTATCATAACTAGCTCATCTTCTTCTTCTTCTTCAAGCTTGCTACTCCAATGGCAACTTGAGTTCTAGTGAGAAAATTCCAAATCTAAAGTGAACCCATCTCCTATTTCTTCACCCTCTACCTCTTGCCAAGTTTTTTTTGGGTGTTCTCGTCACAAGTTTCACAACTTTGTGAAGTCGGAGCTTGAACTAGTGCAACCTCGACGTAGATCGTCTTTGACACAAAGCCGACGAACTATTCCGCACATTATTCCGATGAAGCCGACGAATGAGTCGAGGATTCATGATGGACAGCTAGAGCATGACCACGTGGAGCTAAGGAGGTGGAAATCCGGATCTACAAAGGTTGTAGCTTCTCACTTCTAGCTAAAGTGTTAACTAAGTTTTCATTTTGCCTAAACATCTAGTCTAAGATCCGTAGTCTAGGGTTTCTCGGCACCAAATTTTTGAAATTGGCATGTTCGATGCCTTGTGAGACCTTACTAGAGTGCATAGGAACCTTTCACTGGTATCAGAGCCTAGCTAGAGCCTTAGGCGAAATCCAGACGGAGTTTGAAGTCCGAACGAACCCGAAAACCCATTACAAACATGCTCTCTGTACTTTTTCTGAAAACGTGGATTTTTCTAGATTAAAAGTTTCCAAAAAATTCAGCAGGGAATATAGTGAGTTACTGTGAAACACGTGCTGGTAAATCAACTAAGTAGGCGCGGAACCGCGGCCCCCACCATAGGAAGAGCGGCGGTTCCGCGGCCTCTGTGCTGATTTACAGCAAGTGGTTTGCACAGTAATCCATGTAATGTAGTGCTGAGTCTTCTGGGAATGTTTAATATTCATTCAAGAGTTGAATTTTCTGGGGTTGCTTTGGGGATTCGGTATTTCGATCGGATTATCAAATTTCGTCTTTTGTGTATTTCCGGATAATTTTCAGAATATGTTAAAAAGTTCTACCGGAAATAAATACCCAATTTTTCCCCTGTCGGGAAATTTCCAAGTGTTGGATTTTTCCGTAGTTTAACGATGTTCTAAGTAGTGCAAGTAACGCGATGGACCCTCTAGAAGACAACAAACCTTAACTCGATTATGTGACCGTCTTGAACTGCCTTTTGAACCTTCGGGTTTGGGGCAGTACGGCGTGCCACATGTGAGGCGTTGGCTTGACCCTTCTACGGCTGGACCGTTGGTACTGAGGCACGAACTGAATGTTGTTAGACTTATTTCATGTGTTGAGCTGTATCGGGAAAACTTGGGTATTCGACTGTTCGATCGGAAAGTTTAACATTATCTGTTTATCTAGAATGTGATACAATAATTGGAATTCACAAACAGTTATGAGATAACTGAATGAATGTTATAAATCTAGCAGTTTAGTCCCAAAGAATATTGAAAAGTGTTTTCGATACTGAGACTAAAATGCGGGATTTATATCTGTTAGGCATGTGATGTCTAAGTATTTCATTTGATTAGGCATGCGATGTCTAAAGAAGTTGCGGATGCCAATTGTTGTAGTTTTACACTTTCTTTTCTGTGACCATAAGTGTAGTATGTTCATATCGCCGGTTTCGTTGCTATACGTCAACGACAATTGGGGTATGCATACTTACTTACGTTGATGACATGTGATGTTATGTGTTGCTGGATATGTTATATTGGATCGTCGTGTTTGAATAGCTGGGGGTTTTTATGTGAGATGAGTGTTTTTCATTTTTATTCATGTAAAAACTTGTATGTAATATTCTTTTATTTGGGGCACTTCCAGGTAGCGGAAGTTGTCACCCTTTGTATATTATTTACTTTTCCGCATTAGGATAGACCCAAGGAGGGGAGCACAAGTAACCGGGTTCTGGGGTCCAGTGGGAGACCAACTCGAGGAGTCGAGTCCGGGTCTCCTAACCCTAGAATTGGCAGGGTTGCTTGCCGCTCTCGTAGGGGTCTAGGGGTGTGGGATTGGCTATTCATCACGACCGTGGAATCCGTGTTTTATACTGGCTCGTATTGAAAACACGGACGTCCTAGTATATCCAATATTTCATATGTTTATTCTGCTGCGATATCTGTGATGTGATTCTGTGATGGACATAGTATATAGTATATATGATATATTATATAGACGTTACTTATGTTTTACACCCGCGCTAGCCCTGCCCTGCTCTGTCGTTAGTTACCTAACCTAACGGTGCACGAGGGGACATCGAGGCGAATGCGGATGGCATAAGTGTACGTCATATCTATCTGTGATGTTTAGGTATTTAAATGATGGGACTTCATTAATGTGATTAATGAAAGATAAGAAACCTAAGATGTTGTGGAATCAAATTTTAAAATAAAACAGGTAGCTACAGTTCTTGCTTTGCACAGCGATATATATGATATACCCTGCACCTTATTCGATGAGGAAAGGACCGAGATCCCTTCACCGGGAGTGACTCCTTTAGCAATAACTGGCAGATGCTACACACTCGGTTTGCTTTTGACTGCTTTTGGGTTTTTTCTTTGCACAGCGATATATATGATATATCTCGCACCTCATTCGACGAGGAAAGGACCGAGATCCCTTCGCCGGGAGTGACTCCTTTAGCAAAACAAGAAAAGCCTCAAAATCACTCCATTTCAAAACTTCATTTGGTTCTACAACGATATCTAGTTCATTACGCAATAGGTTTTCAAAAAAACCTGACGTAGCCCTCCGTCATTTCAGATAAATCCTACTTAGTATTCGTGCTACGTTTGTTGACCTCCGTCAAGGCGTAGTGTGCGGTAGCTAACTAGTATTTGTCTGCTTATGCATATGATGCAGATTGGATTAGGGTAGTCGTACGACCTTGTTGACCTCCGTCAAGGGTCGTGCGGGTGGGTTTGATTCAATCAAGAAATGACGGGTTGAACTTGACTTGCGCCCTGTGGTTTGTTGACCTCCGTCAAGGTCATGGGATGCTTGGGGCAAAATATTATCGGGAATTTCAAGTGTTGAAATTTGCAATGAGATTGCATACCTTCTATGAGATAGTTGGATCCCGATACCCACTGCGAGTAAGAGTTACTCCTGGGAGAGTTTTACACATTGCAATTAGCTGATCAAGTAGGTGTCTAGAAAGGTGTCAACGGGGTTACGCCTCTGGGAAAACGAGGTTTACATTAATTAGGTTCGTGCGAAAGCACGGGGGACCTCCCTCAATGTACCGACACTGGCCTGGCTGAAAGATTGGCGAACTTGTAGTGTGTAATTAATCCCGGCTAGTCTTTCCTTTTAGGGTTTGGAGGAAGATTTGATAAAAAGCAGTGGGAGCCATCCTGATTAGATAAGATAATAACCAATCTGATCTTGCACGAGCATACGCTAAAGTGTTTTCTTCTCTCTCTCTCCAGGTAGCGACCAGTTCATTCCTTAATCAAGATAATAATATGGATGTATTGACCGAACCCGCATGTTATACTGTGCTGGGGAACGTTGGTTCCGTTCTTTCTTATAAGAGTTATAGGAATGAACAGGATATAGGGGAATACCAGGATTCCCATGCCACCCTAATGAAGAAAGTACATGTTGATGCATTTTCTTCGGGTGTGTTCGTTACTGAGAACTGTTTCTCCATTTGCTCTACGTCCTGGGTATTAGATACCGGGTCAGGATCCCATATATGTAATCAGTTACATGGGCTCAGGAAAGGTAGAGAACTTGGAGAAGGTGATAAAGACATTAGAGTTGGAAATGGTGCAATTGTTGCAGCTAAGACTGTCGGGGAATATCACCTTGTATTACCAACTGGTAATACATTGGTTCTGAACGAATGCTATTACATGCCGAACCTGATATGCAACATTATATCGGTTTCTTTATTAAGTAAAGAGGGATATAATTTTGTATTACAGGACAATGTTATGAACATTTTCCGTAACTAAAAGTTGGTTGGATCAGGCACGTTATGCAATGGCATTTATGTTCTAAATCAATCAACAGTTCTGAGCATAACAAACACACACAAGAGGAAGAGTTCAGAACTGAACGAATCCTTCTTGTGGTATTGTAGACTGGGTCACATCAATGTGACACGACTAGCTAAGTTGCATAAAGATGGATATTTAAATCCGTTTGAATTTTCATCTTATGACACTTGCCAGTCATGTCTCAAAGGCAAGATGACCAAGACTCCGTTTACGGGACACGGAGAAAGAGTTACCGAACTCTTAGGACTGATACATAGTGATGTATGCGGTCCCATGTCTACACATGCCAGGGATGGTTCTTCGTACTTCATTACATTCACTGACGATCTCTCTAGATTCGGATATGTGTTCTTGATGAAACACAAATCAGAAACTTTTGAGAAATTTAGAGAATATAAACAAGAAGTTGAGAACCAAACCGAAAAAAGTATTAAAATCCTACGATCTGATCGAGGAGGAGAATACTTGAGCATTGAATTCCTGGACTTCCTAAAAGAGAATGGGATTCTCTCTCAGCTAACTCCTCCGTATACACCACAGCACAACGGTGTATCAGAGCGGAGAAACCGCACCCTATTAGATATGGTGCGCTCTATGATGAGTGTAGCTGAGTTACCTGTTTCCTTCTGGGGATATGCACTGGAAACGGCAGCATACCTACTGAACAGGGTTCCCACCAAATCTGTGCCTACCACACCATATGAGATATGGGAAGGGAAGAGACCATATCTTAATTTTATAAAGATATGGGGTTGCCCGGCCTATGTCAAAAGAAAAAAACCGGACAAACTCGAGGCAAGATCTGTTTTGTGTAAGTTTGTTGGATATCCCAAACATTCGCGAGGGTATATCTTCTACAACAGTGAGGAACAAAGAGTGTTTGTTGCTCAACATGCCACCTTTTTAGAAAAGGAATTTCTTGCAAAAGAAATTAGTGGCTCTGAGGTAGAACTGGAAGAGGTTCCAGCAATACGACTACAACAGAAGATTTGGTTGAACCAGAGGATTCCGTAGTTCCCGATGAACCCCAGCCACTCCGCCGATCTAGTAGGGTTCCTCGCCAACCTGAAAGATACTACGGTTTTCTCATAGATGGTGGGAGCGAGGATTGCATCATGGAGGATGATGACCCAACTAGCTTCGAGCAGGCCATCACGAGTGGGGACTCAGTGAAATGGCTGGATGCTATGCGGTCTGAGATGGATTCCATGTACACCAACAAAGTATGGACTTTGGAAGTTGCTCCTGAAGGGGTAAAACCCATTGGGAGCAAGTGGATCTTCAAGAAGAAACTTGGTGTAGATGGGAAAGTGGAGACTTTCAAAGCTAGACTTGTAGCAAAGGGTTTTCGTCAAAGACCAGGTGTGGACTATGACGAGACCTTTTCTCCAGTGGCTATGCTTAAATCCATCCGGATCATGCTTGCCATCGCTGCATATCATGATTACGAAATCTGGCAAATGGATGTTAAGACCGCCTTTCTAAACGGTGATTTAGAAGAGTGCGTGTACATGACTCAGCCAGAGGGCTTCGTAGACAGTGGGAGCAGCGGGAAGGTGTGCAAGCTGCTTAAATCCATTTATGGATTAAAGCAAGCATCGCGGAGTTGGAACATCTGCTTTGACGTCGTTATCAAAGAGTTTGATTTCGTCAAAAATCCAGATGAACCTTGTATCTACAAGAAGGTGGCAGAGAGTAAGGTTGTCTTCCTCGTATTGTACGTGGACGACCTACTCTTGATAGGAAATGATATTCCTATGCTGCAATCGGTCAAGCTCTTCTTATCACAAAGATTCTCAATGAAAGATCTTGGTGATGCCTTCTGCATATTGGGAATAAGGATCTATAGAGATAGATCCAAACGGATTTTGGGATTGTCCCAATCCAGGTACATTGACACCATACTAAAGAGGTTTAGTATGGAAGAGTCCAAGCGTGGGAACTTGCCCACGATCTCTGGAGTCACTCTCTCCAAAGAGATGTCTCCCAAGACTGATTTGGAGAGAGCTCGCATGCAAGGGATACCCTATGCTTCGGCAGTAGGCTCTATCATGTATGCGATGCTATGTACCAGACCCGATGTAGCATACTCACTAAGTATAGTGAGCAGGTATCAAGCTGATCCTGGAGAGAGTCACTGGACAGCTGTGAAGAGCATTCTCAAGTACTTGCGAAGGACTAGAGATATGTTCTTGGTGTATGGTAACGGAGAACTCCAAGTGGAGTCCTTTACCGATTCGAGCTTCCAGAGTGATAAGGACGACTCTAAGTCGCAGTCGGGCTTTGTCTTTACCCTTTACGGAGGGGCGGTTAGCTGGAAGAGTTCCAAGCAGGAAACCGTGGCAGACTCGACGATGGAGGCTGAATACATCGCTGCCAACGATGCTGCTAAAGAAGCTGTCTAGATCAAGAAGTTCATTTCTGAACTTGGAGTGGTTCCATCCATTGAGCATCCAATACCTTTGTATTGCGATAACAATGGAGCGGTGGCTTTGGCCAAGGAACCCAGGTCCCATCAGCGATCCAGGCATATTTTGAGGCGGTATCACCTGATCCGGGAGATAGTTGATCGCCGAGAGATCGAGGTCAGGAGAGTTGACACGAAGAACAACACGGCGGATCCACTCACGAAGGCCATTCCCCAGACACAGTTTGAGAGACTCTTCGGGATGCTCAGTATGCGATACTACAGCAGCTGGCCCTAGTGCAAGTGGGAGATTGTTAGTTGTATGTATGCCCTAGAGGCCAGTATTGTACAGATGATGTATATTATATTGGATGCTTGGACATATATAGAGATGACTTTCTTGCTCGACATGATAGTATGCTATCTGGTTGCTCTTTATCTTAACATGTACACTAGTCTCTTTATACTGTCTTATAGTTACATGTTGGTAAAGCCCTTAGGATGTGTACTTGACTACCTGGACTATGATGCAGATCATACTAGTGGGGACATGGTAGTCTATAAGTACATCCTTCAAGATCCCTAGTCGTGGGTGTATCGTGACAGGGCATCGATATACCAGAGTAGACTAGCGTATGCACTTCTCGACCCATGTGATGGGCGATGGATGATCCCATATCCATTGGTGTTTGACATCAGAGATGGTATACGGGTGCTCAGTAGAGACTGGGTACACTGGACGGACTCGCCGAGAACTCCCAGATGGTATTATACCTCACGTCAGATGGCAGTTCTCAGGTGACACTTGTACAGGTTAGTCTGTAGACCCGTGATCGTCATAGAGTCTTGTGTAATTCCCACTGTGCTTTTGTTGGAGATAATGCCCTCAGAGTCAATTATTGGATCACAGGTACGTGATTGCAATGATTGATGGAGGACCTATCCCGGTAGGACAGTCTTACTCGAGATGATAGTATGCTATCTGGTTTACCTTTATCATCGTGTACTGTTTTAGGTGACCTGACACGTCGCTATTACACGTTGATAGAGCCCCTAGGATTCTTGCTTGACCACCAGCAGTATGAGGGCGATCATATAAGTGGGAGCTGGGAGTCTATAAGCATATCCTGAAATGGTCCCTAGTCGTGTGAGTTTCGAGACAGGGCATCGATACTCCATAGTAGACTAGTGTATACAGTCGAGACCCCGACGAGGGGCGATGGCCAGTCTCACAAGCCACTGGTGTCAGTTGGATCACCTAAGATGTATACAGGTGCTCATTGGGTTTTGAGTACACCGGACAGGACTCGCCGGGAACATGCTAGTTGGTCATATACCAGACGTCAGATGGCAGTTCCCTGGTGACATGTGTGCAGGTTAGTTCATCGACCTGGGGATCGTCATTTGTCTTGTGTGAGTTCCCACTGTACTTTGATTACTACCCTACCACGGCTCAAAGGAGTCGTGCAAACAGGTTTTAGTTGGGTACAGTCCCGAGCCACATGGAGGCAGTGAGCGTATCTTCAAGGGTTCGTCTCTCCCGGTATTGGGGGTGAGGTCGTGCTGTGTCTAGGAGAGCCATTACACGAAGCCCTCGGCCGAGGCAAGGAGATTTACTGGTAGGTATTCCAGTAGTATCTCAGGGTGTTCTGGGCTACACTCCGACACGACTTGTACCGCTTTTGGGGGTCTGACTTTTACCAACCCCCTAGGCCCGCCATGCGATGCTCATAGACGAACGGACCGGACTGTACGGATATTGTCACTAACTGGCTCAGTAGGGTTGTCAGGCTGAGTTCGCTCACAGACGTCCCTCTTAGTCAATACCTGGTAGCCCGTTACGTATTGGCTTATACCTCTGACGTGCTAGTGGTTAAATCCACAACCAAGGTGTTGACGAGTCTTTAGAGTCCCCCACATTCAGTTACTCAGCTTTCGGGCGAAAGGTTGTAGAGGCCGTATGGAGATATGGCAAGGTCCGATCAGATACGTGCGGTATTGCACGGATCAGGATCGGACAGTTTGTACTATAGGCCGTATGGGTATATGGCAGGGTTCGATCAGATACGTGCGGTATTGCACGGATCAGGATCGAACAGATATTACTAGCTGGTTTTGGTATAAGCCGGATTCTAGTATAGTACAGTGGAGATTTTATCTCATGGAATTTGTATTTCGGTCGAAATACAGATGCGGGTGTGTATGCACAGTATCGGGGTTTTCCTGTAATTTATTACGGGACCAGTTTTATGGAGTTGCCAGTTTGCTTTCCGTTTCGGCCGATTTCCATTGTTCCGTTCATTGGCCGAAGATTGGTGGAGGAGGGTTTATTTGCATTGTTGCAAATAAGCATTTTGTGGAGGGGGTCTTTGCTTATATTTGTATCATGATGGTTTTCATGATAAGCACCATCACTTGACTTCTTGTTCTCATGATGGCTTGACTTTTTGAAGCCATCATGCATGAGATGATGGTTGCCTTTGAGTGTTGAGTTTTTGTGGTGATCATCACTTTTCATCATTGCATTCCACCCACCCCCTTGTCTTTGTTCTTTCTCTCTCCAATCACATATGAGAAAGGGGGGGCCGGCCATTCCAGGGGGGATGAGGATTCATTTCATGAGATGAGAGAAAAATGTTACACTCATTCTTTACATGCTACATTTTTCCCACCACTCTCCAAGCTCTCTTTTCCTCCACCAATGGCAATTCCACAATCCCCAAAAAGTGAGACATGGTTCTTCACACATTCTACAGAAAATCTTGGGCACGTCGAGTAGCCGACTTCGTGCCCGAGTTGCCTCGACATTGAGGTGGGAGCCCGTAAACGATGTAGGCGATGTGGTGCACTTCCGGCGACGAGGAGGAGACGGGACATTCCGCAGGAGATCGGGACGATGACGAGAAGACCGGAGGACTCGGATCTGTCGGTATACTTCTCTTCCCCATCTTGTTTGTAGCTTAGACTTGTTAATGGTTACGATCCGGATGTTTAGTGCGCGGTGGTGCCGGTTTGCTAAGTCCGCAAAATTAAAGTTTTTCACCGCTTCCGCATTCCGGCGTCGTATTGACGGCCGGGGCGCCGCCGTGCACTTACTGTGGTATCAGAGCCTCGCCATTAACTTAGTCTAGCTTGGTTTAATGTGTTTTTCTGTTTCGATCGATCGAATGTTCCAAAACTGCATTTTAGTTCGCATCAGTTTCTGTTGAAAATTTTTTGGTCTCGAAAAATTTTTCAGGTGATTGCGGAATGATGTACAGAGTACCCTAAGACCACTGGAAAATTTTGGTTCCCTGAACCCTCCGTACGACCGCGGAACCGCGGCCTTAACCCCTTGTTGGCCGCGGTTCCGCCGCAGGTATTTGGGTTCAGCTCACCAGGTTTTTCCAGTGGGCTTGTGGGCATTAAATTTGGGTTTTGGAATATTAATTTTGGGCCCAGGATCTCTTGATCTGCTACAGTATTGTTTGGGGGCCCACTTGTTAAAATTTGATGGATCGAATATTTTAAACATATTTTTCACAGTATTTACATTATATCTGCGACCGTGAATGTCACTTGATCGGTAAATCCGGTCTAACTGCTATAGCCCGGTTAGACGGATTTGCGAACATGACTTTCACGTTGATGTTCTGTTTTTGCTGTGATGTTGCGGATCGGTCGTGGGGGATAGCCTGGATGCAATGCTAGTACAGTTGTGGTTGTATTATGTACATTTGATATTGCGGGGCGAGCGTCCAACATGTGGACTGCCGTCACTGCCTGTTTGTATTATTCTTTTGGGGCACGACCTGGTTGCGGTCGATGTACCCGTTGTATGTATATTTTACTTTCTGTACTAGGATTGCCCCAGGAGGGGTGCACGGATAGCCGGGTTCTAGGGGGCAACAAGCCCGCATCTCATGGCATTGAGACGGAGGGGGCTTCACTCTGGAATTGGCGGGCTATTCGCCGCACTCGTAGGGGGTACAGGTTGACCCAGGAGGGGTGCCCAAGTTGCCGGATTCCGTGAAGTGCTGGGTGGTCCATTCACGGTACTGAAGGGGGCTGCCTCGCTTCAGGTTTTGGCGGGTGACTTGCCGCGCTCGTAGGGGTCTAGGATTTCATTGCACAGGCTATCCACACGACCAGGGGAACGTCGGGTTTCAGCAGTGGCTCTGTGAAACCCGGGGATCCCAGATATCTGTATTGTTTCTGTGATGCTGTACATTTTCTGTGATGTTGCATTTCTTTTCACGCCTTAAGCGAAATATAATATATTGGTATATATATTAGTAGATGTTGTATATGTTTTACATCCGCGCTAGTCCATTCCCCGCTCTGTCGTTAGTTAGCTAACCTAACGGGTAATGACGGGACCCAGTGGCGAATGCGGATGGCATATACGTACATCAGTATATTTTCGTTCTTTTTGGTGTGATCAATTGATGGGACTGCATTGATTCGGATCAATGCAAGTTAAAAACAAACCTAATCTGATGTTGTTGGAACACTTTTTCAAAAAGCTGTTATTGCAAGGACGTTCACTTTTGTTTTGCATCGAGATATTCAGTTGGAATATCCTGCTCCTCAGTCGACGAGGAAAGGGCCGAGATCCCTTCACCGGGAGTGACCCCTTGGACAAAAAGTTTGCGTCAGGGCATTAACTTCACTATAGCCGATTACTTTTGCTTTGCATCGCGGTATTCAGTTGGAATATCCTGCACCCCATTCTACGGGGAAAGAGCCGAGATCCCTTCACCGGGAGTGACCTCTTTAGCAACGGTTTTCGTCACTATATTTTTAAAAAAAGCTATCCGTTCCTTCGATGATATCAAGTTCTTTACGTTAAAGGTTTTCGCCAGAAACCATTCGTAGCCCTCCATCATTTCAGTTAAATATTCGGTAGTATTCAAGCTATGTATTTTGACCTCACGCCAAGGCATAGTGATTGGTAGCTGCCGGGTATTTATCTGTTGCATAGATAGATGCGTTGGTTTGGGACAGTCGTACTACTATTTTGGCCCACGTCAAGGGTATGTACGGGTGGATTCAAATTAACCTGGATAATGATGAGTAGAACTTGACATGTGACTTATGATATTTTGACCTCACGCCAAGGTCATAAGAGCATGGGGCAGAAATCACATCGGGAGTTTCAAAAGAACTGAAACTTGCCAGATATGCGCATACCTTCTGGAGTGTGATACCGTGAGCGGATTCCGTCACGTTGTCATGCGATGATAGTTGGATCCCGATTCCCACTGATGAGTTAGTTTACTCCTCGGGTAACCCCGACTAATTCTTCTTTCAGGTTTGGAGGAGAATTTGAGGTACAGTGGGAGGATTCCAGATTAGATAAATTGGTAACCATTCTGATCTAGGTTAGAGTGCACGCTGAGTGTTTCTTTTCTCTCTCTCTTTGGCAGCGACCATTGACCCGACCCTAAGACTATGACTCAGTGACCAAGTTGACCGAACTTTCTTAAACACTGGCTTTTGGATTGTCAGAGTTGCAAACCTCATTGCCACTCCTACTTTTACCCTTTTCTCCAGGACACCCCGTATTGCTATGAACGTCCACTTCCATTGGACAAAACCATCGTATGGTTATATACGAACTCGAAGGGATTTATTCGAGGATGGTTTCTGGTTCTGGAGAAAACGGATAGGACTATTCAGTTGTCTTTTCCTTTTACCTTCTCTCAGGTTGCGAGTACTCCTTGGTTTAGGAGATAGTACACCTATTACGCAAATTGGATAGTCTTCTTCCAAACCTTAGGCTGGTGCCGACCGGTAGGGAATGAAGAAAACCAATTAGCATAACGATGGTGTGCAGAAGGTATTAAGTTAAGACAAAACAAGGGATTAGTAAGAGGGCAAAGTAAATTGCAACAGATATTCACGACCAAACCAGGTATTTCTTCGCCAATCCTAAAATCACCTTTGTATTTCTCCAGGACACTCCGTATCACTACGAAGATCCACAGTTTATTGGATACTCCATCGTATGGTTATATACGAACTCGAAAGGAACTTGTTCCAGATCGGGGATGGATTCTGGTTCAGGAGAAATAGGAATAAGATTTATTCAGGTGTCTTTTATCTTCACCTTCTCTCGCATTGCGAGTGTTCCTAGGATTGGGACAGTACACCCATTATGCTTATTGGATAGTCTTCTTCCAAACCATAGGCTGGTGCCGAACGGTAGGGAAGGAAGAAAACCATTTGGCCTAAAGGGGTGTGCAGAAGGTAAAGACTAAAGACATATGAAGGGATTTGGAGAGGTGGCAAGGAATTATACGGTTATAGTTGTGAATCTGGATAATGGTAGAGGCATTACTAGGAATACCGGGATACCCCATCGAAACATTTCAATGTTTCAGTCTCACTGTGTACTGTTAAAGGAAAACTGATTTCCCGATTAGATACTTACTCCAGGGTATGTATTTACCAGGTTTGATTCTCATATCTGTATGGTTTTACAGATGATGAGTGGGAGTAAGTTATTGGGAATTGAGTGATCATCCTCGTTATATCGGGATTCATTGTAATCGGTGATATTTGAGGAAGTCACCTGGGTTGTTTGCCGGACGGCAAATATTTGGTTTTGAATATCCGCTGTTATGCACCAATTTCAAGTTGATATATCTGTACGTCTATTTTTATAGAGTGAGATATACCATTTTGATATTATGTCGATGACATTTACCTATATCAGTGGATGGTTAGGTAAGGAGCATTAAACAGCGGTGTAATTCTTCTTAACCATAAGTACAGTTTTCAACCTACGACACACAGTGAATGAGTTATCAGACTCAAGGGACTTATACAGAGTATTGTATGTTGTCCAGGGTCCATCAGGACAGAGGGGTTGGTCCTCGTACTATATTCGGTTTACTTATGACTTCTCTAGTTTTTAGACAAGTGTTTCGTGGAAACATAGGGTCTGAATTTTGAGAAGTTGTAGGTATTTGAATAAAGTAGAGAACCAGATATTGCAAGTATCGGGATTCTTCAAAGTGATAGAAGATGTAGATACTTGTGTATGGTATTCAGTTGATAGTAATGATTAAGAGATCTTGCTTCTCCTTCAAGTTACTCATAATTGGAAGCATTCCTAAGTTGAGTAACGCTGATCGACCTCCTTCCATTTTGTAAACATGCATTGGAGACAGTTGCATGATTTGGATCTGGTTCAATTAAATCAGTGCCTCTGGTTCTATATTGGATATAGAACAGTTCATATCTTAACAGTGTTAAGGTACGTGGAGTTGTCCGGTTTATGCTTAAAACCAGACACTGGACAGCTTAAGGCACCTTTCTGTAATGGCTGTTTGTTGGTTGACCCAGGCTATGACGAGGGTTGATTTTCTACCATCTGGATGAACAATAGCAATATTGTTCTAGACTCGCCACAGTTTTATTAAAAATGGATTTTTTCAGAAAACAGTAGTGGGAGTATGGTAGAACTGGAAGTGATTCCAGAACTACAAACGATTACTGAAGATTTGATAAGGAACCAAAAGATTCAATCTGGATTGACATTCCATTGGCCACTCCGCAGATACGGTGGGTAACTTCAGGCACCCGAGAGGTACTACGGTAGCCTCAAGGACGGTGACAGGGAAGTTCTTGTTTACCCATAATTACCATTGCTGTTGTTCCAGGCTGCGAGACCCGGCGGGAGAATGAGTATAGCGTCGTTCTAAACTAGTTTTAGAAGTGTATGTCTATATGACTCTGCCAGAGGGTTGTCGTAGTCAGTGGGAGCAGCGGAAGCATTGGTGGACAGGTAGCTTATGTCTATTTATATACTAAAGCAGATGTAGCGGAGATAGATCATCTATTTTTGACGTGACAGTCATGGGTTTGACTTCATCAGAATAGGGGATGGATCTGTTGAGAAGGTAGTAGGGTGTGATATCCTGGTATTTGGATGACATACACAGAGTAGGAAAGGAAACTCCTATACTACAATCGGTTATCCTTTGGTCGTCACACAGTGTTTTCTCCATATGGGATTTGGACATTATGTCAGACATACTGGTTACTAGATCTATGGTTTTAGATCTAGATTTGGGTTGTCTCCCAATCTGGGTACTTAGATAGCATTCTAAGAGTATTTAGAATGGACGACTCCTGGCACGGTAGTGTACCTGCAGGTGATGGAGTCACCCTATCTAAAGGTGTCTTACAGACTAAAGTAGAGAGGGATGCGCATGATTGGCAGATCACTTGCTTAGGCAATTGAGTCAATCATGAGATGTCAAGTACCACACCAGATGTTGTTCTTGCAGTAGGTGCAATAAGTTGACATTAATCCAATCCTGGAGAAACAGTCGGAAGCAGTTTTAGAACATAAGTGAATGTTCTAGGGATATGATAACGACAGCCTCATTCGTGAGACAGTTATCATTCCAGGCTTCCAAGGTGACATGGATGACAAGGAGGTTGTCAGAGTTATAGTTTTCCCTCTGACGAGGGGCAGTATTTTGGACAGGTGGTCCAAGGCAATACTGAGGGAGGCATAGCGCAGGATACTGATTAGGTTCAGTTGACGATACAGTCTAAGAAGTTTGGATTTGGAGTTCATTTATGAGCTATGTCCCATCAGACATCCAGACACATTCTAAGACAGGTATTGCTCATTTCGGGAGATGGGTTTCTCCGCGAACTTGAGATATAGAGAGACATAGAAAGAGACATCAAGGCGGATCCACTCACTGAGGCTATTCCCCGAACGCAATAGTTTCGCAAACGAGCTTTGTGAGACTGACTAGTAGAGGAGTTGGGTGTTCGGTATCACACGGGCTGTGAGTATGCGACATCGCAATAATTAGCCTTGAGTGCAAGTGGGAGATTGTTGGAGATAATGCCCTCAGAGTCAATTATTGGATCACAGGTACGTGATTGCAATGATTGATGGAGGACATATCCCGGTAGGACAGTCTTACTCGAGATGATAGTATGCTATCTGGTTTACCTTTATCATCGTGTACTGTTTTAGGTGACCTGACACGTCGCTATTACACGTTGATAGAGCCCCTAGGATTCTTGCTTGACCACCAGCAGTATGAGGGCGATCATATAAGTGGGAGCTGGGAGTCTATAAGCATATCCTGAAATGGTCCCTAGTCGTGTGAGTTTCGAGACAGGGCATCGATACTCCATAGTAGACTAGTGTATACAGTCGAGACCCCGACGAGGGGCGGTGGCCGGTCTCACGAGGCACTGGTGTCAGTTGGATCACCTAAGATGTATACAGGTGCTCATTGGGTTATGAGTACACCGGACAGGACTCGCCGGGAACATGCTAGTTGGTCATATACCAGACGTCAGATGGCAGTTCCCTGGTGACATGTGTGCAGGTTAGTTCATCGACCTGGGGATCGTCATTTGTCTTGTGTGAGTTCCCACTGTACTTTGATTACTACCCTACCACGGCTCAAAGGAGTCGTGCAAACAGGTTTTAGTTGGGTACAGTCCCGAGCCACATGGAAGCAATGAGCGTATCTTCAGGGGTTCGTCTCTCCCGGTATTGGGGGTGAGGTCGTGCTGTGTCTAGGAGAGCCATTACACGAAGCCCTCGGCCGAGGCAAGGAGATTTACTGGTAGGTATTCCAGTAGTATCTCAGGGTGTTCTGGGCTACACTCCGACACGACTTGTACCGCTTTTGGGGGTCTGACTTTTACCAACCCCCTAGGCCCGCCATGCGATGCTCATAGACGAACGGACCGGACTGTACGGATATTGTCACTGACAGGCTCAGTAGGGTTGTCAGGATGAGTTCGCTCACAGACGTCCCTCTTAGTCAATACCTGGTAGCCCGTTACGTATTGGCTTATACCTCTGACGTGCAAGTGGTTAAATCCACAACCAAGGTGTTGACGAGTCTTTAGAGTCCCCCAGATTCAGTTACTCAGCTTTCGGGCGAAAGGTTGTAGAGGCCGTATGGAGATATGGCAAGGTCCGATCAGATACGTGCGGTATTGCACGGATCAGGATCGGACAGTTTGTACTATAGGCCGTATGGGTATATGGCAGGGTTCGATCAGATACGTGCGGTATTGCACGGATCAGGATCGAACAGATATTACTAGCCGGTTTTGGTATAAGCCGAATTCTAGTATAGTACAGTGGAGATTTTGTCTCATGGCATTTGTATTTCGGTCGAAATACAGATGCGGGTGTGTATGCACAGTATCGGGGTTTTCCTGTAATTTATTACGGGACCAGTTTTATGGAGTTGCCAGTTTGCTTTCCGTTTCGGCCGATTTCCTTTGTTCCGTTCATTGGCCGAAGATTGGTGGAGGAGGGTTTATTTGCATTGTTGCAAATAAGCATTTTGTGGAGGGGGTCTTTGCTTATATTTGTATCATGATGGTTTTCATGATAAGCACCATCACTTGACTTCTTGTTCTCATGATGGCTTGACTTTTTGAAGCCATCATGCATGAGATGATGGTTGCCTTTGAGTGTTGAGTTTTGTGGTGATCATCACTTTTCATCATTGCATTCCACCCACCCCCTTGTCTTTGTTCTTTCTCTCTCCAATCACATATGAGAAAGGGGGGGCCGGCCATTCCAGGGGGGATGAGGATTCATTTCATGAGATGAGAGAAAAATGTTACACTCATTCTTTACATGCTACATTTTTCCCACCACTCTCCAAGCTCTCTTTTCCTCCACCAATGGCAATTCCACAGTCCCCAAAAAGTGAGACATGGTTCTTCACACATTCTACAGCAAATCTTGGGCACGTCGAGTAGCCGGCTTCGTGCCCGAGTTGCCTCGACATTGAGGTGGGAGCCCGTAAACGATGTAGGCGATGTGGTGCACTTCCGGCGACGAGGAGGAGACGGGACATTCCGCAGGAGATCGGGACGATGACGAGAAGACCGGAGGACTCGGATCTGTCGGTATACTTCTCTTCCCCATCTTGTTTGTAGCTTAGACTTGTTAATGGTTACGATCCGGATGTTTAGTGCGCGGTGGTGCCGGTTTGCTAAGTCCGCAAAATTAAAGTTTTTCACCGCTTCCGCATTCCGGCGTCGTATTGACGGCCGGGGCGCCGCCGTGCACTTACAGCTTTGATCTCCACCTTACCACGTCCATGAGGGCGTGCAAAACGGTGGTCTTTGGGTACAGTCCCGAGTCACATGGAGGCAATGAGCGATAGGAGGGGCTTCATCTCTCCCGGTATTGGGGGTTGATGTTGCGCAGTGCTCGATTGGCCGTAATAGGGAAGTCCCTGGCCAGGGCTGATCAGAGATTTGCTGGTAAGTGTTACCAGTAGTTTCTCGACCCGTTATGAGCCTCGCATCGGCACGACTTATCGGTTATTGGGGTCTGACGTTTACCACCCCTAGACTTGATATGCGACGTATCAGACGAACAGACCGGACTGTACGGTAAGTGTTACTGGTCGGATTCGCAGGAGTGTGAGCGGGCTAGCTCGTCAATCTTCTGATCGCTCAATACCCGGGTGGCCGTTACGTTTAGCAGACCGCTTGCGGCTTGTGGGTGCTTGATATGATCATCATCTGCTACCGGCGTATTGACGAGTCTTTAGAGTCCTACACAGAGGTTTCCTGGCTCAAGCGAAACGAAATAGGAGCGCATATGAGATATGTGCAGGACCGAGAATAATGCGTGTATGTGATACCGTATTCCATTCTCGCGATATATGTTTCGATTGGTTATATTCGATATGACCTAGTTATCGAATCATTGATTCGATAAATCGGTGCATTGAATACTAGTCGGTTATGTGCGACATGACCGGATCATTGAATCAAGTGTTGATTTAATGATTTAATGTATAATTATATATTTGATATATTACTTTGCATTAACTAGTATAGGTTCACTTTAAACGGATTTTTCTCACTTGATTTGCACATTGTATATGTGATATATTTTTGTGCACCTTTCTTGTATCTTGTTTGATGATACTTGATCATATAGTTAAATGAATAGAATTAAACCATGGTTATTTTGTAATTAGGGTTTTGCATATTTATTTATTCATTTAGTTGTTTATTTATATGGATAAATTCAAGATGAGAATGGTGGCAATTCTTGTTTTATGTTGAAGCTTCTTGAACCCTTGACTTTTGCAACCATTCTTGTCTTCTTACTTAACCCTAACCCACTTAATTCACCATGGTTTATTCTTTACACTTAACCTTAGTCAAGTTATGATAAGTATTGAATGATTATTCATTTTAACATAAGACTTATCATAACTAGCTCATCTTCTTCTTCTTCTTCAAGCTTGCTACTCCAATGGCAACTTGAGTTCTAGTGAGAAAATTCCAAATCTAAAGTGAACCCATCTCCTATTTCTTCACCCTCTACCTCTTGCCAAGTTGTTTTGGGTGTTCTCTTCACAAGTTTCACAACTTTGTGAAGTCGGAGCTTGAACTAGTGCAACCTCGACGTAGATCGTCTTTGACACAAAGCCGACGAACTATTCCGCACATTATTCCGATGAAGCCGACGAATGAGTCGAGGATTCATGATGGACAGCGAGGGCATGACCACGTGGAGCTAAGGAGGTGGAAATCCGGATCTACAAAGGTTGTAGCTTCTCACTTCTAGCTAAAGTGTTAACTAAGTTTTCATTTCGCCTAAACATCTAGTCTAAGATCCGTAGTCTAGGGTTTCTCGGCACCAAATTTTTGAAATTGGCATGTTCGATGCCTTGTGAGACCTTACTAGAGTGCCTAGGAACCTTTCACTTAGGGCCCACTTCAGGAAATTTAGTCGATCGAAAATTTTAAACATGTTAGTTCATAATATTTACATTATATCTGCGACCGTGAATGTCACTTGATCGGTAAATCTTGTTTAACTGCTATAGCCCTTTTAGACGGATTTGCGAACGTGACATTCACATTGATGTTCTGTGTTGTGCTGTGATGTTGCGGATTTGTCGTGGTGGATAGCCTGGATGTAGTGTTAGTACAGTTTGGTTGTATATGTACATTTGATATTGCTGGGCAAGCGTCCGAAATGTGGACTGTCGTTACTGCCTGTTTGTATTATAAGTGCACGGCAGCGCCCCGGCCGTCAATCCGACGCCGGAATGCGGAAACGAAACTTTTTCAAAACTTGTAAACCGGCACTACCACGCACTATAAAACCCTGATCAGACCATTAACCTAACGCTAGCAAACTAGAAGATGGGTAGAAAGCTATACCGAGCGATCCGTGTCCTTCGGTCTTCGGCCTCCACTCCGATCTCCTCGCAGAATCTTCGGTCTTCATCTCTTCGTCGGAATGAGCACCACATCGCCGGGTTCTTTTACGGGCTCCCACCTCTGGACCGAGGCAACTCGGGCATGAAGTTGGCGATCCGACGTGTCCAAGAAATGTTGTAGGCTAGTGTAGAACAGTTTGTCTCTATTAGGGTTGAAGTTGCCATGTATGATGGAGGAATGAACTTTAAAATGAACTTGGGATTTTTGGTGTGAACAAAGAATGATATGAAGAATTTCCCCACACCAAAAATGAATTCCCCTCATCCTCAAAGATGTGGCCGGCCATAATCAAGAGGAGGAAAATATACAAGGGAGGTGAGTGTAGGAAAGGAAATGGTGACCACAACCCAAAAGCAAGCCTCACATCATAATCCAAATCAATCCAATCTCAAATCCTTTCTCATTAATGCAAAGGAAGTGATTAAAATGGAATCTAATAATGCTAAGAACCATCATGAACCCTCATATCATAAGAAAACCCCTCCACAATTGCTAATTTGCACACTTGCAAATTAGCCCCTTCATCAGAAAAATCCGACCGTGAAGGAACAAAGGAAAACTGGCCGAAACGGAATGCAAACTGGAAACTTTAAAAAACTGATCCCGTAATAAATTACAGGAAAACCCCGCGACTGTATATTCAAACTTGCATTTATATTCCCACTGAATACGAATGCAATGAGACAAAATCTACACTGTACGATACTAGGATCAGGCTTAAACCAAAGCCCGGTAGTATTATCCGCCCGATCAAGATCCGTGCAATACCGCACGTATATGATCGAACCCTGCCATATCTCCATACATCCTCAATAGCGTTTCGCCCGAAACTTGAGCAACTGTCTATGAAGGACTCTAAAGACTCGTCAATACTTTGGCTGTGGATTTAACCACTAGCACGTCAGAGGTATTAGCCATACGTAACGGGCTACCAGGTATTGACCAAAAGGGACGTCGATGAGCGAACTCATCCCGACACCCTACTGAGCCTGTCAGTGACAATATCCGTACAGTCCAGTCCATTCGTCTATGAGCATCGCATGGCGGGCCTAGGGGGTTGGTAAAAGTCAGACCCCCAAAAGCGGTACAAGTCATGTCGGAGTGTAGCCCAGAACACCCTGAGATACTATTGGAATACCTACCAGTAAATCTCCTGCCTTGGCCAAGGACTTCGTGTAATGGCTCTCCTAGACACAGCACGACCTCACCCCCAATACCGGGAGAGACGAACCCCTGAAGATCCGCTCACTGCCTCCATGTGGCTCGGGACTGTACCCAACTAAAACCTGTTTGCACAACTCCTTTGAGCGTGGTAGGATAGTAATCAAAGTACAGTGGGAACTCACACGAGACAAATGACGATCTCAGGTCGATGAACTAACCTGTACACATGTCACCAGGGAACTGCTATCTGACGTCTGGTATAAGACCAACTAGCATGTTCCCGGCGAGTCCTGTCCGTTGTACTCATAACCCAATGAGCACCTGTATACATCTTAGGTGAACCAACTGACACCAGTGGCTTGTGAGACCGGCCACCGCCCCTCATCGGGGTCTCGACTGTATACACTAGTCTACTCTGGAGTATCGATGCCCTGCCTCGAAACTCCCACGACTGGGGACCTTTTAAGGATGTGCTTATAGACCCCAGCTCCCACGTATATGATCGCCCTCATACTGCTGGTAGTCAAGCAAGAATCCTAGGGGCTCTATCAATGTACAATAGTGACCTGTAAGGTCACCTAAAGCAGTACACGATGATAAAGATAAACCAGATAGCATACTATCATCTTGAGTATGATTGTCCTTCCGGAATAGGTCCTCACTCAATCATTGCAATCACGTGCCTGTGATCCAAATAATTGACTCTGAGGGCACTATATCCAACAATCTCCCATTTGCACTCAAGGCTATTTATTGTGATGTCGCATACTCACAGCCCGTGTGATACCGAATACCCAACTCCTCTACTAATCAGTCTCACAAAACCTGTTTGCGAAACTAATGCGTTCGAGGAATAGCCTCAGTGAGTGGATCCGCTCAGATGTTTCTTTCTATATCTCTCTTTATCTCAAGTTCGCGGAGAAAGCCATCTCCTAAAATGAGCAATACCTGTCTTAGAATATGTCTGGACATCTGATGGGACCTGGTTCATAGATAAACTCTAAATCCAAACATCTTAGACTGTATCGTCAACTGAACTTAATCAGTATCCTGCGCCATGCCTCTCTCAGTATCCGCTTGGACCTCCTGTCCAAAGTACTGCCCCTCGTCAGAGGGAAAACTATAACTCTGACAGCCACTCTGTCATCCAGGTCACCTTGGAAGCCTGGAATGATAACCGTCTCCTAAAGGAGGCTGCCGTTATCAAATCCCTAGAACACCCACTTATGTTCTAAAACTGCTTCTGATAGTTTCTCCAGGATAGGATTAATATCAACTTATTGCATCTACTACAATAACAATATCTGGTATGGTACTTGACATCTCATGATTGACTCAATTGCCTAAGCAAGTGATCTGCCAATCAAGTACATCCCTCTCCCCTTTAGTCTATAAGACAGCTTTAGAGAGGGCTGACTCCATTACCTGCAGGTATACTACCGTGCCAGGAGTCTTCCATTCTAAATACTCATAGAATGCTGTCTAAGTACCCTGATTGGGAAAATTCATAAATCTAGATCTAAAACCATAGATCTAGTAACCAGAATGTCTGATATAATATCCAAGTCTTATGTGGAGAAACTACTGTGTGACAACCAAAGTATAACCGATCGTAGTATAGGAGTTTCACTTCCTACTCTGTGTATGCCATCCAAATACCAGGACATCACACCTTACTACCTTCTTAACAGATCCATCCCCTATTCTGATGAAGTCAAACCTATGACTGTCACATCAGAAATAGATGATCTATCTTCGCTATATCTGCTTTAGTCTATAAATAGGCATAAGCTACTTGTCCACCAATGCTTCCACTGCTCCCACTGACTATGACAACCCTCTGGCAGAATAATATACACGTACACTTCTAAAGCTAGTTTAGAACGACGCTATACTCATCCTCCTGCCGGGTCTCATAGTCTGGAACAACAGTAGTGTCAAGTCTGGGTAAACAAGAACCTCCCTGTCACCGTCCTTGAGGCTACCGGAGTACCTCTCGGGTGCCTGAGGTTACCCACCATATCTGCGGAGTGGCTAATGGAATGTCAAACCAGATTGAATCTTCAGGTTCTTATCAAATCATCAGTAATCGTTTGCGGTTTTGGGATCACTTCCAGTTCTACCATACTCCCACTACTGTTTTCTGGAAAAAAAAATCCATTTTTATTAAAACTGTGGCGAGTCAAGAACAATATCACTATTGATCTTCCAGATGGTAGAAAGTCAACCCTCGTCATAGTCTGGGTCAACCCACAAACAGCCATTATAGAAACGTGCCTTGAGTTATCCAGAGTTTGGTTTTAAGCATAAGCTGGACAACTCCCCGTACCTTAACAATGTCAAGATATGAACTGTTCTATATCTAATATAGAAACAGAGGCACTGATTTAATTGAACCAGATTCAAATCATGCAGCTGTCTCCAGTGCATGTCAACTAAATGGAAGGAGGCCGATCAGCGTTACTCAACTTAGGAACGATTCCAATTATGAGTAACCTGAAAGAGAAGCAAGTTCTCTTAATCATTACTATTAACTGAATACCACACACAAGTATCTACATCTTCGATCACCTTGAAGAATCTCGATACTTGCAACACCTGGTTCTCTACTTTATTCATATACCTATAACTTCTCAAAACTTGGACCTTGTGTTTCTATGAAACACTTGTCTAAGAACTAGAGAAGTCATAAGTAAACAGAATATAGTGCGAGTACCAACCCCTCTGTCCTGATGGACACTGGACAATATACAATACTCTGTATAAGTCCCCTGAGTCTAATAACTCATTCCCTGTGTGTCGTAGGTTGAAAACTGTACTTATGGTTAAGAAGAATTACACCGCTGTTTAATGCTCCTTACCTAACCATCCACTGATATAGGTAAATATCATGGACATAATCTCAAAAAGGTATATCTCACTCTATAAAAATAGACGTACAGATATATCAATTTGAAATTGGTGCACAACAACGGATATTCAAAACCAAATATTTGCCGTCCGGCAAACTACCCAGGTGATTTCTTTAAATATCACCAATTACAACGAATTCCGATATAATAAGGATAATCACCTAATTCCCAATAAGTTACTCCCACTCATCATCTGTAAGACCATACAAATGTGAGAATCATACCTGGTAAATACATACCCTGGAGCAAGGGCTAATTGGGAAATTAGTTTTCTTTTAACAGTACACAGTGAAACTGAAACATTGAAATGTTTCGTAGGGGTATCCGGGTATTCCTAGTAATGCCTCTTCCATTATCCAGATTCACAACTTTAACCGTATATTTCTTTGCCATCTCTCCAAATCCCTTTATATGTCTTTAGTCATTACCTTCTGTACACCCCTTTAGGCCAAATGGTTTTCTTCCTTCCCTACCGTTCGGCACCAGCCTAAGGTTTGGATGAAGACTATCCAATAAGCATAATGGGTGTACTGTCCTAATCCTAGGAGCACTCACAACGCGAGAGAAGGTGAAGATAAAAGACAACTGAATAAACCTTATTCCTATTTCTCTTGAACCAGAATCCATCCCCGAACTGGAACAAGTTCTTTTCAAGTTCGTATATAACCATACGATGGAGTATCCAATAAACTGTGGATCTTCGTAGTGATACGGAGTGTTCTGGAGAAATACAAAGGTGATTCAGGATTGGCGAAGAAATACTTGGTTTGGTTGTGAATAGCAATCGCAATTTACTTTGCCCTCTTACTAATCCCTTGATATGTCTTTACATAATACCTTCTGTACACCATTTAGGCTAAATGGTTTTCTTCATTCCCTACCGATCGGCACCTGCCTATGGTTTAGAAGAAGACTATCCAATAAGCGTAATAGGTGTACTGTCCTAATCCAAGAAGCACTCGCAACCTGAGAGAAGGTAAAAGGAAAAGACAACTGAATAGTCCTATTCGTTTTCTCCAGAACCGGAAACCATCCTCGAATAAATTCCTTCGAGTTCGTATATAACCATACGATGATTTTATCCAATGGAAGTGGACGTTCGTAGTAATACGGGGTGTCCTGGAGAAAAGGGTAAAAGTAGAAGTGGCAATGAGGTATGCAACTCTGACAATCCAAAAGCCAGTCTTATAAGAAGGTTCGGTCAACTTGGTCACTGAGTCATAGTCTAGGGTCGGGTCATGGTCGCTGCCAAAGAGAGAGAGAGAAAAGAAACACTCAGCATGCACTCTAACCTAGATCAGAATGGTTATCACTTTATCTAATCAGGAAACCTCCCACTGTAACGTCAAATTCTTCCCCAAACCTGAAAGAAGAATTAGTCGGGATCACCCGAGGAGTAAACCAACTCATCAGTTGGAATCGGGATCCAACTATCATCGCATGATAACGTGACGGAATCCGCTCATGTTATCACACTCCAGAAGGTATGCGCATATCTGGCAAGTTTCAGTTTCTTTAGAAACTCCCGATGTGATTTTTGCCCCATGCTCTTACTCTTATGACCTTGACTAAGGCGAACAAATCATAAGTCACATGTCAAGTTCTACCCGTCATTGTTTAGGTTAATTTGAACCCACCCGTACAAGCCTTTTACTAGGGCCAACAAGGCTATACGAATGTCCCACACCAACGCATCTATCTATGCAACAGAAAGGTAACAAGCAGCTACCATACACTATGCCTTGACTAAGGTCAACAAACATAGCATGAATACTACATGCTACCCATCTGAAATGACGGAGGGCTACGAATGGTTTCTGGCGAAAAACCTTTAACGTAATGAACTTGATATCGTTGAAGGAACTGGATAGATTTTATAAAAATATAGTGACGAAAACTTTTGCTAAAGAGGTCCCTCCCGGTGAAGGGATCTCGGGTCTTTCCCCATAGAATGAGGTGCAGAATATTCCAACTGAATACCACGATGCAAAGCAAAAGGCAATCGGCTATAGTGAAGTTATTGCCCTGACGCAAACTTCTGTCCAAGGGGTTACTCCCGGTGAAGGGATCTCGGCCCTTGCCTCGTCGACTGAGGTGCTGGATATTCATAACCGAATACCTCTGTTCAAAATAAAAGAGAACGCCCTTGCAATAACAGCTTTTTGAAAAATGTTCCAATAACATCAGGATAGGTTTGTTTAGCTTGCGTTGATCCGAATCAACGCAGTCCCATCAATTGATCAAACCAATAAAGAACAAAAATAATGATGTACGTATATGCCATCCGCATTAGCCACTGGGTCCCGTCATCACCCGTTAGGTTACTTAACTAACGACAGAGCGGGGACTGGACTAGCGCGGATGCAAAACATATACAACATCTACTAGTATATATATAATTATATAATATTCTCTCAAGGCCTGAAAATATGCAACATCACAGAAATGTAATAAGCATCACAGAACAATACAGATATCTGGGATCCCCGGGTTTCATAGAGCCGCTATTGAAACCCGACGTTCCCCTGGTCGTGTGGATAGCCTGTGCAACGAAATCCTAGACCCCTATGGGCGCGGCAAGTTACCCGCCAAAATCTGAAGCGAGGCAGCCCCCTTCAGCAACGTGAATGGACCACCCAGCACTTCACGGAATCCGGTAACTTGGGCCCCCCTCCTGAGTCAACCTATACCCCCTACGAGTGCGACGAATAGCCCGCCAATTCTAGAGTAAATCCCCCTCCGTCTCAACGCCATGAGATGCGGGCCTGTTGCCCTCTAGAACCCGGCTATCCGTGCTCCCCTCCGCGGGGTAATCCTAGTACAGAAAGTAAAATATACAACGGGTACATCGACCTCAGCCCGGTCGTGCCCAAAAAGAATAATATACAAACAGGCAGTAACGGCAGTCCACATGTCGGACGCTCGCCCCGCAATAACAAATGTACATATAAAACCAAACTGTACTAACATTGCACCCAGGCTATCCCCACGACAAATCCGCAATATCACAGCACAACACAGAACATCAATGTGAATGTCACGTTCGCAAATCCGTCTAAAAGGGCTATAGCAGTTAGACAGGATTTACCGATCAAATGACATTCACGGTCGCAGATATAATGTAAATACTGTGAACTAACATGTTTAAAATTTTCGATCGACTAAATTTACCGAAGTGGGCCCCAAGCACAACTGTAGCACTCAAAGAAAATCTGGGCCCAAACAGAACATTCCAAAAAAAACCATTTCCAACATAGGAATCACTGCAGAAAAATGGTGCAAAGAGGTTACTGTTACGCGGTGAAACCGCGGTCAAAAGGGGGTTCAGGCCGCGGCTTCGCGGCACTACAATGTCCTCACGTGACCATTTTTCTTCAGTGTTCAAAAATAACCCTGCACGATTTTTTGACATGCTCAGAAAAATTTTTGGAGCAAAAATAAAATCGACAGAAAACTGATACATTGAAAATGCATTTTTGGGATATTTGTTCGATCGAGGTTTTAAACACGTTACAGCAAGCTAGACTAGCTTAATGGCGTGGCTCTGATACCAATGTAAGTGCACGGCAGCGCCCCGGCCGTCAATCCGACGCCGGAATGCGGAAACGAAACTTTTTCAAAACTTGTAAACCGGCACTACCATGCACTATAAAACCCGGATCGGGCCATTAACCTAACGCTAGCAAACTAGAAGATGGGTAGAAAGCTATACCGAGCGATCCGTGTCCTTCGGTCTTCGGCCTCCACTCCGATCTCCTCGCGGAATCTCCGGTCTTCATCTCCTCGTCGGAATGGACACCACATCGTCGGGTTCTTTTACGGGCTACCACCTCTGGACCGAGGCAACTCGGGCACGAAGTTGGCGAGCCGACGTGTCCAAGAAATGTTGTAGGCTAGTGTAGAACAGTTTGTCTCTATTGGGGTTGAAGTTGCCATGTATGATGGAGGAATGAACTTTAAAATGAACTTGGGATTTTTGGTGTGAACAAAGAATGATATGAAGAATTTCCCCACACCAAAAATGAATTCCCTTCATCCTCAAAGATGTGGCCGGCCATAATCAAGAGGAGGAAAATATACAAGGGAGGTGAGTGTAAGAAAGGAAATGGGGACCACAACCCAAAAGCAAGCCTCACATCATAATCCAAATCAATCCAATCTCAAATCCTTTCTCATTAATGCAAAGGAAGTGATTAAAAAGGAATCTAATAATGATAAGAACGACCATGAACCCTCATACCATAAGAAAACCCCTCCAAAATGTTAGTAGTATGTATGCCCTAGAGGCCAGTATTGTACAGATGATGTATATTATATTGGACGCTTGGACATATATATAGATGACTTTCTTGCTCGATATGATAGTATGCTATCTGGTTACTCTTTATCTTAACATGTACACTTGTCTCTTTAAACTGTCTTATAGTTACATGTTGGTAAAGCCCTTAGGATGTGTACTTGACTACCTGGACTATGATGCAGATCATACTAGTGGGGACATGGTTGTCCATAAGTACATCCTTCAAGGTCCCTAGTCGTGGGTGTATCGAGACGGGGCATCGATATACCAGAGTAGACTAGCGTATACGCTTCTCGACCCATGTGATGGGCGATGGATGATCCCATATTCATTGGTGTTTGACATCAGAGATGGTATACGGGTGCTCAGTGGAGACTGGGTACACTGGACGGACTCGCGGAGAACTCCCAGATGGTATTATACCTCACGTCAGATGGCAGTTCTCAGGTGACACTTGTACAGGTTAGTCTGTAGACCCGAGATCGTCATAGAGTCTTGTGTGATTCCCACTGTGCTTTGATCTCCACCTTACCACGTCCATGAGGGCGTGCAAAACGGTGGTCTTTGGGTACAGTCCCGAGTCACATGGAGGCAATGAGCGATAGGAGGGGTTTCGTCTCTCCCGGTATTGGGGGTTGATGTTGCGCTGTGCTTGATTGGCCGTAACAGGGAAGTCCCTGGCTAGGGCTGATCAGAGATTTGCTGGTAAGTGTTACCAGTAGTTTCTCGACCCGTTATGAGCCTCACATCGGCACGACTTGTCGAGTATTGGGGTCTGACGTTTACCACCCCTAGACTTGATATGCGACGTATCAGACGAACAGACCGGACTGTACGGTAAGTGTTACTGGTTGGATTCACAGGAGTGTGAGCGGGCTAGCTCGTCGATCTTCTGATCGCTGAATACCCGGGTGGCCGTTACGTTTAGCAGACCGCTTGCGGCTTGTGGGTGCTTGATATGATCATCATCTGCTACCGGCGTATTGACGAGTCTTTAGAGTCCTACACAGAGGTTTCCTAGCTCAAGCGAAACGAAATAGGAGTGCATATGAGATATGTGCGGGACCGAGAATAATGCGTGTATGTGATACCGTATTTGATTCTCGCGATTAATGTTTCGATTGGTTGTATGAGATATGACCTAGTTATCGAATCATTGATTCGATAAATCGATGCATTGAATACTAGTCGGTTATGTGCGACATGACCGGATCATTGAATCAAGTGTTGATTTAATGATTTAATGTATAATTATATATTTGATATATTACTTTGCATTAACTAGTATTGGTTCATTTTAAACGGATTTTTCTCACTTGATTTACACATTGTATATGTGATATACTTTTGTGCACATATTTGTATCATGTTTGATGATACTTGATCATATGGTTAAGTGTATAGAATTAAACCATAGTTAACTTGAGATTAGGGTTTTGATTATGCATTTATTCATTTATTTGTTTATTCATTTATTTGGATAAACTTTAAGATGAAAATGGTGGCAATTTTTGTTTCATATTGAAGCTTCATGAAGCTTTGACTTTGCTAACCATTCTTGTCTTCATGCTTAACCCTAACCCACTCAAATGACCATGGTTTATTCTCTACACTTAACCCTAGTTAAAGTTATGATAAGTTTGTATTTTCTATTCATTTTTAACGGGAGAACTTATCATAACTAGCTTGATCATCTTCTTCTTCTAAAAGGAAAAAGCTTGCCACTTTAATGGCAACTTGAGATCTAGTGAGAGAAATCCAATTCTAAAGTGAACCCACCTCCTATTTATTCACCCTCTACCTCTTGCCAAGTTGTTTTGGGTGTTTTCTTCACAAGTTTCACAACTTTGTGAAGTCGGAGCTTGAACTAGCGCAACTTCGACGTAGATCGTCTTTGACACGAAGCCGACGACCTAGCTCGCCCGTTTCTCCGATGAAGCCGACGATTGGGTTCGGGATTCATGAAGGACAGCGAGAGGACACCCATGTGGAGCTAAGGAATTGGAAATCCAGATCTACAAAGGTTGTAGCTCTCTTCCTTTAGTTAAGTAGTTAACTAAGTTTTCTTTTCGCCTAAACATCTAGTCTAAGATCCGTAGTCTAGGGTTTCTCGGCACCATTTTTTTTAAATTGGCATGTTCGATGCCTTGTGAGACCACTATAGGGTGCCCAGGAACCTTTCACTGGTATCAGAGCCTAGCTAGAGCCTTAGGCGAAGTCCCGACGACGTTTGAAACCCGATCGAACCGAAACCGAAAACCCTAAAATGCTCTCTGGACTTTTTCTAAAAAATGCGATTTTTGTCAATTAAAAATATGCAGAAAATCAAGCAGGGTATTATTTGAATTACTGTGAAATACGAGGGCCTGAGCAACTTTTCCACCGCGGAACCGCGGCACGTGCTATGCATGATGCGGCGGTTCCGCGGCCGTACTATTCCCTTGGATGATAATTTCTGCACAGTAACTCATATAACATAATTCTATATTTTCTGGGACATTTTTATTGTGACTCTACAGAAGAGTACTCTGGGGTTGTATTGGGAATCAATAGTTCGATCGGATTATCAAATTTCGTCTTTGTGTATTTCCGGATAATTTATAGAATATGTTAAAAAGTTCGACCGGATATAAATACCCATTTTTTCCCCTGTCGGGAAATTTCCAAGTGTTGGATTTTTCCGTAGTTTAACAACGTTCTAAGTAGTGCAAGTAACGCGATGGACCCTCTAGAAGACAACAAACCTTAACTCGATTATGTGACCGTCTTGAACTGCCCTTTGAACCTTCGGGTTTGGGGCAGTACGGCGTGCCACATGTGAGGCGTTGGCTTGACCCTTCTACGGCTGGACCGTTGGTACTGAGGCACGAACTGAATGTTGTTAGACTTATTTCATGTGTTGAGCTGTATCGGGAAAACTTGGGTATTCGACTGTTCGATCGGAAAGTTTAACATTTTCTGTTTATCTGGAATGTGATACAATAATTGGAATTCACAAACAGTTATGAGATAACTGAATGAATGTTATAAATCTAGCAGTTTAGTCCCACATAATATTTAAAAGAGTTTTCGATAATGAGACTAAAATGCGAGATTTATATCTGTTAGGCATGTGATGTCTAAGTATTTCATTTGATTAGGCATGCGATGTCTAAAGAAGTTGCGGATTCCAATTGTTGTAGTTTTACACTTTCTTTTCTGTGACCGTAAGTGTAGTATGTTTATATCGCCGGTTTCATTGCTATATGTCAAAGACAATTGGGGTATGCATACTTACTTACGTTGATGACATGTGATGTTATGTGTTGCTGGATATGTTATATTGGATCGTCGTATTCGAATAGCCGGGGGGTTTTTTATGTGAGATGAGTGTCTTTCATTTTCATTCATGTAAAAACTTGTATGTAATATTCTTTTATTTGGGGCACTTCCAGGTAGCGGAAGATGTCACCTTTTGTATATTATTTACTTTTCCGCATTAGGATAGACCCAAGGAGGGGAGCACAAGTAACCGGGTTCTGGGGTCCAGTGGGAGACCAACTCGAGGAGTCGAGTCCGGGTCTCCTAACCCTAGAATTGGCAGGGTTGCTTGCCGCTCTCTTAGGGGTCTAGGGGTGTGGGATTGGCTATTCGTCACGACCGTGGAATCCGTGTTTTATACTGGCTCGTATTGAAAACACGGACGTCCTAGTATATCCAATATTTCATATGTTTATTCTGCTGCGATATCTGTGTTGTGACTCTGTGATGGATATAGTATATAGTATATATGATATATTATATAGACGTTACTTATGTTTTACACCCGCGCTAGCCCTGCCCTGCTCTGTCGTTAGTTACCTAACCTAACGGTGCACGAGGGGACATCGAGGCGAATGCGGATGGCATAAGTGTACGTCATATCTATCTGTGATGTTTAGGTATTTAAATGATGGGACTTCATTAATGTGATTAATGAAAGGAAAGAAACCTAAGATGTTGTAGAATCAAATTTTAAAATAAAACAGGTAGCTACAGTTCTTGCTTTGCACAGCGGTATATATGATATACCCTGCACCTTATTCGATGAGGAAAGGACCGAGATCCCTTCACCGGGAGTGACTCCTTTAGCAATAACTGGCAGATGCTACACACTCGGTTTGCTTTTGACTGCTTTTGGGTTTTTGCTTTGCACAGTGATATATATGATATATCCCGCACCTCATTCGACGAGGAAAGGACCGAGATCCCTTCGCTGGGAGTGACTCCTTTAGCAAAACTAGAAAAGCCTCAAAATCACTCCATTTCAAAACTTCATTTGATTCCATAACTATATCAAGTTCATTACGCTCATGGTTTTCAGAAAAACCTGCGTAGCCCTCCGTCAATTCAGATATGTAATATTCAGTATTCGTGCTACGGTTGTTTGTCATGCGTCAAGGCGTAGTGTACTGTAGCTGATTATTACTTATCTGCAGCATGAGATGCGATTGGATTAAGGTATTCGTACGGCGTTGTTTGGCATGCGTCAAGGGTCGTACGGGTGGGTTTAATTCGATCACGAATTGTACGGGTTGAATTTGACTAGCGGACTGTGGGTTGTTTGGCATGCGTCAAGGTCATAGCACGCTAGGGGCAAAAGCATTATCGGGAATTTCAAGTGTTGAAATTTGCAATGAGATTGCATACCTTCTATGAGATAGTTGGATCCCGATACCCTCTGCGAGTAAGAGTTACTCCTGGGAGAGTTTTACACATTGCAATAAGCTGATCAAGTAGGTGTCTAGAAAGGTGTTAACGAGGTTACGCCTATGGGAAAACGAGGTTTACATTAATTAGGTTCGTGCGAAAGCACGGGGGACCTCCCTCAAAGTACCGACACTGGCCTGGCTGAAAGATTGGCGAACTTGTAGTGTGTAATTAATCCCGGCTAGTCTTTCCTTTTAGGGTTTGAAGGAAGATTTGATAAAAAGCAGTAGGAGACATCCTGATTAGATAAGATAATAACCAATCTGATCTTGCACGAGCATACGCTAAAGTGTTTTCTTCTCTCTCTCTCCAGGTAGAGACCAGTTCATGCCTTAATCAAGATAATAATATGGATGTATTGACCGAACCCGCATGTTATACTGTGCTTGGGAACGTTGGTTCCGTTCTTTCTTATAAGAGTTATAAGAATGAACAGGAAATAGGGGAATACCAGGATTCCCATGCCACCCGAATGAAGAAAGTACATGTTGATGCATTTTCTTCGGGTGTGTTCGTTACTGAGAACTGTTTCTCCATTTGCTCTACGTCCTGGGTATTAGATACCGGGTCAGGATCCCATATATGTAATCAGTTACACGGGCTCAGGAAAGGTAGAGAACTTGGAGAAGGTGATAAAGACATTAGAGTTGGAAATGGTGCAATTGTTGCAGCTAAGACTGTCGGGGAATATCAACTTGTATTACCAACTGGTAATACATTGGTTCTGAACGAATGCTATTACATGCCGAACCTGATATGCAACATTATATCGGTTTCTTTATTAAGTAAAGAGGGATATAATTTTGTATTACAGGACAATGTTATGAACATTTTCCGTAACCAAAAGTTGGTTGGATCAGGCACGTTATGCAATGGCATTTATGTTCTAAATCAATCAATAGTTCTGAGCATAACAAACACACACAAGAGGAAGAGTTCTGAACTCAACGAATCCTTCTTGTGACATTGTAGACTGGGCCACATCAATGCGACACGACTAGCTAAGTTGCATAAAGATGGATATTTAAATCCGTTTGAATTTTCATCTTATGACACTTGCCAGTCATGTCTCAAAGGCAAGATGACCAAAACTCCGTTTACGGGACACGGAAAAAGAGTTACTGAACTCTTGGGACTTATACATAGTGATGTATGCGGTCCCATGTCTACACATGCCAGGGATGGTTCTTCATACTTCATTACATTCACTGACGATCTCTCTAGATTCGGATATGTGTTCCTGATGAAACACAAATCAGAAGCTTTTGAGAAATTTAGAGAATATAAACAAGAAGTTGAGAACCAAACCGGAAAAAGTATTAAAATCCTACGATCTGATCGAGGAGGAGAATACTTAAGCAATGAATTCCTGGACTTCCTAAAAAAGAATGGGATTCTCTCTCAGCTGACTCCTCCATATACACCACAGCACAACGGTGTATCAGAACGGAGGAACCGCACCCTATTAGATATGGTGCGCTCTATGATGAGCACAGCTGAGTTACCTATTTCCTTCTGGGGATATGCGCTTGAGACAGCCATGGACCTATTGAATAGAGTTCCTACCAAATCAGTGCCTACCACTCCATATGAGATATGGAAAGGGAAGAGACCACATCTTAATTACATTAAGATATGGGGTTGTCCAGCCTATGTCAAAAGACAGAATCCGGACAAACTCGAGGCAAGATCAGTCTTATGTAAGTTTGTAGGATATCCCAAGAATTCATAAGGGTATATCTTCTACCATCCCGAGGAACAAAAAGTGTTTGTTTCTCGACATGCCACATTCTTAGAAAAAAGTTTTCTTATGAAACAGATAAGTGGCATTGAGGTAGAACTGGAAGAGGTTCCAGCAATACAGACTACAACAGAAGATTTGGTTGAACCAGAGGATTCCGTAGTTCCCGATGAACCCCAGCCACTCCGCCGATCTAGTAAGGTTCCTCGCCAACCTGAAAGATACTACGGTTTTCTCATAGATGGTGGGAGCGAGGATTGCATCATGGAGGATGATGACCCAACTAGCTTCGAGCAGGCCATCACGAGTGGGGACTCAGTGAAATGGCTGGATGCTATGCGGTCTGAGATGGATTCCATGTACACCAACAAAGTATGGACTTTGGAAGTTGCTCCTGAAGGGGTAAAACCCATTGGGAGCAAGTGGATCTTCAAGAAGAAACATGGTGTAGATGGGAAAGTGGAGACTTTCAAAGCTAGACTTGTAGCAAAGGGTTTTCGTCAAAGACCAGGTGTGGACTATGACGAAACCTTTTCTCCAGTGGCTATGCTTAAATCCATCCGGATCATGCTTGCTATCGCTGCATATCATGATTACGAAATCTGGAAAATGGATGTTAAGACCGCCTTTCTAAACGGTGATTTAGAAGAGTGCGTGTACATGACTCAGCCAGAGGGCTTCGTAGACAGTGGGAGCAGCGGAAAGGTGTGCAAGCTGCTTAAATCCATTTATGGATTAAAGCAAGCATCGCGGAGTTGGAACATCTGCTTTGACGTCGCTATCAAAGAGTTTGATTTCGTCAAAAATCCAGATGAACCTTGTATCTACAGGAAGGTGGCAGAGAGTAAGGTTGTCTTCCTCGTATTGTACGTGGACGAAATACTCTTGATAGGAAATGATATTCCTATGCTGCAATCGGTCAAGCTCTTCTTATCACAAAGATTCTCAATGAAAGATCTTGGTGATGCCTCCTGCATATTGGGAATTAGGATCTATAGAGATAGATCTAAACGGATTTTGGGATTGTCCCAATCCAGGTATATTGACACCATACTAAAGAGGTTTAGTATGGAAGAGTCCAAGCGTGGGAACTTACCCACGATCTCTGGAGTCACTCTCTCCAAAGAGATGTCTCCTAAGACTGATTTGGAGAGAGCTCGCATGCAAGGGATACCCTATGCTTCGGCAGTAGGCTCTATCATGTATGCGATGCTATGTACCAGACCCGATGTTGCATACTCACTAAGTATAGTGAGCAGGTATCAAGCTGATCCTGGAGAGAGTCACTTGACAGCTGTGAAGAGCATTCTCAAGTACTTGCGAAGGACTAGAGATATGTTCTTGGTGTATGGTAACGGAGAACTCCAAGAGGAGTCCTTTACCGATTCGAGCTTCCAGAGTGATAAGGACGACTCTAAGTCGCAGTCAGGCTTTGTCTTTACCCTTTACGGAGGGGCGGTTAGCTGGAAGAGTTCCAAGCAGGAAACCGTGGCAGACTTGACGATGGAGGCTGAATACATCGCTGCCAACGATGCTGCCAAAGAGGCTGTCTGGATCAAGAAGTTCATTACTGAACTTGGAGTGGTTCCATCCATTGAGCATCCAATACCTTTGTATTGCGATAACAATGGAGCGGTGGCTTTGGCCAAGGAACCCAAGTCCCATCAGCGATCCAGGCATATTCTGAGGCGGTATCACCTGATCCGGGAGATAGTTGATCGCCGGGAGATCGAGGTCAGGAGGGTTGACACGAAGAACAACACGGCGGATCCACTCACGAAGGCCATTCCCCAGACACAGTTTGAGAGACTCTTCGGGATGCTTGGTATGTGATACTACAGCAGTTGGCCCTAGTGCAAGTGGGAGATTGACTACTTTTGGGTTTTTGCTTTGCACAGCGATATATATGATATATCCCGCACCTCATTCGACGAGGAAAGGACCGAGATCCCTTCGCCGGGAGTGACTCCTTTAGCAAAACTAGAAAAGCCTCAAAATCACTCCATTTCAAAACTTCATTTGATTCCACAACGATATCAAGTTCATTACGCTCATGGTTTTCAGAAAAACCTGCGTAGCCCTCCGTCAATTCAGATATGTAATATTCAGTATTCGTGCTACGGTTGTTTGGCATGCGTCAAGGCATAGTGTACGGTAGCTGATTATTACTTATCTGCAGCATGAGATGCGATTGGATTAAGGTATTCGTACGGCGTTGTTTGGCATGCGTCAAGGGTCGTACTAGTGGGTTTAATTCGATCACGATCCGTGCATTACCGCACGTATATGATCGAACCCTGCCATATCTCCATACGGCCTCTACAGCGTTTCGCCCGAAACTTGAGCAACTGTCTGTGGGGGACTCTAAAGACTCGTCAATACTTTGGCTGTGAATTTAACCACTAGCACGTCAGAGGTATTAGCTATACGTAACGGGCTACCAGGTATTGACCAAAAAGGACGTCGATGAGCAAACTCATCCTGACACCCTACTGAGCCTGTCAGTGACAATATCCGTCCAGTCCGGTCCGTTCGTCTATGAGCATCGCATGGCGGGCCTAGGGGGTTGGTAAAAGTCAGACCCCTAAAAGCGGTACAAGTCGTGTCGGAGTGTAGCCCAGAACACCCTGAGATACTACTGGAATACCTACCAGTAAATCTCCTGCCTTGGCTAAGGACTTCGTGTAATGGCTTTCCTAGACACAGAGCGACCTCACCCCCAATACCGGGAGAGACGAACCCCTGAAGATCCGCTCACTGCCTCCATGTGGCTCGAGACTGTACCCAACTAAAACCTGTTTGCACGACTGCTTTGAGCGTGGTAGGGTAGTAATCAAAGTACAGTGGGAACTCGCACGAGACAAATGACGATATCAGGTCGATGAACTAACCTGTACACATGTCACAAGGGAAATTCTATCTGACGTCTGGTATATGACCAACTAGCATATTCCCGGCGAGTCCTGTCCGGTGTACTCATAACCCAATGAGCACCTGTATACATCTTAGGTGAACCAACTGACACCAGTGGCTTGTGAGACCGGCCACCGCCCCTCGTCGGGGTCTCTACTGTATAAACTAGTCGACTGTGGAGTATCGATGCCCTGTCTCGAAACTCCCACGACTAGGGACATTTTAAGGATGTGCTTATAGACCCCAGCTCCCACGTATATGATCGCCCTCATATTGCTGGTAGTCAAGCAAGAATCCTAGGGGCTCTATCAATATGCAATAGTGACCTGTAAGGTCACCTAAAGCAGTACACGATGATAAAGATAAACCAGATAGCATGCTATCATCTTGTGTAAGACTGTCCTTCCGGCATAGGTCCTCACTCAATCATTGCAATCACGTGCCTGTGATCCAAATAATTGTCTCTGAGGGCACTATATCCAACATGTATATTATTCTTTTGGGGCACGACCGGGCTGAGGTCGATGTAACCGTTGTATGTATATTTTATTTTCTGTACTAGGATTACCCCGCGGTGAGGTGCACAGATAGCCGGGTTCTCGAGGGCAACGGGCCCGCATCTCATGGCTTTGAGACAGAGGGGGATTCACTTTAGAATTGGCGGGCTATTCACCGCACTCGTAGGGGGTATAGGTTGACCTAAGGAGGGGTGCTCAAGTTACCGAATTCCGTAAAGTGCTGGGTGGTCCATTCACGTTGTTGAAGGAGGCTGCCTCGCTTCAGGTTTTGGCGGGTAACTTGCCGCGCCCGTAGGGGTCTAGGATTTCATTGCGTAGGCTATCCACACGACCAGGGGAACGTGGGGTTTCAGTAGCGGCTCTATGAAGCCCGGGGGTCCCAGATATCTGCATTGTTCTGTGATGCTTATTACATTTCTGTGATGTTGCATTTTTTCACGCCTTGAGCGAATATTATATATTGATATATATACTAGTAGATGTTGTATATGTTTTGCATCTGCGCTAGTCCAATCCCCGCTCTGTCGTTAGTTAAGTAACCTAACAGGTGATGACGGGACCCAGTGGCGAATGCGGATGGCATATACATACATCATTATTTTCGTTCTTTATTGGTGTGATCAATTGATGGGGCCGCATTGATTCGGATCAATGCAAGCTAAACAAACCTATTCTGATGTTGTTGGAACATTTTTCTAAAAGCTGTTATTGCAAGGACGTTCTCTTTTGTTTTGCACAGTGGTATTCGGTTATGAATATCCAGCACCTCAGTCTACGAGGCAAGGGCCGAGATCCCTTCACCGGGAGTGACCCTTTGGACAAAAGTTTGCGTCAGAGTAATAACTTCACTATATCCGATTGCCTTTTTCTTTGCATCGTGGTATTCAGTTGGAATATCCTGCACCTCATTCTACGGGGAAAGATCCGATATCCCTTCACCGGGAGTGACCTCTTTAGCAAAGGTTTTCGCCACTATATTTTTTATAAAAAGTTTTCTGGTTCCTTCAACGATATCAAGTTCATTACGCTAAAGGTTTTTCGCCAAAAACCTGTCGTAGCCATCCGTCATTTCAGATTAGTAATGTTTAGTATTCGTGCTACGTATGTCGTACATTGCCGAGGCGTAGTGTTCGGTAGCTTTGTAACGCTTTTCTGTCGCATGGATAAGTGGATTGGTTAGGACAGTCGTACGGTTATGTTAGCATTGTCAAGGACTCGTATGGGTGGGTTTAACGCAATCAAGATAATGACGGGTTGAACTTGACTAGGACTCTTTGATATGTTGGCATTGTCAAGGTCACTTGGGTCCTAGGGGTAAAAACCTACATCGTGAGTTTCTAAAGAAACTGAAACTTGCCAGATATGCGCATACCTTCTGGAGTGTGATAACGTGAGTGGATTCCATCAAGTTATCATGCGATGATAGTTGGATCCCGATTCCCACTAATGAGTTGGTTTACTCCCCGGATGATCCCGACTAATTCTTCTTTCAGGTTTGGAGGAGAATTTGAGGTTATAGTGGGAGGTTTCCTGATTAGATAAATTGATAACCATTCTGATCTCGGTTAGAGTGCACGCTGAGTGTTTCTTTTCCCTCTTTCTTCGGCAGCGACCATGACCCGACCCTTGACTATGACTCAGTGACCAAGTTGACCGAACCTTCTTATAACACTGGCTTTTGAATTGTCTGAGTTGCATACCTCATTGCCACTCCAACTTTTACCCTTTTCTCCAGGACACCCTATATTACTACGAACGTCCACTTCCATTGGATAAAACCATCGTATGGTTATATACGAACTCGAAGGAATTCATTCGAGGATGGTTTCCGGTTCTGAAGAAAACGAATAGGACTATTCAGTTGTCTTTTCCTTTTACCTTCTCTCAGATTGCGAGAGCTCCTTGGATTAGGGGATAGTACACCCGTTATGCCTATTGGATAGTCTTCTTCCAAACCTTAGGCTGGTGCCGAACGGTAGGGAATGAAGAAAGCCGATTAGCCTAAGTGTGGTGTACAGAAGGTATTAAGTTAAGACAAATGAAGGGATTAGTGAGAGGGCAAAGTAAATTGCGACTGCTGTTCACGACCAAACCAAGTATTTCATTACCACTCCCACTTCACATTTGTATTTTTAGGGTTCCTAGGCACACTATAGAGGTCTCACAAGGCATCAACCATGCCAATTTCAAATTTTATGAGTGCCGAGAAACCCTAATACGGATTCGTCGACTAGAGTTTAGGCGAAACATTAAACTAGTTAACGACTTAACTAAAAGTGAGAAGCTACAACCTTTGTAGATCCGGTTCTCCACTTCCTTAGCTCCACGTAGACGTCCTCTCGCTGTCCGTCTCGAATCCCGGACTCAAACATCGGCTTCATCGGAGAAATGGGCGGGCAAGGTCGTCGGCTTCGTGCCGAAGATGATCTACGTCGAGGCTTCACAAGATCAAGCTCCGACTTCACCAAGTTGTGAAACTTGTAAAGAAAACACCCTATACTACTTGGCAAGAGGTAGAGGGTGAAGAAATAGGAGGTGGGTTCACTTTAGAATTGGATTTCTCACTTGTTTACTCAAGATATCATTGATGAGGCAAGCTTTCTTATCTTGAAGATGAAGATGGTGAAGAAGAAGAAAGAATATGATAGAATATATTAAGTCCTTTTCAAATAGAAAAATAAAATGAATACGTATCATCTTCTAACCATGGTTATGTGTAGAGATTAGACCATAGTTATTTGGAATGGTTAGGGTTAAGTATGAAGACAAAAATGGTCACATTGGTCAAACCTTCATGAAGCTTCAACAAGCTTCATGATGAAATGAAACCATTTTGTTTTCTTTTATTTATTTGTCAAAAGAAATGGATAAATAAATAAGTGAATAAATCAAAACCCTAACCATTATCATAACCATGGTATAAGTCTTAACACAAAGCCAATTTACATGCATCATCAAACATGACACAATGTAGTGCACAAAAGTATATCACATATACAACTTATGAACAACAAGTGAGAAAATCCTTTTAAAGTGAAACAATACTAGTTAATGCAAAGTAATATATCAAATATATAATTATACATTAAATCATTAAATCAACACTTGATTCAATGATCCGGTCATGCCTCACATAACCGACTAGTATCCAATGTATCGACTTATCGAATCAATCTTCGATTCGATAACTAGGTTATATCGCATATAACCAATCGAAACATTCATCGCGAGAATGAAATACGGTATCACATACACGCCTCATTCTCGGTCCCGCGCATATCTCATATGCGCCCCTATTTCGTTTCGCTTGAGCCAGGAAACCTCTGTGTAGGACTCTAAAGACTCGTCAATACGCCGGCAGCAGATGATGATCATATCAAGCACCCACAAGCCGCAACCAGTCTGCTAAACATAACGGCCACCCGGGTATTGAGCGATCAGAAGATCGACGAGCAAGCCCGCTCACACTCCTGTGAATCCAACCAGTAACACTTACCGTACAGTCCGGTCTGTTCGTCTGATATGTCGCATATCAAGTCTAGGGGTGGTAAACGTCAGACCCCAATAACCGATAAGTCGTGCCGATGTGAGGCTCATAACGGGTCGAGAAACTACTGGTAACACTTACCAGCAAATCTCATATCAGCCCTGGCCAGGGACTTCCCTGTTACGGCCAATCGAGCTCAGCGCAACATCAACCCCTAATACCGGGAGAGACGAAACCCCTCCTATCGCTCATTGCCTCCATGTGACTCGGGACTGTACCCAAAAACCACCGTTTTGCACGCCCTCATGGACGTGGTAAGGTGGAGATCAAAGCACAGTGGGAATCACACAAGTCTCTATGACGATCTCGGGTCTACAGACTAACCTGCACAAGTGTCACCTGAGAACTACCATCTGACCTGAGGTATAATACCATCTGGGAGTTCTAGGCGAGTCCGTCCAGTGTACCCAGTCTCCACTGAGCACCCGTATACCATCTCTGATGTCAAACACCAATGGATATGGGATCATCCATCGCCCATCTCATGGGTCGAGAAGCGTATACGCTAGTCTACACTGGTATATCGATGCCCCGTCTCGATACACCCACGACTAGGGACCTTGAAGGATGTACCTTTGGACTACCATGTCCCCACTAGTATGATCTGCATCATAATCCAGGTAGTCAAGTACACATCCTAAGGGCTTTACCAACATGTAACTATAAGACAGTTTAAAGAGACAAGTGTACATGTTAAGATAAAGTGCAACCAGATAGCATACTATCATATCGAGAAAGAAAGTCATCTCTATATATGTCCAAGCATCCAATATAATATACATCATCTGTACAATACTGGCCTCTAGGGCATACATACAACTAATAATCTCCCACTTGCACTAGGTCCAGCTGCTGTAGTATCGCATACCGAGCCTCCCGAAGAGTCTCTCAAACTGTATCTGGGGTATGGCCTTCGTGAGTGGATCCGCCGTGTTGTTCTTCGTGTCAACCCTCCTGACCTCGATCTCCCGGCGATCAACTATCTCCCGGATCAGGTGATACCGCCTCAGAATATGCCTGGATCGCTGATGGGACCTGGGTTCCTTGGCCAAAGCCACCGCTCCATTGTTATCGCAATACAAAGGTATTGGATGCTCAATGGATGGAACCACTCCAAGTTCAGTAATGAACTTCTTGATCCAGACAGCCTCTTTAGCAGCATCGTTGGCAGCGATGTATTCAGCCTCTATCGTCGAGTCTGCGACGGTTTCCTGCTTGGAACTCTTCCAGCTAACCGCCCTTCCGTAAAGGGTAAAGACAAATCCCGACTGCGACTTAGAGTCGTCCTTATCACTCTGGAAGCTCGAATCGGTAAAGGACTCCACTTGGAGTTCTCCGTTACCATACACCAAGAGCATCTCTTTAGTCCTTCGTAAGTACTTAAGAATGCTCTTCACAGCTGTCCAGTGACTCTCTCCAGGATCATCTTGATACCTGCTCACTACATTTAGTGAGTATGCTACATCGGGTCTGGTACATAGCATCGCATACATGATAGAGCCTACAGCCGAAGCATAGGGTATCCCTTGCATGCGAGCTCTCTCCAAATCAGTCTTGGGAGACATCTCTTTGGAGAGAGTGACTCCAGAGATCGTGGGCAAGTTCCCACGCTTGGATTCTTCCATACTAAACCTCTTTAGTATGGTGTCAATGTACCTGGATTGGGACAATCCCAATATCCGTTTGGATCTATCTCTATAGATCCTAATCCCCAATATGCAGGAGGCATCACCAAGATCTCTCATTGAGAATCTTTGTGATAAGAAGAGCTTGACCGATTGCAGCATAGGAATATCATTTCCTATCAAGAGTATGTCGTCCACGTACAATACGAGGAAGATAACCTTACTCTCTGCCACCTTCTTGTAGATACAAGGTTCATCTGGATTTTTGACGAAATCAAACTCTTTGATAACGACGTCAAAGCAGATGTTCCAACTCCGCGATGCTTGCTTTAATCCATAAATGGATTTAAGCAGCTTGCACACCTTCCCGCTGCTCCCACTGTCTATGAAGCCCTCTGGCTAAGTCATGTACACGCACTCTTCTAAATCACCATTTAGAAAGGCGGTCTTAACATCCATTTGCCAGATTTCGTAATCATGATATGCAGCGATGGCAAGCATGATCCGGATGGATTTAAGCATAGCAACTGGAGAAAAGGTTTCGTCATAGTCCACACCTGGTCTTTGATGAAAACCCTTTGCAACAAGTCTAGCTTTGAAAGTCTCCACTTTCCCATCTACACCAAGTTTTTTCTTGAAGATCCACTTGCTCCCAATGGGTTTTACCCCTTCAGGAGAAACATCCAAAGTCCATACTTTGTTGGTGTACATGGATTCCATCTCGGACCGCATAGCATCCAGCCATTTCACTGAGTCCCCACTCGTGATGGCCTGCTCGAAGCTAGTTGGGTCATCATCCTCCATGATGCAATCCTCACTACCACCATCAATGAGAAAACCGTAGTATCTCTCAGGTGGACGAGAAACCCTACTAGATCGGCGGAGAGGCTGGGGTACGTCGGGCACCACTGAATCCTCTGGTTCTACTAAATCATTAGTTGCCGTTTGTGGTGCTGGAACCTCTTCCAGCTCTACCTCTTTGCCATTAATTTCTTTTGCAAGAAATTCCCTTTCCAAAAAGGTGGCATGTTGAGCAACAAACACTCTTTGTTCCTCAGCTTGGTAGAAAAAATATCCTTGAGAATTCTTTGGATATCCCACAAACTTGCAGAGGACTGATCGTGCCTCGAGTTTGTCCGGATTTTGCTTTTTGGCATAGGCCGGACAACCCCATATCTTAATTCGTTTAAAATATGGTCTCTTCCCACTCCATATCTCATATGGTGTGGTAGGTACAGATTTAGACGGAACCAGATTCAATAGGTATATGGCTGTCTCAAGTACATACCCCCAAAAGGAAATAGGTAACTCAGCATTGCTCATCATTGAACGCACCATATCTAATAGGGTGCGATTCCTTCGTTCCGATACACCGTTGTGCTGTGGTGTATAAGGAGGAGTAAGCTGAAAGAGAATCCCATTCTCTTTTAGATAATCCAGGAATTCAATGCTTAAGTATTCACCTCCTCGATCAGATCGGAGAATCTTAATACTTTTGCCCGTTTGGATCTCTACCTCGTGCTTATATTCTTTGAATTTCTCAAAAGCTTCAGACTTGTGTTTCAACAGGAACACATGCCCGTATCTAGAGAGATCGTCAGTGAATGTAATGAAGTAGGAAGAACCATTTTTGGTGTGTGTAGACATAGGACCGCATACATCACTATGCACCAGTCCCAAGAGTTCTGTAACTCTTTCTCCGTGTCCCGGAAACGGAGTTTTGGTCATTTTTCCTTTGAGACATGAATGGCAAGTGTCATAAGATGATAATTCGAATGAATTCAAATATCCATTCTTATGCAACTTAGCTAGTCGTGTCTCATTGATATGGCCAAGTCTACAGTGCCACAAGAAGGATTCGTTCATTTCTGAGCTTTTCCTCTTGTGTGTGTTTTGTATATTGAGGACTGTATTTTGATTGAAAATGAATATGCCATTATGTAGCGAGCCTGATGCAATCAACTTTTGATCTAGGAATATGTTCATAACATTATCCTTTACTACAAAATTATATCCTTCTTTACTTAATAAAGAAACTGATATAATGTTGCACATCATGTTCGGTATATAATAGCACTCATCCAGGACTAGTGTATCACCATTTGGTAATACCAGGTGATATATGCCAACTGCTTTGGCAGCAACATTTGCCCCATTCCCTACTTGAACGGAATGATCACCTTTTCCCAGTTCTCTACCTTTTCGTAGCCCATGTAACTGCTTACATATGTGGGATCCTGATCCGGTATCTAATACCCAGGACGTAGGGTGAACTGAGAAACAGTTCTCAATAACAAACACACCCGAAGAAGGTGCATCATCATGCACGTTCTCCGTTTAGGCAGCGTGAGAATCTAGATATTCTCATGTTTCCTGTTCAGTCTTATAACATTTATAAGATAGAACGGGTCCAACGTTCCCCTGCACAGTATAACATGCGGGTTCGGTCAATACATCCATATTATTATCTTTATTAGGGCATGAAATGGTCGCTACCTGGAGAGAGAGAGAAGAAAACACTTTAGCGTATGCTCGTGCAAGATCAGATTGGTTATTATCTTATCTAATCAGGATGGCTCCCACTGTTTTTTATCAAATCTTCCTTCAAACCCTAAAAGGAAAGACTAGCCGGGATTAATTACACACTACAAGTTCGCCAATCTTTCAGCCAGGCTAGTGTCAGTACTTTGAGGGAGGTCCCCCGTGCTTTCGCACGAACCTAATTAATGTAAACCTCGTTTTCCCAGAGGTGTAACCTCGTTAACACCTTTCTAGACACCTACTTGATCGGCTAATTGTAATGTGTAAAACTCTCCCAGGAGTAACTCTTACTCGCAGTGGGTATCGGGATCCAACTATCTTATAGAAGGTATGCAATCTCATTGCAAATTTCAACTCTTGAAATTCCCGATAATGCTTTTGCCCCTAGCGATCTATGACCATGACTAAGTCAACAAACCATAAATCGCAAGTCAAGTTCAACCCGTACATTTCCCGATTGAATTAAACCCACCCGTACGACCCTTGACTGAGTCAACAAGGCCGTGTGAATGCTCTAATCCAATCACATCTCATGTTGTAACAAATTAACATAATTTAGCTACCATACACTATGCCTTGACTAAGTCAACAAACATAGCACGAATACTAAATAATATCTATCTGAAATGACGGAGGGCTACGCGGGTTTTTTCATAAAAAAAACCATGAGCGTAATGAACTTGATATCGTTGTAGAATCAAAATGAAATTTTGAAATGGAGTGTTTTTTAGGCTTTTCTAGTTTTGCTAAAGGGGTCACTCCCGGTAAAGGGATCGTCGGCCCTTTCCTCGTCGAATGAGGTGCGGGATATATCATATATATCACTGTGCAAAGCAAAAAACTATAGAAACTATCAAAAGACAAACCGAGTGTGTAGCATCTGCCAGTTATTGCTAAAGGAGTCACTCCCGGTGAAGGGATCTCGGTCCTTTCCTCATCGAATAAGGTGTAGGGTATATCATATATACCGCTATGCAAAGCAAGAACTGTAGCTACCTTTTTTATTTAAAATTTGATTCTACGACATCATTTGGTTTCTTTTATTTCATTAATCACATTAATGAAGTCCCATCATTTAAATACCTAAACATCACAGATAAATATGACGTACACTTATGCCATCCGCATTCGCCTCGATGTCCCCTCGTGCACCGTTAGGTTAGGTAACTAACGGCAGAGCGGGGCAGGGCTAGCACGGGTGTAAAACATAAGTAACGTCTATATAATATATCATATATACTATATACTGTATCTATCATAGAACATCACATGATCACATCACAGATATCGCAGCAGAAGAAACATATGAAACATTGGATATACTAGGACGTCCGTGTTTTTAATACGAGCCAGTATAAAACACGGATTCCACGGTCGTGATGAATAGCCAATCCCACACCCCTAGACCCCTACGAGAGCGGCAAGCAACCCTACCAATTCTAGGGTTAGGAGACCCGGACTCGACTCCTCGAGATGGTCTCCCACTGGACCCTAGAACCCGGTTACTTATGCTCCCCTCCTTGGGTCTATCCTAATGCGGAAAAGTAAATAATATACAAAAGGTGACATCTTCCGCAACCTGGAAGTGTCCCTATAAAAAGAATATTACATACAAGTTTTTAAATGAATGAAAATGAAAAACACTCATCTCACATAAAAACCCCCGGCTATTCAAACACGATGATCCAATATAACATATCCAGCAACACATAACATCACATGTCATCAACGTAAGTAAGTATGCATACCCCAATTGTCGTTGACGTATAGCAACGAAACCGGCGGTATCGACATACTACACTTACGGTCACAGAAAAGAAAGTGTAAAACTACAACAGTTGGAATCTGCAACCTCTTTAGACATCGCATGCCTAATCAAATGAAATAATTAGACATCACATGCCTAACAATTATAAACCCTGCATTTTAGTCTTATTATCGAAAACTCTTTTCAATATCAAGTGAAACTAAACCGCTAGATTTATAACATTCATTCAGTTATCTCATAACTGTTTGTGAATTCCAATTATTGTATCCCATTCCGGATAAATAGAAAATATTAAACTTTCCGATCGAACAATCGAACACCCAAGTTTTCCCGAAACCGATCAACACATGAAATAAGTTCAAAGACATTCACTTCATACCTCAGTACCAACGGTACAGCCGTAGAAGGGTCAAGCCAACGCCTCACATGTGGCACGCCGTACTGCCCCAAACCCTAAGGTTCAAAGGGCAGTTCAAGACGGTCACATAATCGAGTTAAGGTTTGTTGTCTTCTAGAGGGACCATCGCGTTACTTGCACTACTTAGAACGTCATTAAACTACGGAAAAGTCCAACAATTGGAAATTTCCCGGCAGGGGAAAGATTGGGTATTTACATCCGGTCGAACTTTTTAACATATTCTAAAATATCCGGAAAACCACATAGACAAAACTTGATAATCCGATCGAATCTTTGATTCCCAATACAACCCCAGAATACTCATCTGTAGAGTCACAATAAAAAATACCCAGAAAATATAGCATTAATTTATATGAGTTACTGTGCAGAAATCATCAGACAAGGGGACAGTACGGTCGCGGAACCGCCGTACATGCCTAGCTTGTGCCGCGGTTCCGCGGTGGATTAATGGATTTAGACCCTCGTTTTTCACAGTAATTCAAATAAGATCCTGCTTATTTTTCTGCATATTTTTAATTGACAAAAATCCAAAATTTTAGAAAATTTCCAGAGAGCATTTTGGGAATGGGTTTCTATGTTCGTTCGGATTTCAAACGTCGTCTAGACTTCGCCTAAGGCTCTAGCTAGGCTCTGATACCACTGTAGGGTTCCTAGGCACACTATAGAGGTCTCACAAGGCATTAACCATGCTAATTTCAAATTTTATGAGTGCCGAGAAACCCTAATACGGATTCGTCGACTAGAGTTTAGGCCAAACATTAAACTAGTTAACGACTTAACTAAAAGTGAGAAGCTACAACCTTTGTAGATCCGGTTCTCCACATCCTTAGCTCCACGTAGACGTCTTCTCGCTGTCTGTCTCGAATCCCGGACTCAAGCATCGGCTTCATCGGACAAATGGGCGGGCAAGGTCGTCGGCTTCGTGCCGAAGATGATCTACGTCGAGGCTTCACAAGATCAAGCTCCGACTTCACCAAGTTGTGAAACTTGTGAAGAAAACACCCTATACTACTTGGCAAGAGGTAGAGGGTGAAGAAATAGGAGGTGGGTTCACTTTAGAATTGGATTTCTCACTTGTTTACTCAAGATGCCATTGATGAGGCAAGCTTTCTTATCTTGAAGATGAAGATGGTGAAGAAGAAGAAAGAATATGATAGAATATATTAAGTCCTTTTCAAATAGAAAATAAAATGAATACTTATCATCTTCTAACCATGGTTATGTGTAGAGATTAGACCATAGTTATTTGGAATGGTTAGGGTTAAGTATGAAGAAAAAAATGGTCACATTGGTCAAACCTTCATGAAGCTTCAACAAGCTTCATGATGAAATGAAACCATTTTGTTTTCTTTTATTTATTTGTCAAAAGAAATGGATAAATAAATAAGTGAATAAATCAAAACCCTAACCATTATCATAACCATGGTATAAGTCTTAACACAAAGCCAATTTACATGCATCATCAAACATGACACTATGTAGTGCACAAAAGTATATCACATATACAACTTATGAACAACAAGTGAGAAAATCCTTTTAAATTGAACCAATACTAGTTAATGCAAAGTAATATATCAAATATATAATTATACATTAAATCATTAAATCAACACTTGATTCAATGATCCGGTCATGTCTCACATAACCGACTAGTATCCAATGTATCGACTTATCGAATCAATCTTCGATTCGATAACTAGGTTATATCGCATATAACCAATCGAAACATTCATCGCGAGAATGAAATACGGTATCACATACACGCATCATTCTCGGTCCCGCACATATACATCATCTGTACAATACTGGCCTCTAGGGCATACATACAACTAACAGTATTTCTCCAGGACACTCCGTATCACTACGAAGATCCACAGTTATTTGGATATTCCATCGTATGGTTATATACGAACTCGAAAGGAACTTGTTCCAGTTCGGGGATGGATTCTGGTTCCGGAGAAATAGAAATAAGGTTTTATTCAGTTGTCTTTTATTTTCACCTTCTCTCGGGTTGAAAGTGCTCCTAGGATTAAGACAGTACACCCATTATGGTTATTGGATAGTCTTCTTCCAAACCATAGGCTGGTGCCGAAAGGTAGGGAAGGAAGAAAACCATTTAGCCTAAGTGGGTGTACAGAAGGTAATGACTAAAGACATATGAAGAGATTTGGAGAGATGGGAAAGAAATATACGGTTACAGTTGTGAATCTGGAAAATGGAAAAGGCATTACTAGGAATACCCGGATACCCCTTCGAAACATTTACATGTTTCAGTTTCACTATGTACTGTTAAAAGAAAACTGATTTCCCAATTAGACACTTGCTTCAGGGTATGTATTTACCAGGTATGATTCTCACATCTGTATGGTTTTACCGATGATGAGTGGGAGTAAGTTATTGGGAATTAGGTGATCATCCTCATTATATCGGAATTCGTTGTGATTGGTGATATTTGAGGAAATCGCCTGGGTTGTTTGCCGGACGGCAAATATTTGGTTTTGAATATCCGCTGTTATGCACCAATTTCAAATTGATATATCTGTACGTTCATTTTTATGAAGTGAGATATAACTTTTTGAAATTATGTCGATGACATTTACCTATATCAGTGGACGGTTAAGTAAGGAGCATTAAACAGCGGTGTAATTCTTCATAACCATAGTACAGTTTTCAACCTACGACACACAGCGAATGAGTTATTAACTCAGGGGACTTATACAGAGTATTGTATATTGTCCAGTGTCCACTAGGATAGAGGGGATGGTCCTCATACTATATTCTGTTTACTTGTGACTTCTCTAGTTCTTAGACATGTGTTTTGTAGAAATGCAAGGTCCAAGTTTTGAGAAGTTATCGGTATAAGAATAAAGTAGAGAACCAGGTGTTGCAAGTATCGGGATTCTTCAAGGTGATCGAAGATGTAGATACTTATGTATGGTATTCAGTTGATAGTAATGATTAAGAGTACTTGCTTCTCTTTCAGGTCACTCATAATTGGAAGCATTCCTAAGTTGAGTAATGATGATCGGCCTTTTTCCATTTACTTGAAATGCACTGGAGACAGATGCATGATTTGAATCTGGTTCAATTAAATCAGTGCCTCTGTTTCTGTATTGGATATAGAACAGTTCATATCTTGACATTGTTAAGGTACGGGGAGTTGTCCAGCTTATGCTTAAAACCAGACACTGGACAACTCAAGGCACGTTTCTGTAATGGCTGTTTGTGGGTTGACCCGGGCTATGACGAGGGTTGATTTTCTACCATCTGGAAGATCAATAGTGATATTGTTCTTGACTCACCACAGTTTTAATAAAAATGGATTTTTTCAGAAAACAGTAGTGGGAGTATGGTAGAACTGGAAGTAATTCCAGAACCGCAAACGATTACTGAAAATTTGATAGAAACCTAAAGATTCAATCTGGTTTGACGTTCCATTGGCCACTCCGCAGATATGATGGGTAACCTCAGGCACCCGAGAGGTACTCCGGTAGCCTCAAGGACGGTGACAGGGAGGTTCTTGTTTACCCAGACTTGCCATTGCTGTTGTTCCAGACTGTGAGACCCGACAGGAGGATGAGTATAGCGCCGTTCTAAACTAGCTTTAGAAGCGTAGGTGTATATGATTCTGCCAGAGGGTTGTTGTAGTTAGTGGGAGCAGCGGAAGCATAGTGGACAAGTGGCTTATGTCTATTTATAGACTAAAACAGATATAGCGGAGATAGATCATCTATTTCTGATGTGACAGTCATAGGTTTGACTTCATCAGAATAGGGGATGTATCTGTTAAGAAGGTAGTAGGGTGTGATGTCCTGGTATTTGGATGACATACACAGAGTAGGAAGTGAAATTCCTATACTACGATCGGTTATACTTTGGTTCTCACACAGTGGTTTTCCACAAAGGACATGGAGTTCATATCAGATATTCTGGTTACTAATCTATGGTTTTAGATCTAGATTTGGGTAGTTTCCCAATCTGGGTACATAGACAACATTCTAAAGTTGTTTTAGAATGGACGACTCCTGGCACGGTAGTCTACCTGCAGATGATGGAGTCACCCTCTCTAAAGGTGTCTTACAGACTAAAGGGGAGAGGGATGTGCATGATCGGCAGATCACTTTCTTAGGCAATTGAGTTGATCATGAGATGTCAAGTACCACACCAGATGTTGTTTTTGCAGTAGATGCAATAAGATATTGATCCAATCCTGGAGAAACATTCAGAAGCAGTTTTAGAACATAAGTGGATGTTCTAGGGATATGATAACAACCATCTCTTTCTGGAGACGGTTATCATTCCAGGCTTCCAAGGTGACCTGGATGACAGAGTGGCTGTCAGAGTTATAGTTTTCCCTCTGACGAGGGGCAGTTGTTTGGACAGAAGGTCCAGGCGGGTACTGAGGGAGGCATGGCGCAGGATACTGATTAAGTTCATATGACAATACAGTCTAAGAAGTTTGCATATTGGGTTCATTTATGAACTAGGTCCCATCAGATATCCAGACATATTCTAAGACAGGTATTGCTCATTTAGGGAGATGGTTTTCTCCGCGAACTTGAGATAAAGAGAGACATAGAAAGAAACATTAGGGCGGATCCACTCACCGAGGCTATTCCTCGAATGCAATAGTTTCACAAACGGGTTTTATGAGACTGATTAGTAGAGGAGTTGGGTGTTCGGTATCACACGGGCTGTGAGTATGCGACATCGCAATAATTAGACTTGAGTGCAAGTGTGAGATTGTTGGATATAGTGCCCTCAGAGTCAATTATTGGATCATAGGCACGTGATTGCAATGATTGAGGAAGGACCTATACCGGTAGGACAGTCTTACTCAAGATGATAGTATGCTATCTGGTTTATCTTTATCATCGTGTAAAGCTTTAGATGACCTTAGAGGTCACTATTGCACGTTGATAGAGCCCTTAGGATTCTTTCTTGACGGCCAACAGTATGATAGCGATCATATACGTGGGAGCTGGGATCTATAAGCACATCCTTAAAAGGTCCTTAGTCATGGGAGTTTCGAGACAGGGCATCGATACTCCAGAATAGACTAGTGTATACAGTCGATACCCCGACGAGGGGCGGTGACCGGTCTCAAAAGCCACTGGTGTCAGTTGGTTCACCTAAGATGTATACAGGTGCTCATTGGGTTATGAGTACACCAGACAGGACTCGCCGGGAACATGCTAGTTGGGATTATACCAGACGTCAGATAGAAGTTCCCTGGTGACATGTGTAAAGGTTAGTTCATCGACCTGAGATCGTCATTTGTCTTGTGTGAGTTCCCACTGTACTTTGATTACTACCCTACCACGGCTCAAAAGAGTCGTGCAAACAGGTTTTAGTTGGGTACATTCCCGAGCCACATGGAGGCAGTGAGCGGATCGTCAGGGGTTCGTCTCTACCGGTATTAGGGGTGAGGTCGCGATGTGTCTAGGAGGGCCATTACACAAAGCCCTCGGCCGAGGCAGGAGATTTACTGGTAGGTATTCCAGTAGTATCTCACGGTGTTCTGGGCTATACTCCGACACGACTTGTACCGCTTTTGGGGGTCTGACTTTTACCAATCCCCTAAGCCCGCCATGCGATGCTCATTGTTCAGTTGATAAAACCGCACATTTGTATTACATTTTTCCTACCATTTTCATATTAAAAAAGAACTTTATTATAATATATTATACATATGAGGGTTTATGTGTAAAAACACTATTTTTCCATGTGTTAATATATTTTAATAAGTATTTGGTAGAAAAATGTATGCAAATAAATTCATTGACCAAATCCTAGTAGAACTAAGTCTACTAAATATTATTTAAGATTATTGTATAGAATTTTCCAAGCTGTTGTGCAGAATTTATCAAGGAAATCAAGTTGTTGAAAAAGACTTGCCTAATTAAGAATCAAAACTTGGAGACCAAGTATGCAAGCAACCGAGAGAAGATTTCTGAATTCTGAAGGTACCTAGGATTGCCACATGTCCCAAAGACCAAGCCCCAGAAAAATGATGGAGGGATGAGATCAAATGGCCGTGGATCCGCGGCCATACCACACCTTTGGCCGCGGATCCGCGGCAATCTAGAGGGATCATTTGCTAAGATTTTGTGGCTTAAATCTCTGCTATGTTTTACCAACTTTGGAAGCAAAAGATTGTGGCTTTGGACTATAAAAGGGCACCGAGAGCCTCTTGGAAAAGTTATCAAGCCGACGCGATCACGAAGTCCCAAACGGCTCACGCATCCAGGCTGATCATCAACGGTTCATCTACCTCCTTGGAAGAGATCGAGAAGCAACTAGTTTTTTAATCATTTTCTAAGGAATAAAGTGTAGATTGTTCAAGTTGATTAATAAAGGTAGTTGTTTTATTTTATTCTTTTGCATTTTACATTATGTTTTCCCTCTCTGTCTTTTCATCTTCTTTTCCCAACATGCGCGAGTAATTCTCCGCTTGTTAGGTTTCGTAGGATTAGGGTAGGATAATGGACGATGAACATCTCTAAACCCTTTTTAAGTCCTATAAAGTTTATGAACTTTATCAAAAGAATCATTAACATCCTAATCGGGCGCGCTAACAATTCTTTGTTAGTTCCGACCGCGATTAGAGATTAGAATAATGATTGTTTTGGTAAAGGCTAGTTATGAACGGAGTTCCGTGTCGAGGTAAGGGTTAAGAGTGGGATTCCTTTTCCCTCCAGAAACCCTAATCTACACGCATCACCGTCGTTCTAGTTATAAATCTATTAATGGATAAAAAGGGTAACTTTTAATTAGTCGTCCATGACTACTAAATCCTAACGAACCCTTAAAGCCCTCTTATTATACTGTCTACATCTCTAAAATAATCTAGATCTATATTTTTGCATTCTTGCTTAACGTAGATCTAGAAACTTTTCACAAAATTCTTATTTCCTCCTCTCTTTTTCAACACATCTAAAGTAAGAGTAAAAGGTTCCACGTTTCCCTAAGGACGACCCGTACTCATCTCGGCCTAGCAACGCGCGACACCGTTATTGATTGCGGTTATTCTACAAACACTCTTCACAGATCAATCAAATGGCGCCGTTGCCGGGGAAACGTGCGTAATTTTTTATTCTTACTATTTGTGTTGAATTCTTAAACGATCTATATCATAAATAAAACAAAACTGCAAATTGTATATTTAACGATTATTGTGTGAATTTTGCGAGGAAATCTAGACTCACGGACTTGAGGAAACAGGAGATCTAGGGTTTCACATTTCTCTGGTATCTTTCTTAACTCCTTCTCTCTCCTCTCAAATCCAATAAAATCTATTTTCTGGAAGAATCTTTGCAAAATATCGCCGCTCAAAAATCTTTTTGCAAAGTTTTGTTTTGCGGTTTGTTTTTGCATATTTTAATACGGATTTTTAAGGGGCAAGACCAAATCCAGATTAGGTGGGGATTTCATCACCCTTCCTAAGCCCCACAAATCACAAACCGAGCATCTGCATCAACCCTACATTAATTTAAAAAATATCTAGACCAGACTCTAAGAACTGTCGCGCTCAATAAGGACAGAGGAAGGTCGTGGGTAATCTATCGCTTATCCGCATTACTTTTGTAGTGTCTAGGCAAGTGTGTCAAAGGCTAGTGGTTTTTAATTAGGCCCACTACTGTGGTTCCTTCCCACTTACCTGGCACTTACCTGGCTATAAAGGTAGTACAGAGGCGGTAGAGTATTGATCCTGCGGCTTGTCCTTTGGAAGTCTAGGAGCGGTCTAGAGACTGGACTTAGGTAACCATAGTTCTAGAGTTGTGCATTTTTGTGTGATTTGTCTAAATCCGTCATTTTTCAAAACAAACCAATTACTTTCTCTCCTTTTTACCCCTTCCCCCTTCTTCTCTTCTTATAATGGGTGACCTAAACAGAAGAACACTTGCCGAGCTTTGCTGTCCACAACCAGATATCTCTTGTTTTCGTAATCCCTTCGGTATACCGTCCGTCTCTTCCATGTCCTTAAGAGATCATATAGAACAAGCAGGAAGAAACAGTTGGCCACCTCAGTCTAGGTCTTATCAACTGTATCCTAATCCTACACCTGTTTCAGTTCATACCCAGAGTGAGGAAGCCCGTAGACGAATGTCCATTGTTGAGCACATAGCTAGGGCTAGAGGCCAAAGTTTCAACTCGGACCAATATCAACCATCACCTTTACTTTCCAAAGAAGAGTTTGATAGCCAACCGACCAACCCATATCAATATTCTTCTTATCATAATGTTGATCCTACTCCTACCCAATTTTCGCAACCATTCTATTCCTATCAATCCAATCCGACTTTTCCACCTTCTCTAGACAGTTCTTCTAATCAGTCATTTGGGAGTTTTAATTATCCACAGGAATTTCAATCTCATACCGAAACCCCTTATCAACCAGAGTCTAGTCTTGAGCGGAAATTAGAAGAAGGTATAGTGATGATGAACTGCATTAGAGAGGAATGGTAGGAAAGCATGGCTAAATATGAAAGGGCAACGAGTTCCGAACCAGCACAAAAATTTTCAGTATATAATGCGGGCATCGGACAAAATGAGAATTTGGGCAGAGAGAAAGAAGTATACACCCTTCCTAATCAAACCTTCCATTTCCAAACTGAAATCCACAACTCTAGTTTCACAGATTCATCACGTACACCAAATGATTCATCAATTGAAGATAGAATGTCTGATAAGTTGTGTGACTTTGTAGTGTTTGATTTACCCGATTGTGAAGGGTCCATTTCAAGTGAAACCATACCCAACCCCTGTGATCTCTACACCTCCACTCTTGAACCAAAACTGATTGAAAACCATACTTTTGATGAGGTGTTTGAGAATTTTAACCTTCACTTGAATGAGGTGATTGACGTTGGGGATATATTGATTGGTGAACCCGAAATTTTGGATGATTTTGTCCCACCAATTCATCAAATCCTTTCACTTCCTTGTGGTCATCATCTTGAGGCTTTAATTCTTCCCGAACCCCAAATATGTCTTGAAGTTGATAATAATGGTATCCACGAAGATCAAACCGAAATACAGCCTCCATCTTCCACATCTGGTACAACAACACTCGACACACCAATTTGTTTACCCATTTCACCTTCTACTTTCTCCGGTTCTTCTTCTGTTCCTATAGTTTCAGTGAGTTTTGATAAATCACAATCCGTTAATTCAAGTTCAATAATACCAGAAATTCAACTTGATTTGGATATTTTTGAAAATGAGGTAGATGAGTTTTTCGAGTCCTCCACCTCAATGATTTTTTATGAATCAAGTAGGATAAATTCTGGTACAAAACTCTTTCACAGCAAAATGTACAATCATACCATTGATAAAAGTTTTGAAGAACTTTTTGTTGACGAACTTGAATTTTTAAACAATACAGATTTTATGATTGATCAATCTCCACCTATAGAGGTTGAACCGCCACCATTCCTTCTTCCTAATCATTCACATTCATCCTCATTCTTTCTTTTCTCTAATTTCAAACCCTTTCGAGACCACCTCTTATCCCTTCCCCACTTTTTCTTGACTCGATACAACACATTCTTCCACCGACCTATACGATATACTGATAAAATCTTTGAATGGTTGGTGTTAACTTTTGGTCTTTGTAAAGCCTTACTTTGACCAAATGACTCACCCCCTCTTAAAATGCTTCATATTGTCTAACTCATGTTTGAGGGGGGGTATATTTTTGGCTCTTGAACATAACTTTTGTCCTCAAATTTGTGAGCCAAAAATAAGTTTGAGGGTGGATTTTCACTTTCATATATTCTTGCCCCCATTAATAATGTCCTTCCAAGCTTACATGTTTTTGTGATCCAGTGGATAGCAACAGTGAGGACACTGTTGAAAACAAGTTTGGGGGAGGTTTGTGCTTATTTACACATCAATTTGCATCATATTTTGCATAAGCACAACATTTTCAAAAATTTTAAAAAAAAATTCTTTTATAATAAAAGAGTAGAAAGTGAAAAATTACATCCAAAAGATAGGAATAGTTTAAGAAAACCAAGAAAATTAGAAGTTTTCTTGAACGAACTAGTAATAAGTAGTTATGAGCTGTTGTCCCAAGGGTTAGTAAGATGAAGGAAGTCATTAATCTGAGGATAAAAATAAGTCTGAAAAATAGTTTCTATTCTGGAAGCCAAACATTTGAATTTTGATACCCTACTATATGCACTTACACACGTCTTGAAACTCGGGATAGTAGAGGATACCATGAAATGCTCTTGTCTAAAAACCATAGTATGAAGGAAATAAAAAAAAATGAAGAAAATATAATGACGGTGAAAAGAAAAATGAACACTGGTTTTGTATCGCCAAGGCAGCAATAAAAAAAATATAGCGAGGGTGCCTCTTCACCTAGTGCCCTAAGGCCAACTGGTCTGGGAGTCACTGCTAAGCCTTAGGTGGTGCAAGACGAGGAAAATATTATTACCTAATCAGCAAGCACATGAGTAATCGGTCGGTTAGTACCTCAAGAAGTATTAACGGTCGCACGAAAAGGTATGGGCAAACCTAAGTATTCATCAAGTTAAAAAGTACTAAGGTAGATGGACAAGAGTATGATAGCTTGAATTGAATTCTCCGAGTGTAGGGATGTTCTATACACACAAGTAGGGGTATATGATCAATGTTTGGACGAAAGGTAGGAATGAAAAATAAAGACGATGTTTTATTGAGGGATGATGTGATTTCTAATATTTTTTCATGACTATTAAGATAGGGCTCATGACAACTGAAAAGCTAGTATAGTTGGAAACTCTAAATTTTCAAAGTATTTCTTTTATGGTTCTTATCTTTATATGTAAATTTCACCATCTCTCTTTTTTTATGGGATTTTGTGGGTGTAATCCGCGGAAAACCCTCAGGAGACAACACTCCTCCTACTAGGGACACCTAGAGGTTTAACGGCTTGTTGCACGTGCTCAGTGCAATCGTGTCTGCCTACGAAAGTGTGCTTAGTTTTCTTCTTTCCTTTTCTCCTCTTGAATAAACTAGTTTGCTCGGGACGATCAAAGATAAGTTTGGGGGTATTTGTTCAGTTGATAAAACTGCACATTTGTATTACATTTTTCCTACCATTTTCATATTAAAAAAGGACTTTATTATAATATATTATACATATGAGGGTTTATGTGTAAAAACACTATTTTTCCATGTGTTAATATATTTTAATTAGTATTTGGTAGAAAAATGTGTGCAAATAAACTCATTGACCAAATCCTAGTAGAACTAAGTCTACTAAATATTATTTGAGATTATTGTGCAGAATTTTCCAAGCTGTAGTGCAGAATTTATCAAGGAAATCAAGTTGTTGAAAAAGACTTGCCTAATTAAGAATCAAAACTTGGAGACCAAGTCTGGAAGCAACCGAGAAAAGATTTCTGAATTCTGAAGGTACCTAGGATTGCCACATGTCCTAAAGACCAACCCCCAGAAAAATGATGGAGGGATGAGATCAAATGGCCGCGGATTCGCGGCCATACCTCCCCTTTGGCCGCGGATCCGCGGCAATCTAGAGGGATCATTTGCTAAGATTTTGTGGCTTAAATCTCTGCTATGTTTTACCAACTTTTGAAGCAAAAGATTGTGGCTTTGGACTATAAAAGGGCACCGAGAGCCTCTTGGAAAAGTTATCAAGCCGACGCGATCACGAAGTCCCAGACGGCTCACGCATCCAGGCTGATCATCAACGGTTCATCTACCTCCTTGGAAGAGATCGAGAAGCAACTAGTTTTGTAATCATTTTCTAAGGAATAAAGTGTAGATTGTTCAAGTTGATTAATAAAGGTAGTTGTTTTATTTTATTCTTTTGCATTTTACATTATATTTTCCCTCTCTGTCTTTTCATCTTCTTTTCCCAACATGCGCGAGTAATTCTCCGCTTGTTAGGGTTCGTAGGATTAGGGTAGGGTAATGGACGATGAACATCTCTAAACCCTTTTTAAGTCCTATAATGTTTATGAACTTTATCAAAAGAATCATTAACATCCTAATCGGGCGCGCTAACAATTCTTTGTTAGTTCCGACCGCGATTAGAGATTAGATTAATAAGTGTTTTGGTAAAGGCTAGATATGAACGGAGTTCCGTGTCGAGGTAAGGGTTAAGAGTGGGATTCCTTTTCCCTCCAGAAACCCTAATCTACACGCATCACCGTCGTTCTAGTTATAAATCTATTAATGGATAAAAAGGGTAACTTTTAATTAGTCGTCCATGACTACTAAATCCTAACGAACCCTACAAGCCCTCTTATTATATTGTCTACATCTCTAAAATAATCTAGATCTATATTTTTGCATTCTTGCTTAAGGTAGATCTAGAAACTTTTCACAAAATTCTTATTTCCTCCTCTCTTTTTCAACACATCTAAAGTAAGAGTAAAAGGTTCCACGTTTCCCTAAGGACGACCCGTACTCATCTCGGTCTAGCAACGCGCGATACCGTTATTGATTGCGGTTATTCTACAAACACTCTTCACAGATCAATCAAATGGCGCCGTTGCCGGGAAAACGTGCGTAATTTTTTATTCTTACTATTTGTGTTGAATTCTTATACGATCTATATGATAAATAAAAAAAACTGCAAATTGTATATTTAACAATTATTGTGTGAATTTTGCGAGGAAATCTGGAGTCACGGACTTGAGGAAACAGGAGATCTAGGGTTTCACATTTCTCTGGTATCTTTCTTAACTCTTTCTCTCTCCTCTCAAATCCAATAAAATCTATTTTCTGCAGGATTCTTTGCAAAATATCGCCGCTCAAAAATCTTTTTGCAAAGTTTTGTTTTGCGGTTTGTTTTTGCATATTTTAATACGGATTTTTAAGGGGCAAGACCAAATCCAGATTAGGTGGGGATTTCATCACCCTTCCTAAGCCCCACAAATCACAAACCGAGCATCTGCATCAACCCTACATTAATTTAAAAATATCTAGACCAGACTCTAAGAACTGTCGCGCTCAATAAGGACAGAGGAAGGTCGTGGGTAATCTATCGCTTATCCGCATTACTTTTGTAGTGTCTAGGCTAGTGGTTTTTTATTAGGCCCACTACTGTGGTTCCTTCCCACTTATCTGGCACTTACCTGGCTACAAGGGTAGTACAGAGGCGGTAGAGGATTGATCCTGCGGCTTGTCCTTTGGAAGTCTAGGAGCGGTCTAGAGACTGTACCTAGGTAACCATAGTTCTAGGGTTGTGCATTTTTGTGTGATTTGTCTAAATCCGTCATTTTTCAAAACAAACCAATTACTTTCTCTCCTTTTTACCCCTTCCCCCTTCTTCTCTTCTTATAATGGGTGACCTAAACAGAAGAACACTTGCCGAGCTTTGCTGTCAACAACCAGATATCTCTTGTTTTCGTAATCCCTTCGGTATACCGTCCGTCTCTTCCATGTCCTTCAGAGATCATATAGAACAAGCAGGAAGAAATAGTTGGCCACCTCAGTCTAGGTCTTATCAACCTTATCCTAATCCTACACCTGTTTCAGTTCATACCCAGAGTGAGGAAGCCCGTAGACGAATGTCCATTGCTGAGCACATAGTTAGGGCTAGAGGCCAAAGTTTCAAACCGGACCAATATCAACCATCACCTTCACTTTCCAAAGAAGAGTTTGATAGCCAACCGACCAACCCATATCAATATTCTTCTTATTATAATGTTGATCCTACTCCTACCCAATTTTCGCAACCATTCTATTCCTATCAATCCAATCCGACTTTTCCACCTTCTCTAGACAGTTCTTCTAATCAGTCATTTGGGAGTTTTAATTATCCACAGGAATTTCAATCTTATACCGAAACCCCTTATCAACCAAAGTTTAGTCTTGAGCGGAAATTAGAAGAAGGTATAGTGATGATGAAATGCATTAGAGAGGAATGGAAGGAAAGCATGGCTAAATATGAAAGGGCAACGAGTTTCGAACCAGCTCAAAAATTTTCAGTATATAATGCGGGCATCGGACAAAATGAGAATTTAGGAAGAGAGACAGAAGTATACACCCTTCCTAATCAAACCTTCCATTTCCAAACTGAAATCCACAACTCTAGTTTCACAGATTCATCAAGTACACCAAATGATTCATCAATTGAAGATAGAATGTCTGATAAGTTGTGTGACTTTGTAGTGTTTGATTTACCCGATTGTGAAGGGTCCATTTCAAGTGAAACCACACCCAACCCCTGTGATCTCTACACCTCCACTCTTGAACCAAAACTGATTGAAAACCATACTTTTGATGAGGTGTTTGAGAATTTTAACCTTCACTTGAATGACGTGATTGACGTTGGGGATATATTGATTGGTGAACCCGAAATTTTGGATGATTTTGTCCCACCAATTCATCAAATCCTTTCACTTCCTTGTGGTCATCATCTTGAGCCTTTAATTCTTCTCGAACCCCAAATATGTCTTAAAGTTGATAATAATGGTAGACACGAAGATCAGACCGAAATACAGCCTCCATCTTCCACATCTGGTACAGCAACACTCGACAAACCAATTTGTTTACCCATTTCACCTTCTACTTTCTCCGGTTCTTCTTCTGTTCCTATAGTTTCAGTGAGTTTTGATAAATCACAATCCGTTAATTCAAGTTCAATAATACCAGAAATTCAACTTGATTTGGATATTTTTGAAAATGAGGTAGATGAGTTTTTCGAGTCCTCCACCTCAATGATTTTTTATGAATCAAGTAGGATAAATTTTGGTACAAAACTCTTTGACAGCAAAATGTACAATCATACCATTGATAAAAGTTTTGAAGAACTTTTTGCTGACGAACTTGAATTTTTAAACAATACAGATTTTATGATTGATCAATCTCCACCTATAGAGGTTGAACCGCCACCATTCCTTCTTCCTAATCATTCACATTCATCCTCATTCTTTCTTTTCTCTAATTTCAAACCCTTTCGAGACCACTTCTTATCCCTTCCCCACTTTTTCTTGACTCGATACAACACATTCTTCCACCAACTTATACGATATACTGATAAAATCTTTGAATGGTTGGTGTTAAATTTTGGTCTTTGTAAAGCCTTACTTTGACCAAATGACTCACCCCCTCTTAAAATGCTTCATATTGTCTAACTCATGTTTCAGGGGGGTATATTTTTGGCTCTTGAACATAACTTTTGTCCTCAAATTTGTGAGCCAAAAATAAGTTTGGGGGAGGATTTTCACTTTTATATATTCTTGCGCCCATTAATAATGTCCTTCCAAGCTTACAGATTTTTGTGATCCAGCGGATAGCAACAGTGAGGACACTGTTGAAAACAAGTTTGGGGGAGGTTTGTGCTTATTTACACATCAATTTGCATCATATTTTACATAAGCACAACATTTTCAAAAATTTTAAAAAAAAATTTCTTTTATAACAAAAGAGTAGAAAGTGAAAAATTACATCCAAAAGATAGGAATAGTTTAAGAAAACCAAGAAAATTAGAAGTTTTCTTGAACGAACTAGTAATAAGTAGTTATGAGCTGTTGTCCCAAGGGTTAGTAAGATGAAGGAAGTCATTAATCTGAGGATAAAAATAAGTCTGAAAAATAGTTTCTATTCTGGAAGCCAAACATTTGAATTTTGATACCCTACTATATGCACTTACACACGTCTTGAAACTCGAGATAGTAGAGGAAACCTTGAAATGATCTTGTCTAAAAGCCAAAGTATGAAGAAAAAAAAAATGAAGAAAATATAATGACGGTGAAAAGAAAAATGAACACTGGTTTTGTATCGCCAAGGCAGCAATAAAAAAAAATATAGCGAGGGTGCCTCTTCACCTAGTGCCCTAAGGCCAACTGGTCTGGGAGTCACTGCTAAGCCTTAGGTGGTGCAAGACGAGGAAAATATTATTACCTAATCAGCAAGCACATGAGTAATCGGTCGGTTAGTACCTAAAGAAGTATTAATGGTCGCATGAAAAGGTATGAGCAAACCTAAGTATTCATCAAGTTAAAAAGTACTAAGGTAGATGGACAAGAGTATGATAGCTTGAATTGAATTCTCCGAGTGTAGGGATGTTCTATACACACAAGTAGGGGTATATGATCAATGTTTGGACGAAAGGTAGGAATGAAAAATAAAGACGATGTTTTATTGAGGGATGATGTGATTTCTAACATTTTTTCATGACTATTAAGATAGGGCTAATGACAACTGAAAAGCTAGTATAGTTGGAAACTCTAAATTTTCAAAGTATTTCTTTTATGGTTCTTATCTTTATATGTAAATTTCACCATCTCTCTTTTTTTATGGGATTTTGTGGGTGTAATCCGCTGAAAACCCTCAGGAGACAACACTCCTCCTACTAGGGACACCTAGAGGTTTAACGGCTTGTTGCACGTGCTCAGTGCAATCGTGTCTGCCTACGAAAGTGTGCTTAGTTTTCTCCTTTCCTTTTCTCTTCTTGAATAAACTAGTTTGCTCGGGATGATCAAAGATAAGTTTGGGTGTATTTGTTCAGTTGATAAAACTGCACATTTGTATTACATTTTTCCTACCATTTTCCTATTAAAAAAGGACTTTATTATAATATATTATACATATGAGGGTTTATGTGTAAAAACACTATTTTTCCATGTGTTAATATATTTTAATTAGTATTTGGTAGAAAAATGTGTGCAAATAAATTCATTGACCAAATCCTAGTAGAACTAAGTCTACTAAATATTATTTGAGATTATTGTGCAGAATTTTCCAAGCTGTTGTGCAGAATTTATCAAGAAAATCAAGTTGTTGAAAAAGACTTGCCTAATTAAGAATCAAAACTTGGAGACCAAGTCTGGAAGCAACCGAGAAAAGATTTCTGAAGGTACCTAGGATTGCCACATGTCCCAAAGACCAAGCCTCAGAAAAATGATGGAGGGATAAGATCAAATGGCCGCGGATCCGCGGCCATACCTCCCCTTTGGCCGCGGATCCGCGGCAATCTAGAGGGATCATTTGCTAAGATTTTGTGGCTTAAATCTCTGCTATGTTTTACCAACTTTTGAAGCAAAAGATTGTGGCTTTGGACTATAAAAGGGCACCGAGAGCCTCTTGGAAAAGTTATCAAGCCGACGCGATCACGAAGTCCCAGACGGCTCACGCATCCAGGCTGATCATCAACGGTTCATCTACCTCCTTGGAAGAGATCGAGAAGCAACTAGTTTTGTAATCATTTTCTAAGAAATAAAGTGTAGATTGTTTAAGTTGATTAATAAAGGTAGTTGTTTTATTTTATTCTTTTGCATTTTACATTATGTTTTCCCTCTCTGTCTTTTCATCTTCTTTTCCCAACATGCGCGAGTAATTCTCCGCTTGTTAGGTTTCGTAGGATTTGGGTAGGCTAATGGACAATGAACATCTCTAAACCTTTTTTAAGTCCTATAAAGTTTATGAACTTTATCAAAAGAATCATTAACATCCTAATCGGGCGCGCTAACAATTCTTTGTTAGTTCCGACCGCGATTAGAGATTAGATTAATGATTGTTTTGGTAAAGGCTAGATATGAACGGAGTTCCGTGTCGAGGTAAGGGTTAAGAGTGGGATTCTTTTTCCCTCCAGAAACCCTAATCTACACGCATCACCGTCGTTCTAGTTATAAATCTATTAATGGATAAAAAGGGTAACTTTTAATTAGTCGTCCATGACTACTAAATCCTAACGAACCCTTAAAGCCCTCTTATTATACTGTCTACATCTCTAAAATAATCTAGATATATATTTTTGCATTCTTGCTTAACGTAGATCTAGAAACTTTTCACAAAATTCTTATTTCCTCCTCTCTTTTTCAACACATCTAAAGTAAGAGTAAAAGGTTCCACGTTTCCCTGAGGACGACCCATACTCATCTCAGTCTAGCTATGCGCGACACCGTTATTGATTGCTGTTATTCTACAAACACTTTTTCACATCAATCACTCATAGACGAACGGACCGGACTATACGGATATTGTCACTGACAGGCTCAGTAGGGTGTCAGGATGAGTTCGCTCATCGACCTCCCTTTTGGTCAATACTTGGTAGCCCGTTACGTTCGGCTAATACCTCTGACGTGCTAGTGGTTAAATCCACAGCCAAAGTATTGACGAGTCTTTAGAGTTCCCCAGAGACAGTTTGTCAAGTTTCGGGCGAAACGTTGTAGAGGCCGTATGATATATGGCAGGATTCGATCATATACGTGCGGTATTGCACGGATCATGATCGGGCGGATCATACTAATGGGCTTTGGTTTAAGCCGGATCCTAGTATTAGATTTGTTGGATTACTTTTGTCTCATCGCATTCGCATTCAGTTGGAATACGGATGCAGGTATGTATATACAGGTGAAGGGTATCCTTGTGATCCGTCACGAGTTTACTTTAGATGTTGCCGGTTTTTTTCTTTGTTAGACCAAACATTTGGATTAATGTTTGGATGATGGAAATTATGAGCTAAACATCATCATTTAGTGCATTAATGAGACATGGACATATTAGGTGACTCATGGTCTCTTTTTTAGCACTTATGTCACATTATGAGCTTGATGTATGTTGACATGATACAATGAGAGAGAAAGGAGCTGCAATCAGAGGTGGGATCTCATATTATTGTTTTGACTCTCTCTCATATTATCATTCCAACATCACAAAAGAAAAGAGGATGAAACTCCTTCTTCCTCTTTCTTCTCTAGCTCAAAGCTTCCATCAATGATATCATCCTTTACCTCCATCCAAATCCATGGATGCAAGAGACAAAGTGATCACAAACATTCTCTACAACACCTTGGAAACGTCGGCTAGCACACTTCGTGCCCAAGTTGCTTCGGATTAAGCGGGAGCCCGTAAAAAGAATCGACGATGTGGTGCCCTTTCCGACAAGGAGATCAAGACCGGTGTTGCCGCGGGGAGCTTGAGATGGTGGCCAAAGAGAGAAGGACACGGATCGATCGGTATAGCATTCTATCCCATCTCTTGTTAGCTAGTAGTAGGTTAATGGTTATGATCCAGGTTTTAAGCATACGATAGCGTTGGTTTTCTAGTTGAGAAAAATTTTCGTTTTTGCATTTTGGCCTCGGAAAGACGTCCGGGGCACTACCCTAGTCTTACAAAAACATTGTCGTCATTTAAAATTCTGGCAGCGCCTCCTTTATAAATTTTGATCAAACCCAGTACATATAAATAAATATGATATATGCATCCCCAATCGGGAGCTATCTCATCACTAATCAGCGGAATCACAACCAGACTTGTATATTGTAGACTTGGAGACCAGACCTATATATTTTGTATATTCTTTTGGACTTAGAGATGAGATTGTATGTTATTCTTTTATATGTCGAGTTGGATTTAGTGAGTTGTTGATGCTTTGGTATTTCTTTTATCTTTTTTTTGTGTTGATCTTCGTCTTGGACGTCGTATATAATGCATGGTTATGATTTCGCCGATTGGCGATGAGATAGCTCCCGATTGGGGATGCTTATGTTATATTTATGTATATGTACCGGTTTTGATCAAAATTTACAAAAGATATGCTGCCAAAATTTCAAATTATGAAAATGTTTTTAAATTTTAGTAGACAATCCATTTGTATTTTCAACAAACCTTATTTATACTTTAGAAAGCGGAACTTGATTTCATAAATAACCCTTTTTCAACACTTCACCTCTGTTATTTACTTTAAAAGGTTTAGATTTCTGGTTTTCGGCTTTCTTGAGTTACGGTGGGGTCATATAGGCTTCGTGTAATTCAAGTGCCGGTCACGTGCCGTTTCCGGGTCGTGACAATTTCCAAGCTCAAAAGGTATTACAAAATGACACCAAAGTAGATCAAATCAAATCAGTCAAGTCAAGTATCAACCGTCCACGTCGCAATAAGGGCATCATCAACCGTCCACGTCGCAAAAAGGGCAGCATCAACCTCAACGTCGCAAAAATGGCAGTATCGACCATTCACATTGAAAAAAGAGCAGTATCGACCTCCATGTCGCTAAAAAGGAATCAAGTCAATTATCGACTGTCCACATCACAAAAAGGGCAATATCGACCGTCCACGTCGTAAAAAGGGCAGTGCCAATCTCCCAAAAACGGAATCAAATTAAGCCAACCTCTCTACGAAAGAAGATTCGTCAATTTCATGCACACAACTCATATATGTGGTGTGCATTTATTGATAGGGGCACATTGTTAGGTCAAAAATTATATCCTTTCAACCAAAGTCAAAAAGTCAAAGTCAAAAATCAAAGTCAATCGGAAGTCCGGGTCCAACCTAAGTCAAATGGGCCCGAACCCAAGCCAAGTAGGCCTGAGCCCGGCTCAAGCTAGGTCCAAGCTCAAGAATAGGGGCCGGTCCTATGCTAAGAAAATAAATAAATAAATATGTAATAGATTGATATAATATGTAATAAATAAGAAGTTAATGTAAAAGGAATAGGCAAAAAGCCAATTTTTTGTAAAGCCAAAGGCTATAGTGCAAAACATGTGCACATGTGTAAATAAATGGGCAAAAAGCCAAAATTGTAAAGCCCAGGAGGCTATGTGTAAAATATAAAGGCTATAAAAGCCAAGCATATATAGAAATAATAACAAATTTCATTCTCTCAATCTTCCTAAGGTTTTGAGCCTCCATAAAAAGAGGCAAGTCTTCTTCTTCCTCTTCTTTTTCTTCCTCAAGAGAGATCCAAGTGGAAAGAGAGTTTCTTTTGGATATCTCTCACCTTCTCTATCTATTTCTTCCCAAATATAACCCATTAGAAGGAAACCCATCACTTGAAGAAGACCAAGATCCAAGATCAAGACAAAGGAGCAAGCTTTCTTCATCAAGCTTGAAAAACAAAAGAGCACAAGGGTTCTTGGTGTGAAATCCTATGGCTTTCATCCCGAGAAAGCATATTTTTCGAATAGGGAACCTGATGAAAAGCTTCAGCTTTCATCATCGCGTCGTCTTTACCCGTGGGCAGGGATCCCCAAAAGGATCTATGCCATGACATCCCCGCAAAGGGGAATGTCCACCTCGAAAATCCCCGCAATAGGATTTTCTGACTTCTGTAGGGATTCTTCAGCACAATGCCTAGGGTTTGGGTTGCATCACACATGCTATGTTAAAATTTTAGGGGGTGCTAAACAATTCCAAGCATGAATCGAACTAGAAATCAAAGGTAACAGCATATAGTATCACATACAAAATAGTGTCTAACACTAAGTGGGGAGAAATACAACCTTTGTAGACCTCCCTCTTTAACTCCTTGGCTGAATGTAGAGCAGTCCGCGACGGATTGATCAGTAAATTATTGCAACTAGGGTTTAAACCAGCTTGCTTGAATCCTTCCAAGTCCATGACGATCCACCCGGAGTCCCTTGGCTCAAGCTCCTAGCCTCACTTGATCTATGAAAAAGTGGAGCAAACAACCTACACTAATGGGCTAGAGTAGTATAGATTGGTGATGTGGTTTGTATTCTCACTTAAAAACCTTTCCTTTTTCTTTTCTTCACTCACTTGGAAAAAAGGTAGAGAGCATGAAGGAGGAAGAAGAAGGAGATGGCTAACATGAGCTCTTTTGTGATAATGATAATTCTCCCAATAAAATGAGAAAAGAAAATTCTTATATGAGAGTCACACTCACATATAACCATGGTCAATAAATATCTAGATATTTTCATTAGTGAGTTAAAGAACAAAGGAAATTAAACAATGGTCAAAACTTAGGTCAAGTAAAGAATAGTGTAATAGAAAATTCAACCATGATTTAATCCCTGTTTAGTTTTCTCAATAACAAATATATACATATATTTATTCCATATGAGTTTTGCATTGCCATCTCCTATGTATCAAAAACCATGACACATGTATGCATGTATGTGTTCATTCACATCAACATGTATATATGCATACATACATTCATGCACATATCCAAATAGAAAAGGTTTAAACAAGTGAGCTAAAAGTAAATATTAAATTGACACTTGATTTAATAAACCGGTCATATCTCATACGACTCAACCAATAGAAAACGCCCGATTAAAACACGGTATCATATACACGCATTCAATAGAACGCCCGTGCAAATCTCATATGCACACCACATCATTTCGTCTGAGCTAGGAAACTCCTTTTTGGGACTCTAAGACTCATCAATACGCCGGCAGTAGGTGATGATCATATCAAGCACCCTCAAGCCGTCAGCGGTACTAGCTGGGCGTAACGGCTACCCGGGTATTGAGCGATCAAAAGATCAACAAGCAAGCCTGCTCATACTCCTATAAAGCCTGTCAGTAACACTACCGTACAGTCCGGTCTCTTCGTCCGATATGTTGCATATCCAGTCTAGAGGTGGTGAACGTCAGACCCCAGTAACCGATAAGTTGTGCCGATGTGAAGCTCATAACGGGTCGAGAAACCACTGATAACACTTACCAATAGATCTCTATATCAGCCTGGCCAGGGACTTCCTGTTATAGCCAATCGAACACAGCGCAACATCAACCCCCAATACCGGGAGAGACGAAACCCCTCCTATCGCTCATTGCCTCTATGTGATTCGGGATTGTACCCAAAAGCCACCGTTTTGCACGTTCTCTTGAACGTGATAAGGTGGAAATCAAAGCACAGTGGGAATTACACAAGACTCTATGACGATCTCGGATCTACAGACTAACTGTACCACTGTCACCAGAGAACTGCTATCTGACGATAGGTATAATACCAACTAGGAGTTCTCGGCGAGTTCGTTCAATGAACCCAGTCTCTACTAAGCACCCGTATACCATCTTTGATCTTAAACACCAATGGATGTGGGATCATCCATCGCCCATCATATGGGTCAAGAAGCGTATACGCTATTCTACTCTGGAGTATCGATGCCTTGTCTTGATACACTCTCGACTAGGAACAATTATAGGATGTACTTTTGGACTACCCTGGCCCTACTAGTATGATCCCTATCATAGTCCTAGTAGTCAAGTACACATCCTAAGGGCTTTATCAACATGTGAGACCAAGACAGTATCACAATACAGGTCTACATGTTTAGACAAAGAGCAACCAGATAGCATACTGTCTTATCGAGCAAAAAGTCCTCTCTATATATATCCAAGCATCTACTATAATATACATCATATGTACAATAATGGCCTCTAGGGCATATACATAACTAACAATCTCCCACTTGCACTAAGGCCAGTTGTTGTAGTATCTCATACCCAACATCCCGAAGAGTCTCTCAAATTGTATCTAGGATATGGCCTTTGTGAGTGGATCCGCTGTGTTGTCCTTCGTGTCAACTCTCCTGACCTCGATCTCCCAGTGATCAACCATCTCTCGGATCAGGTGATACCGCCTCAGAATATGTCTGGATTTTTTATGGGACCTGGGTTCCTTGGCCAAAGCTACTGCTCTATTGTTATCACAATATAAAGGTATTGGATGCTCGATGGACAGAACCATACCAAGTTCGTTTATGAACTTCTTCATCCAGACAGCCTCTTTGGCAGCATCGTTGGCAGCGATGTATTCATCCTCCATCGTCGAGTCTGCCACGGTTTCCTATTTGGAACTCTTCCAACAAACCGCCCCTCCATTAAGGGTAAAGACAAATCCCGAGTGCGACTTAGATTCGTCCTTATCACTCTGGAAGCTCGAATCGGTAAAGGAATCCACTTGGAGTTCACCGTTAGCATACACCAAGAACATCTCTTTAGTCCTTCTCAAGTACTTGAGAATGTTCTTCACAGCTGTCCAGTAACTCTCTCCTGGATCTGCTTGATACCTGCTCAGTACACTTAGTGAGTATGCTATATCGGGTCTGGTACATAGCATTGCGTACATGATAGAGCCTACTGCCGAAGCATAGGGTATCCCTTACATGCGAGCTCTCTCTAAATCAGTCTTGGGAGACATCTCTTTGGAGAGAGCGAGTCCTGTGATCGTGGGTAAATTCCCACTCTTGGATTCTTCTATACTAAACATTTTTAGTATGGTGTCAATGTACCTGGATTGGGACAATCCTAGTATCCGTTTAGATCTATCTCTATAGATCTTAATCCCCAAGATGTAGGACGCATCACCTAGATCTTTCATTGAGAATCTATGTGATAAGAAGAGCTTGACTGAGTGCAGTATAGGAACATCATTTCCTATCATGAGTATGTCATCGACGTACAATATCAGGAAGACAACCTTACTCTCTGCCACCTTCTTGTATATACAAGGTTCATATACATTCTTGATGAAGTCAAACTCTTTGACTACAGCATCAAAACAGATGTTCCAACTCCGCGATGCCTGCTTTAACTCGTAGATGTATTTAAGCAGCTTGCACACCTTCTTACTGCTCCCACTGTCCACGAAGCCCTCTGGCTGAGTCATGTACATGCACTCTTCTAAATCACCATTCAGAAAGGCGGTCTTAACATCCATTTGCCAGATTTCATAGTCATGGTATGCAGCAATTGTTGGATATAGTGCCCTCAAATTCAATTATTGGATCACGGGTACATGATTGCAATGATTGAGGGAGGACCTATACCGGTAGGACAGTCTTACTCGAGATGATAGTATGCTATCTGGTTTATCTTTATCATCGTGTACTGCTTTAGGTGACATTACAGATCACTATTACACGTTGATATAGCCCCTAAGATTATTACTTGACAACCAGCAGTATGATGGCGATCATATACGTGAGAGTTGGGTAGTCTATAAGCAAATCCTTAAAAGTGGTCCCTAGTCATGGGAGTTTCGAGACAGGGCATCGATACTCCGGAGTAGACTAGTGTGTACAGTCGAGACACCAACGAGGGGCGGTGGCCGGTCTCACAAGCCATTGGTGTCAGTTGGATCACCTAAGATGTATACAGGTGCTTATTGGGTTATGAGTGCACCGGACAGGACTCGCTGGGAACCTGCTAGCTGGTATTATACATGTCGTCAGATAGCAGTTCCGTGGTGACATGTATACAGGTTAGTTCATCGACCTAAGATCGTCATTTGTCTCGTGTGAGTTCCCACTGTGCTTTGGTTATTACCCTACCACGGCTCAAAGGAGTCGTGCAAACAGATTTTAGTTGGGCACAGTCCCGAGCCACATAGAGGCAGTGAGCAGATCGGCAGGATATTCGTCTCTCCCGGCATTGGGGGTGAGATCGTGCTGTGTCTGGAGAGCCATTACACAAAGTCCCTGGCCAGGGCAAGTGAGATTTACTGGTAGCTACTCCAGTAGTATCTCAAGGTGTTCTCGGCTACACTTTGACACGACTTATACCGCTATTGGGGGTCTGACGTTTACCAGCCCCCTAGGCCCGATATGCGATACTTATAGACAAACGGACCGGACTGTACGGATATTTTCACTGATAGGCTCAGTAGGGTTTCTGGATGAGTTCGGTCATCAGCCTCCCTTGTGCTCATTACCTAGGCAGCCATTACGTACAGCTAGTACCACTGACGTACTTGTGGTTAAATCCACTGCCAGCGTATCGACGAGTCTTTAGAGTCCCCCACAGATTGTTTCCAAGTTCAGGCAAAACGTTGTAGAGGCCGTATGGTTTTATGGCAGGGTTCGAACATACACGTGCACTTATGAACGTGTCATGATTCGGATAGATAATACTGGTGGGCTTTGGTTTAAGCCGGATCCTAGTATGATATTGTGTTGGAATACTTTCGTCTCATGGTATTCGTATTCGGTCGGAATACGGATACAGGTGAGGGGTATTCTCGTAATCCGTTACGAGATTACTTTAGAAGATGCATTTCTTTTTGGGTTAATCATTTTGGTTTAAATGATTATTGGATTTGGAAAATGTGACTCATTTTTGGTGACTCATTAATTCTAGCATGTTCACTAATGACTTATGCTAATGAGTCATCTAGTGACTCATAGTGAATTAATGGAGTTTGTTTTGGGTGAGATATTATGAGGGTTTTGTGGAGATATTTTGGTAAGATATTTTCTTTGTTTTTCCATCACAAAACCTCATTATATCTACAAACAAAGAGAGAGGGCATCCATGAGATTTTTTGGTGCTTGGTTTTTTTCTCTTTTGATAGTTTCTTGAGCTCACAATTTCCATCTCTTTGCATCTTCTTCAACCTCCACCCTACCCCTCTCATGTGATGAGAATCCTAGGGTGTATTGAGACAAAGTATTCACACTTCTCTCTACTTCAATCTTGGACATGTCGGCTGGCAAACTTCACGTTCGAGTTGCTTCGGTTTGAGGCGGGAGCCCGTATAAAGAATACTTGATGTGGTGCCACCTCGATGAGGAGACCGGAGATCAAGCGAGATCGGAGACGCCGCAACAAGCTAAGGATGGTGGCTAAAGACCGAAGGACACTGATCGATCGGTATAGCCTTTCTAATATCTTTACAGTATACTAGTTCATGGTTAATGGAACGATCCGGGTTTTAAGGTTACATTAGCGCCAGTTTGTAAAAGTTTTTATTCCGCATTTGGCGTCAGATTGACGGCCGGGGCGCTGGCGTAGACTTACATGGTATCAGAGCCAAACTATTAACCGTTTACTAGTGGTTTAGACAATGTTAAAGTATCGAAACCGAAACAAACCCAAACACTGCCCCTGAACTTTGCAGTTTTTGTTGTTTTTAAAAGTGTCCAGAAAAATTATTTAAACATGTGCAGAAGACTACTGAAGGGACTACAAGACCACACCCTAAAGACGACCCCCATCCCTCGGATTTGGGCCGAGCACATGCTCCCATAATCCGAGTTCGCCGGCCATTTCTGGGCTTCTGGGGTTCATTTTTTAGGTGTTGTCTGGTCTCTAGAAAGTTGGTTCAGTGGTATTGTTTGTGTAGCCCAATTTGGATATAGTTTTATCAGGTTGTTTGGGCTATTCGAGGGTTATTTCGAAGTCGATATTATCTAACATTGTTTAAAGTTTGCAGTGCATTACATTACTATTTGTGACCGTGAATGTCATTCGAGCGGTAAATCGTGTCTAATTGCTATAGCTCTTTTAGACGGGTTTGCGAACGTGAGATTCACGTTGATGTTCTGTGTTGTGCTGTGATGTTGCGGATTTGTCGTAGTGGATAGCTTGCATGCAATGGTAGTGCAGTTTGGAAATATTTGTACATTTGATACCGCGGGGCGAGCGTCCGACATGTGGACTGTCGTCACTGCCTGTTTGTATATTATTCTTTTGGGGCACAACCGGGTTGAGGTCGATGTACCCATTGTACATATTTTATTTTCTGTACTAGGTTTACCCCGTGATGGAGTGCACGGATAGCCGAGCTATAGGGGGCAACGGGCCCGCATCTCATGGCTTTGAGACGGAGGGGGCCTCACTCTAGAATTGGCAGGCTATTCGCCGCACTCATTGGGGGTACAGGTTGACCCAAGATAGAGTGCTCAAGTTACCGGATTCCGTGAAGTGCTAGGCGGTCCATTCACCTTGTTGAAGAAAGCTGTCTCGCTTCAGGTTTTGGCGGATAACTTGCCGCACTCGTAGGGGTTTAGGTTTCATTGCACAGGTTATCCACACGACCACGCAACGTTGGGTTTCAATAGAGGCTCTATGAAACCCGAGGATCCCAGCTTATCTGTATTGTTCTGTGATGCTTATTACTTTTCTGTGATATTGCATATATCACGCCTGGAGCGATTATTGTATATTGATATATATACTAGTAGATGTTGTATATGTTTTACACCCGCTCTAGTCCAGTCCCCGCTCTGTCGTTAATTAAGTAACCTAACGGGTAATGACGGGACCTGTTTCGCCCAATCAGAGCAAAGCTCTGTTGAAATTCAAAATTCAAAATTTTGAAGCAACGCTTTAAATCTCAGGCGCAACGCGCTAAATGTCAGGCGCTGATACGTCAGTGCAGCGCCCAAGAAGGCGCGCCCAATCAGAGCAAAGCTCTATTTTAAGCAAAATTAAAGGAAGCAACGCTTCAGTTGCGCATGCACTGCGCTGCGCGACACGTGTCAGCGCAGATGCGCTCGCGCAGTTGCGCTGCGCGACACGTGTCAGCGCAGTTGCGCTAAGCGACACGTGTCAGCACAGATGTGCTAGCGCAGTTGCGCTGCGCGACACGTGTCACGCGCTGGGGCATCTGCGCCAAATAGAATTAAAATTCTAAGAAATCTTTTCTGTTCTTGTTAAAACAAGAAGATTTTCTTCTGCAAAGCAGAAGCCCTTCGATCAAAGATCCAACGGTGGGGAAAATTCCCCGAATCTCTCAGAGAAAGATCTCTTCAACAAAATTAACTAATTTATGGGCACTATAAAAGAGACCCCAGACCTCAATTCAAATGATCAACATTTTTCTTTAAAAAAAGGTCAAGTGCTTCAAACAGAGAGAGAAATCTGAGAAAATTTCAAAGAAAAAGGTAAAAACCTTCACGAGAGAAAAGAAATCTCTTTTAATAAATCATTGATCTAAAAACCAAATCAATGTTCTTCACATAATAAACAGTGCTTTGCACTTCTCATGAACCACTGGTTCTTTAAAAACAAGAAAACAACAAAATAAAAATAGTGCTTTGCACTTTTATGAACCTCTGGTTTTTGAAACAAAAAGAAAAACTTATTTTTCTTTGATCTAAATTAGATTAAGAAATCGAATAGTGCTCTGCACTTCTGTTCTTGAATCTAAAAGATTCTTAGTTCTTTGCACTTCCAAACTGCGTTGTTGCGCTCTTGAGAGAGCGCCACGTGTCAGCTACAAAACAACTTGCGCTACGCGCTCTTGAAATAGAGCTTTGCTCTCTGGAATTGGCGCAACTCACCAGAGCGCGCCACGTGTCAGCAGCGCAACAACGCAATGCACTAGCGCAGCGCACTGCGCCGTTGCGCTTGCGCTCACCAGAGCATGACACGTGTCGTCATCACAAGCGCTTGCGCTCTCTGATTGGCGCAAAGCGCCTGAAAATCCAATGCATTTCTCAAAGGGCCAGGCCCAAGTCAAAAGGCCAAACAGGCCTAATTAAATTGATGCTCTGCATCATTCATAAATGGGAAAAGCCCAAACAAAATAATAAAAATGCTATGCAGATGCCTTGCAGAGCCCAAAATAAATTGATGCTCTGCATCTTTTATGGGCAGAGCCCAAACAAAAAAATAGAAAATAATGCAATGCATTATTTGAAAATGGGCCAAGCCCTAGCACAGGTCTAACAGACCAAAAACAAATAAAAAGCGTTGAATACTTGGGACTTAGCCCAATCGTGGCCGTAAGTCCCCAAATTAAATTGACTGAGCGATATTGCTCCCTTAAATCAATTTATATCCGGTTCGAGGGTACATCTCCGAACTCCTCTGACACATGTCGTTGTAATTATTCAACGTCGTCAGAGAGGTGACGGGTCCCAACGACCACACACATCAATATGGACTGCGGGGTCCTTAAACTCGTGGACCGATACGTCCTTAAACTAATAGTGGACCGAAACGTCCCTAAACTAATATCGGACCGAAACGTCCCTAAACTAATATCGGACCGAGACGTCCCTAAACTAATGTTGGACCGAGACGTCCCTAAACTAATGTAGGACCGAGACGTCCTTAAACTAATAATGGACCCCTACGTCCCTAAACTGAAATATGGACCACCACGTCCCTAAACTGGCGATGGACCGCCACATCCTTAAACTGGCGATGGACCACCATGTCCTTAAACTGGAACATGGACCACCACGTCCTTAAACTGGAACATGGACCACCACGTCCTGAAACTGGAACATGGACCATCACGTCCTTAAACTGGATCAATAGAGCCTCCAAATGCTCTTTTACCGGATCTAAATGATCCCGTTTAAGTCGATCTTAGTCTCAAACATGGCTAACGTATCCTTAAACATTCAAATGGATTATAAAACTCCCAATCAACTCTGGTTCGAGGGTACATCTCTGAGCTCCTCTGATACATGTCGTTGTAACCCTTCAACGACATCAGAGAGGTGACGAGTCCTGACGGCCATATATTAAATGGATTACTACGTTAAGTTGATCTCAGTCCCAAACAGGACTGACGTATCCTTAATGAACGTTTAAGTTGATCTTAGCCGCAACACGGCTAATGCATCCTTAAACTAAAAACACCAAACCTAAATCTAAGTAAATACGGATTTGGACTAATCCACATCCTACGGGCGACGGCATTACTCAGTCTCCGTATACAATCCACGGGCAACCACAAACAAAACAAACACACACGACACGAAGTGAAATTCTGGAGAAGGAGAAAGTTGTTACCGCAATGCGGTCGCGTAATTAACTGCAGGGGCTTGCGCCTTCAGGGAAGAGCGTCCCCACAATCAAAAACCCCTCAAGCGAGGGGGAATCTGACGAAGTCTGCTACATCGGCCGCATCCGTCTAAACCTCCGATACAAGGTGCCATAAATCAACTTGGCATTTTCGGAGAGGTAGACGGATAAAACCAAATAGCATCTGCCCCGAATCTCAGGCGAGACGCAAAGTCTAGGCCGCCATTCGAAGGGGAACAGATTCTGGCACGCCCGGTGGGACCTCTTCCTCTTTCCACTCCACACTTCGTGTATCGTCCTCGCGAACCAATCGCAGTTTGTTAAATGGTTGCCTTCGGATTTCAAGTTACTAAGATTTGGTCTTTTGCCTGGCGCAGAACTCAAGATTCAATGGCCTCTAACTGCACCAACTGCTCAAAGTGCCACTGCAATGGACGCTCCACCTCCCCCGGAGGTGTAGCATATGGGCCCCAAGCGGCTTCCTTCCTCACTCTGCCGGTAGACCAGGTGACCCAAGCCACCACTGGTCTGTTCTTCGGGACCATGATCCTACCTACAAGCTTCCCTACGCCAATACCTGCACCGGAAGTGAACAAAAAGTCGGTCTTCGACCGGCTCACTGCTATGACGGCCCCTGTCAACGGGTCGCTCACTACCAAACCGACAGCCTCTGTTTTCACCAGGCTAAATCAGAACTTTAAATTGGCTGTCCCAAGGAAGGCAATGACTACCGCTCCAGAAGTTGTCAAGGTGGCTTCCCCTGTCAAAGAATCAGTCTTTTCATGAATGACGATTCTTGCTTCTGCCGTTGCTCGAGGATCCGTCTTTGATAGGTTGAACATCATCCCTCAAAAGACAACTTCGGTCTTTAAGAGGTTAACACCAGCGGCGCCCCATTCAGACAGAGGGCAAAAGGAAGCTATCTCTATCTCTGAGCCAGTCCCAACGGCTCGTCGTGCACGACGTCGCTATTGGCGACGAGTGAGGAAGGCAGGGGGCAACTCTCCCTCAGGGCTAACTCCATCGGTTCCAGTGGTGGAAGTCAACGCTGCTGTTCCAACTGGGAACAGCTTTGAACTACTGAGGAGGGTACGGAAGAACTCTCCAACCGCTACATTGAAGAGATCTCCTCCACCTGCGGAGAGAGCTCCAGAAACGAAGCAAGAACATCCCCCTCAACGGCTATCTTCAAAAATTTATAAAGTTTGGCGGAGGGTTCAAGACTCCGTGATTGACCCAGATCACTCCTCTCGTCGCCAGAAAAAGGCGAAGGTGGAAAAAGACAAGGACTGTCCCATTAAACAGCAGGGGACAACAGCTGCTAGGGTGCCCCCTTCAACGGTTCCTTCAACCTCAACGACCCACAAAAGAAGGGGGCCAGAGAAAACTCCCGCGTCAGCGGCAAAAGTTAAAAATGGTGAACCCAAACGCCCTAAGTCAGGGGGCAGGATAGTTCATACCGTCTACGTGGCATCTGGTAAAGAAGATAGCCGCATATCAACAGGTCATAGACCGTACACGAGGTCAGTGACCAAGGCTCAGGAGCAACAGCAGAAGCTCCAAGAGATGATGAACGCTATGGCCGCACTTACAGGGCCAAAAGAAACCCCTGACACGTCCTCGGACGAGCGCCAAGAACAAGAAACGAATGCTGAATTCCTTCGTCGCGTTCTGGAGAAGAAGGATAAAGAAGCTGCGGAGCAGGCAGCCAACATAAAGAAAATGGCCCTCCTGTTCCAGGATATGGTGGGTATGATGATTCAACAAGATCCACCTGCTGAAGATCCCCCGATCATCCTTGAAGACGATAGGGGAGAGACGTCGAATCCTCGACCAGCTCTGTCCACGGCTAAAGAAGATACAATCTCTAAATCTGATTTGGATGAGTACATAGCCCAACAAATACGGGTTCATCATGCGACCGAAGCGGCCGGTCAGGTCGTAAAAACGGGGCGGCCATATCCAAGTTTGTACGATCAAATCAAGTACCCACCCAGTTACACAATTCCCAAGTTCCATGTCTATAAAGGGACGGGCAATCCTCACCAGCACGTTGCCCAGTTCAGGGCACTCTGCGGCAATACCGGTGGTGATGGCAAGCTTTTACTTCGCCAGTTCGTTGGAAGCTTATCAGATACGGCGTTCAAGTGGTACTCTGAGCTCCCGAACGACTCTATCGAAACCTTTGCGGAGATGGAGCTACTGTTTACTCAGCGTTTTGCAAGCGCCAGTGAACGTACCCCGATGACAGCACTGATTAACGCCAGGGTAAAGCCAGGCGAGACGTGGGTTCAGTATGCTATACGATGGCGGAACTTGTGGTCGAAATGCGAGCAGCGCATTGAAGAAGCTCCCGCGGTGGGTATGTTTGTGGGGACCCTTGATCCGCAAGCAACCATCTCACAATTCATGATGTTTTTCAAGCCAACTACCTTCCAGGCCTTGATCGACAAACAAGCGTAAATGGATCAAATGGGCCATAAACCTCCTCTTCTAAGGCCGGACTCCCGAAATGACAAAGGGAAGGGAAAAGCGATCGTCGTCGCTAATGCTCAACAACAACCGAGCGACTCGAAGCCGGTTGCTCGTCAAAATAATATGCGCCCGTACGTACCCCTTGAGGATAGGATGGGACGTCCTTATTCCTTTCCCCGTGATAAAACGAGGAGGTTATTCGAGCTGGCGTTGCGTAACAGACTCATAAATCTGCCGGATCCAAAACGTCCGTTGCAACCAAGTGACGTCAACGAGCCCAACTACTGTCCTTATCATCGAGTACTAGGCCATCCGATCGAAGACTGCTACGTTTTCAAGAATTGGCTTGAAAACCAGTACCGACAGGGCAAGTTCGCGTTATCTGACAAATGGAAGGTGAATCCCCCACAGCCCCACACCTCTATGGGGACGAATACGCCAGGGGCAACATGCTCCGTCATTGAAGAAGCTCCTTGGGAGGTTGTATTATCAGCCAAGACAAAGAGGATGCTAAACGATCTTCAGACATGTCCAGCGATCAAGTGGAAGAACCCGTTGGAACCGCAGGTCATTGAAGGGATGTTGAAGCCACGTCCAACTCTAAAGACCGATGGTGGCAGTTCAAGCACTTATAGCCAGCCGTCAAAATCTTCGAAAAAGAAGAAGAAGAAATCTAAGAAGCCCGTGAAGCCCGGCGACAAGCGCACGGACTTATAAAAGCAAATTAACGCGCTGGATGAATACAACCAAAAGGCACAGACTCCCATTACGCTCCAAGAGTTCCTCAATCACGTCTTTCAAGAAGAAGATGAGGGAGAAAGTTCATCGGATGAATACGAGGAATATGTGACGAGCTGTCATATGATTTCTCATTCGATCACGAGCGATGAGGAGACTCCTTGCACCGAAAAGCTGGGGGCAGATCCTGAACCAAAAGTTCTGAGGCCATCAGATGAAGTAATTGACGCATTCCTTAATGAAGCTCGGTTGAAAAGTAAAGCTGATCGGGAGCGCGAGGCGGCTATATTTGAAAGGGCCAAGCGCCAGCGACTTGATGATGGAGCTGAGACGATCCCGGTGGAGCTAAATACCTCCGCTACCGACAAAAGCCAATTCAAGATGAGAAAGAAGTTTGCTAAGGCCATATCAATGGAAATGAAGCTACC